>CM039603.1:23549324-23896252 GCA_022457205.1 Saccharum spontaneum
CTTACCTCTCGCCGTGTCCTCATCTCTCGCCATGTCGTGTTTGATGAGTCGGCATTCCCTTACTCCACCTCTCCACCCACACCTCCCGCTGACCCTGCGGAGGCTTCCGTCTTTCCCACTGACCCGGCGATTCCGCCACCCTTCTCCCTCTACCCTGCAGGTACTACTACGGCGCACTCTCCTGGTGGTCCCGCCTCGCCCCTGCCGGACTCGCACCAGGCCCTTCCGGTGCCTCACACGGTCGAGGCAGCCCCGGAGCTTCCACCCTCGCTCCCTGTGGCTTCGCTGCCTCCCGTTGTGCCTGATGCTGCCGTTCCGATCGCGGGACCGAGCACACCGACCCCACCTCCTCCCGGGCGCTTCGGACTCGTCTACCAGCGCAGGCGGGAGACGCGTCCGCCCTCACCTCCTCCCGGACGCTTCGGCATCGTCTACGAGCGCCGGCGTGAGCCAGCTTTGCCGCTCTCGTCACCAGCACCGTCGTCGCCGGTGCATGCTCCGTCGGCATCGCCACGCTCTCGAGCCGACCCGCCGGTGTACCACCCGCCTCTTCTTCACCGGGACCCTCGTCACACTCACCCGATGGTGACGTGGCAGGCGTCTCGCCCGCAGGCCCTCACCGCCGCCGCCTGCGAGCCGGGGATCTCTCCGGTACCCTCTTCCGTTCGCGCGGCCATGGCGGATCCTCACTGGCGCCGCACGATGGACGAGGAGTACGGCCATGGCAGATCCTCACTGGCGCCGCACGATGGACGAGGAGTACGCGGCCCTCCTCGCCAACCAGACGTGGGACCTAGTGCCTCGTCCGTCGGGCTCCAATATTGTCACTGGCAAGTGGATCTGGACGCACAAGAGGCGGGCTGATGGTTCCCTGGAGCGCTACAAGGCTCGCTGGGTCCTCCGCGGCTTCACTCAGCGGCCCGGTATTGACTATGCTGAGACTTTCAGTCCCGTGGTGAAGCCAGCTACAGTCCGCACCGTCCTCTCCCTGGCTCTCGAGCGCTCCTGGCCTGTGCATCAGCTGGATGTCAAGAATGCCTTCCTCCATGGCACTCTGACTGAGACGGTCTACTGCAGTCAGCCGGCGGGTTTCGTGGATGCTTCTCGTCCTGACTTCGTCTGCCGGCTCAACAAATCTCTCTACGGGCTCAAGCAGGCACCCCGGGCTTGGTACTCTCGCTTCTCTACCTTCCAGCAGACTCTTGGGTTCATGGAGGCTAAGTCTGACACCTCCCTGTTCATATACCACTATGGGGGTGAGACTGCTTACCTGCTCCTCTATGTGGATGACATTGTTCTCACCGCCTCCAGCGAGTCTCTGCTCCACCGCATCATTGCCTTACTCCAGAAGGAATTTGCTATGAAGGATCTTGGGGTGCTCCACCACTTCCTCGGCGTCACTGTTGAGCCCCGACCTTCAGGCCTGTTTCTCCACCAGCGGCAGTTCACTTGTGACATTCTGGAGCGAGCAGGGATGACCGCCTTCCAATCCTGTTCTACACCGGTGGACACCCAGGGGAAGCTGTCAGAGGCTGGGGGTCCGATGCTTGGGCCAACGGACTCCACCGTCTACCGGAGTCTTGCTGGCGCGCTTCAGTACCTCACTTTCACACGGCCGGACATCACTTATGCCGTCCAGCAGCTCTGCCTCTACATGCATGCTCCGCGGGAGCCCCACCTGGCTGCTATGAAGCGGCTTCTCCGGTACCTCCGTGGCACACTTGGCTACGGGCTGCTCCTCGACCGCTCCTCCACTGCCGAGCTGGTTGTCTACACCGACGCTGACTGGGCGGGATGCTCGGACACCCGTCGGTCCACCTCCGGCTACGCTGTCTTCCTCGGCGGCAACCTGGTCTCTTGGTCGTCCAAGCGCCAGCCGGTGGTTTCACGCTCCAGTGCCGAGGCGGAGTACCGTGCTGTGGCCAACGGCGTGGCCGAGGCCGCCTGGCTCCGTCAGCTCCTGGCTGAGCTTCACCGCCCACTCGCCAGGAGCACGCTCGTCTACTGCGACAATGTCAGCGCGGTCTACCTCTCCACCAACCCCGTGCAGCACCAGAGGACCAAGCATGTGGAGATCGATCTACACTTCGTCCGCGACCGGGTGGCCATCGGCGACGTCCGGGTTCTTTACGTCCCGACCACCTCCCAGTTTGCGGACATCTTCACCAAAGGCCTCCCTTCCTCGACCTTCTCCGAGTTTCGCTCCAGCCTCAACGTCTCCAGTGGCTAGTTGTGGCTGCGGGGGGGTCCTGTGTGTGTTGTGCTCTCACTTGTTTTCTTTCTTGTTCAGCCTTGAACTCCGCTGCGCCGGTAGTTCAGACTGCGGGGGGGTGTTGGAGTGTGAATGTATTAGGCCCATGAGGCTAGGCCCATGTGGCCCATGTATGGTACCTATATAGCTACCCTTCTAGGGTTAGCCCAATGTAATGGAAACTCAGAATCTATCATAATGAAAAGATAACAATGCAACAACTTACTTGCATAACTGCAATATCTACATTGGTATCATCAATGCCAGGGGTGATGTGAATTTTTATCAACCGATCAGCCTTTTTACCTACCTTGTTAAAAACTGATCCTGTCTTGTTTTTCAGCTCTGATTATGTAACGTCGTTGTGTCCTGGAGCCTCGACTAGCAGCAAGCATATCAACAAATGCCAAGCAATAAGGTGCAGTATGCATCATTTCCCTATTCTTCTTTTGCTTTGGTTAGAGAAACTGTGTGTGGTGGACCAGCTCATTTTGTGTTTATCCTATGATAATGGTAATATTGAGTGCTTCTTTTCTTTTCATTTATGATTTGGAAAAGGCTAAATATTTTCTCTGCTTTTTTCAAGAGAACTAGAACTCTGCATATTGTTAGTTGGAAAATACAAATAGGGGGAAAGCATATATGTAAGTATGGTATGAATAATGTTGTCAAAGAAAAATATAATTCTGCAAACTGTTAAATGAAGAAATTCGGTGACAACACTAAGTGGGATAAAAGCTAATAAGTATGTTATTATGACTTCCTGTCATGACCCTGGAGCCCAATGTTCAAAAAGGCGATGCTAGGTGGTCGCCTGGGCGCACTTATGCGCTGGGCGACGGGGTACCGCCTCGCCTAGGGGGGTAGGTGGCTGCCCAACTGTTGCCGGCGAAAGGCGGCCAGATCCGCCAAGGCAGGGATGCGTGGGGGCGGCGCGGAGGTCGGGAGACAATGGGGGAGGAGCTAACGTGAGGCAGCGGCGGCTGGTGGGGGAAGAGGCGGCGTCAGGCGATGTTATGACGGGCATCCCTTATCAGCGCCGGCCCAGGCCCAGTGGCTAGGCTACACCGGCGGCAAGGGGCCCAAGCACCCGTAGATCAAGCCATCTATAGTTATTTTTGCTATTTCCATAATTATAGGATTTGAGATTGATTTGCTTGTAAGTTTGAGGGGATAAATACCCCTTGACTCCTTGGGAATTAATTAAGCAAGGCAAATATCTTGCTTGGCCTCAAGGGCCATCTTCGTGACTTTCCTGCCTCCCTCCTCTCTCTCACGTGAGCGCGCAGCAGCAAGCAGCTGCTGCTGCTCCCTCTCACCGCCACGGCTCCACGCAGCCGCCGTGAGATCAAGCCCCGACCTCCCGTCTTCCATCCCTATGCACTACGCAGCCGGGTGGCGGCAGGCAGATCCGCCAAAGCAGGGACGTTTGGGGGCAGTGCGGACGTCAGGCGACGGTGGGGGAGGATGTAACGTCGGCCGGGGCGGCGACGACCGGTGTGGAAGGAGGCGATGTCGGGGCGTCGGGTGATGGCGGCGGCGCGAGCGAGCGACGGAAGCGAGCGCGAGCAGAGGCTGGGAGGGAGAGAGTGGGAACAGAGAGGCTGGGAGGGGAGGGGATAAGACTTGGGCCTAGACTTGGGGGCTTAGGGTGGGACCGTGGGAGACTTGGGCCATTATTGGGCCTTCTCTTTCTCCCCATTCTATGACCACTGATCTGCTATTTTTTTCCTTTTCTTTTAAGTATTTATTTATGCATATATTAGCTACCGCCTAGGAAAACGCCTTAAAACGCCTAGGCTCTCCTAGGCCCACGGCTGTAGGCGGTGGGTCACCGCCTAGAGAGCACCTAGCGCCTTTTTGAACCTTGCTGGAGCCTTGACCCTAGTTATTTAAGAGGCAGGGTGGAAACAGCTTGAAGGAGGGATGTGGAATGAAGAGTTGATAGATCTAGACTGCAGGAAGTAACTTGTTTCTGTCTCGCTGAATTCTAAACTGTGCATACTCTTGCTGTGTAGGGAGTGTCCTAACAAAGTAACAATTCAATATGCCCCTTAGCCGTTTGGTCATGAAAAAGTGTCGCTTTTACATGTTATATACTATTTACTAAAATAATCTCAACTTAGACTGATGGGTCATGACACCATCATAGTATTGCTGATTTCCCACCACCTATCTGATAATAGTAGATGTTGAAACATTGCCTAAGCTAACTATTTGTGCTCATGCGATTAGTCAGTTCTTTGGGCAATAGGTTAACTACTTGACATCGGAGATGCTAGGTTTACTGTTATTTGAATTTCGACATCTGACATATTTGTTGAATAATATTTGTGTTTCTCTGTTAGCTTTTCGATATATGAAACTGTTTCAGGGACTGATGAATTGTGTAGTGCTATTTTACCACCGTAGTGGGAAATTGCTGTTACTGATGTCACAAAGCATGCTATGAAAGCCCAGCATAGTTTGCTACATCCAATATTTTGCAAGAAAACTGTCTTCCTTCAAATGTTTGTATTTTGCATTTTCCTGAACAGCTACTTCCTTCAAATGTTTGTATTTTGCATTTTCCTGAACAGCTATGTTTCAGATTTCTTCATTTCTAGTGATAGCCTTTTCTTCCACTTCTTTGGTTGTTGTCAGTGTCGGAACTATATAATGTGTATAGTGCATTTTGAAATACAAGTTACATGTTTTTTGATCTGCTTTCATAACAGGGAAATGCTTTTGCTACCGCTGGAAGAACGCCTGAAAAAATGGTTTACTGAGGTTAGATTGAGATGCTCCCATTTTAATGAATGCTTGGAACTCTAATGATTTAGAAAAAGAAAAGGAAAAAGTGAAGAATCTATCAATAATTGAAGTTGTTTTGTACCTTTTTTTTACATCCACCTGTTTAAAATAGGTTTCAGAAGTAAATGAATTTGATGCTCTGAAGCACCTTGCTCCAACCTATTCAGAGGAAGAAATTTTGAAAGTGCTTCCAAAGTATGCATCTTTGGTGCGTGGTTTATGGGTCTGCAAAAGTTCTTTGTTGTTTGATGATGGATATGCTTCCCAAAGAGATAGAGTTCTCCTTGAATTTACAAAAAGGGATTCCATCCCTTTAAATATTATAGACACATGGATCAAAGTGGACGACCCTAAGAGGAAGAGGATACTGTCTCCATTGTGTAGAAGACGTGTAATTCTGAAGGACTATAAATTTATATCGGCAGATTTGTCCTTTCTAAAACGCTATCCTCATGTAGTCAATGAACAAGAGTGTGCTTGGTCTGCTTGTGAGATGTCTATCCGTGAGTCCCAAAAAATGTGCACTACTGTGGCAAGGAAGACCAAGAATTCAGCCAGACCTAACCTTACTTCGAAAGGGCCTCATCCAAACATGAGCAAGGGCAGGGATGGCCCTTCTCAAGGAAGTGATGACCTTATGCTGTCTGTTTTGGGTACTGTTTTCACTGCCAACAAAGTTCGCAGGTCAGTTCTTATAAATTAAGTCACCCTGGCTTTTCAACTTTTCTGATTCTGATTCACCATAAATATTTGTCGATCCAGTATCTTGTCACCGAGTAAATTCATTCAGTCAGTTCTAATTGCTTCCTGTACATTTCCCCCTTGATACTGCATCTTATTTAATCTTATGTTATGTCTTGGATAGGTGCCAAATAACAGTTAAATAGGATATAAAATGATATATGCCTGTGTTACTGCAGCATGCAGGCAATTGTTAGAGACTTGCGCCAGTTGGCTGCAAAATATGCTTCCAATAGAAAGGATGGATCCAAACTGCAAGCTCTGTCCAATGCTGCAAAATCTTGTGCGTCACTCCCTCATGATGAGCTCAACAAATCGATTTGTCAAGTTGCTGTTCCTGTTCATAGTGTATTTGTTGCAAAGCATGAGGATAGGGGTGCTTTACGGTAATGCACTAAAGCGAATTTGAAAATGCATAGTCCATTTTGAAATAAAGCGAATTTGAAAATGCATAGTCCATTTTGAAATTTACAGAGCTATATATGTATTTATTCAATTTTTTTGCTACAGAAACATATTCATTTTGCTCTTCAAACACAAAGAACCCAATGCAACATTGACCAAGCAGGAAATTCTTGCTGCTGCTGCAAAGCATATAAAAAGAGAGATTACTGACAGAGAGTACCATCAGGTGTGGAATGAAATCACTTGTTTTAATGCTACTGCATTGTATATCGCTCAACAACTAACTTGGTGCATTAATGGACTGGTGTGGGAATTGCGTGCAATATTGTTACAATGCAAAATATTACCATGCAGATTCATCTAGTCATCCCATGTAATCAATGATGAAGATGCAGTAGAAAATTATTTGAAACATAACAGCCACAATCCTTTGTATCAGAATTTTGTGCTCTAAAGTTCTGATAAGTATTGCTTCTTTAAAAGGAAGTACATTTTAGTAGTTTTGACTTTTTTTTTGTTAGCAACAGGTTTCATGGTATATCAATTCTAATGTTTGACATGCATGGGTAACTTTAACACGCTTTGGTTACTTTTAGGTTGTGACTGAGATCTGCGTTTCTACTGAACGCTTGCAATTGAAAAATGGTGATGAGCTCTGAGTTCACTATGATATGCCTTGTAAAGGTCCAAGTTGGACTTTTTAAATGAAGGTATGTTTATTATATATAGAAATTCTAGTTAACTGACAATAAATCATGAGAAAAGAGAATATGGTAATGAACCATACCATAAAATGAAATATGGTACATGATAATCTTTTAAACTGAGGACCATTTGTCCCAACTTTCCTCACCATAAGATGGAAGTGAGACCTTACCTGGAAAAGTCTGTCGTTTTGTTGTGAAATGGAATGTTACGACGTGGGCGGTGAGGAGATCGCAGGGGAGAGTGGAGGAGTAATCGTGAGCGCAAAGGATAGCAAGGCAACGCGGTGGGGATCTCGCCGGCGGCAGCTACTGAACCGCGTGCACCGCGTGCAGCCACCGTCGAGGGGAAACCCACCTGCCTAGGGAGGTTTATTCCTTCGATAAATCCTGATTACAATTCCTAAGTGCCCTTTATAGTCCAGGTGCACTTCCTAACAAACTGTGAATGAATCCCCTAAAAATCCTCCCTAATTGCTCTCTTTCCAAAACTACCGCGGCAGCCTAGCCACTGGTCGACAAAGAAGTAAACAACACTTCCCTCCTCCCCAACAAACAGCTTGTCCGCGAGTTGAAACGTCGGATACCGCTCCTTGAACTCGGTGATAGGCTCCCAGGTCGCATCAGTAACTGTCCGGCCTTCCCAATGCGCCAAGAGCTGCCATTGGCCACGGTTCAAGCGAGCACGGACCACCTGAGAAGGAGTTGGCACCACACGACCACGAAGAATGGCAAGCATCGACACAATGGACGTAGGCGGATCACCATGGTACTTCAAGAAAGCGACGTGGAAGACGTGGTGGATGCGAGCCTTAGGAGGAAGATGCAGGCGATAAGCAATGGCACCAATCCGTTCGATGACTTGGTAGGGCCCGAAGTAGCAAGGCCTGAGATTGGAGGAGGTCGACGCCGTAATGCCGATCGCTGTCCGCTGCTGCAAGCGGAGCAAAAGCCAGTCACTGACTGAGTATTCCACATCATGCCGTTTCATATTCTGATGCTGCCGCATAGTGTCCCGGGCCAACACACTAGGCGCTCCTGAATTTTCGCCAAGAAGGTGTCACGTTCGCGGAGCTGGTGATCCCCGCGGCAACTCGGACCATGCCAGCCGTATAGGACACCAAGGCCGGTGGCGCATGGCCATAGCCGCAAGTACATCACGATGTGGCTGGTGACGACCTTGGACTGGCCATCCGTCTGAGGGTGAAAGGCTGAGCTGCGCAAGAGCTTGACACCGACCAACTTGAATAATTCCTCCTAGAAGTGGCCGGTGAGTACCATGTCGCGGTCACTGACAATTGAGCATGTAAAGCCATGGAGCCGCATGATGTTGTCGAAGAAGGCTCGTGCGACGGACTGTGCAGAGTAAGGGTGGCTCAACGCGTTGAAGTGCGCCATCTTTGAGAAGCGGTTGACAATGGTGAGGATGATTGACTTCCTCCGACCCGAGGAAAGCCTTCCACGAAGTCCATGGCGATGTCGCTCAACACATGGGCTAGCACAGGCAAGGGTTGAAGGAGGCCGGCTGGGTGGAGGTGTTCCGTGTTGTTGTGTTGGCAGACAGTGCACCCTTGGATGAAGTTGCGGACCAAGCGATGGGTGAGGGCGTTGTAGAACGAGGCCCACAGACAGTGGAGCGTCTTTTGGGCGCCCTCATGGCCCTCCTCATGGGCGTCACGGAGCAGCTGAGGCTAGAGGCGCGAGCCCTCGGGAACGAAGGCGCGGCCCTTGTAGAGCAGCAAGCCGTCCACCAGAGCCCAACTGTCCGGGGCGGTCCCCTACGCAAGCTGACGGCGAAGGTCTTGCGCCTGCGCCTGTATGTCATCATCGTCCTAGAGCTTGGCATGCAAGGTGTTGTAGTCGGTGAAGAACGGCCCGAACAAGGTCAGGACCGCCGCTGCATCCTCGTCGCGCTGAGACAGCGCATCGGCGATGGTGTTGAGCTTCCCTGCCTCGCTGTGAGGTCGTATCCAAACAACTTGGTGACCTAGGCTTGTTGGGGTATCATCGTGAGGCGCTGGTTGAGGATGAACTTGAGGCTCTAGTGGTCGGTGCAGGCGGTGAATGCAGGACCCCAAATATAAGGCCGCCAATGACGAACGGTCTTGACCAGGCCGATGAGCTCGTGCTCATAAGCCGGGAGCTTGGCGTGGTGGGTGGCAACGGCGTGGTTGAAGTACACCACGGCACCATCGCCTTGGTGTGGCATAACACCAAACCCTGCACCCGAAGCGTCACAGTCAACAATGAAGCGCTTGTTGAAGTCCGGTAGTTGCAGCAGGGGCACGGTGATCAGCGCCGACTTGAATGCGATGAAGGCCGCCTTCGCTTTAGGTGTCTAGGAGAAAGCCTCCGCTTGAGAAGGGCCGTCAATGGCCTAGCTACGCCACTGTATCTGGCGATGAATTTCCAGTAATACCCGGTGAGGCCGAGGAACCTGCGGAGGGCGCGGGCCATGCGAGGCTGGGGCTAGGCCTTCACTGCCTCCACTTGGGCCGGGTCCATGGCGATGCCCACGGCCGAGATGATGTGGCCGAGGTAAGCGATTGAAGGCTCGCCAAAGAAACATTTGGAGCGCTTGGCGAAAAGGTGATGCACGCACATCTGCTGCGGCACGGTCCGAACATGCTACAAGTGCTCGGGCCCAAGACGAACTGAAGATCAAAATATCATCAAAAAACACAAGCACAATGCGGCAGATATAGGGCTTCTAAATGTCATTCATTAGTGCTTGAAAGGTCGCGAGCATGTTGGTGAGGCCGAAGGGCATGATGAGGAACTTGAAATGACCGTGATGCATCCGGAACGCGGTCTTGGTGATGTTATCCGGGTGCATGCGCACCTGGTGGTACCCGCTGCGGAGATCAATCTTGGTGAAGTGGGCACCCTTCAGCTTGTCTAGGAGTTCGTCGATCACCGGAATAGGAAACTTGTCCTTGATGGTGCAGTCACTGAGTGCCCGGTAGTCGACGCAGATGAGCCAGCTATTGTCCTGCTTGTGGACCAGGAGCACCGGGGAGGAGAATGGCGAAGTCGACTCTCGGATGATCCCTTGCGCCAGCATATCATTGCACTAGCGCTCAATTTCGTCCTTGAGGAGCTGCAGGTAGCAGTACGGCTGCATAGCCACTGGCGGCAAACTTGGCGCGAGGTGGATACGGTGGTCATGCGCGCTGCTCGAAGATGTCTGCATAAGACTGCAGGTGCTCCTCCAAAACGGCGCAAAGGGTCGGCAATGGTGCAGATAGCCACACCCTAGCTTCCCATGCTGGTCCAGTGGTGCGATCAGCCATTGTACCAGAAGGCCATCGAGAGGGCGTCGAAGTCCCAAACGATGGGCCCCAGAGTACGCAGCCACTCGACGCTGAGGACGAGGTCAAACCCACTTAAGTCGAGGGCTAAGCAGTTGATGACGAAGTGCTGGTTGTGGATGGAGACATCGGTGGCAGGTCACACGCTGGGGCTGCGCAGCTGGTTGCTGTTGGCTGCCATCACGGATCAGCCGTTGCGTGGGGAGACCGGCAAGCCCAGGTGATCCACCGCCTCGGAATGGATGAAGGTGTGTGTGGAACCGGTGTCCACCAGCGCCTTCAGCTGAACACCCCCTACTGTGACCTTGACCTGCAGCATCATAGAGCCAGTAGAGCCGAGGCTGGTCAGCGCATGAAGGGAAATCTCCAGGTCGGGGACGCTGTCGCCGATCGTATCCTCGCCGTCCTCCAGCTCCATGAGAAAGACCCCCCTTGGCAGCGCATTTGTGATCTTTCGAGTAGGGCTCGGGGCAAAAATAGCACTGCGATCGACGTAGTGGTCCATGAGAAATCCCATTGCTGCGATCGACGTAGGGTTCCTGGTCGCGGAACGCGCGGCCACGGTCCAGGTCGCGGCCGCCGTGGTCATCACCACCGCCGTGAATGTCATCCCCGTCGCCGCCAGTAGCACCGCCCTCGTCGGTGCTGGCTTTGGCCTTGTCCAGGCACGCGAGGCGTGTGTCGTGGGAGGTCAGCCAGTTGTTACTGGTGGTGAGTTGGCCTAAGATGTGATCAAGCTTGGCTTCCACAAGATCGGGCTGGGTGCCTGCCATGGATGGCAATGCACACGTGGAGGTCTCGGATACCAAATTGTTATGGCGTGGGCGGGGAGATCACAGGGAAGAGTGGAGGAGTAATCGGTACTGGGAATTGGAGCGCAAAGGGTAGCGAGGCAATGGCGCGGTGGGGATCTCGCCGGCGGCAGCGGCTGTACCACACGCAGCCACCGTCGAAGGGGAGGTTTATTCCTTCTTCGATAAATCCAGATCACAATTCCTAAGTGCCCTTTATAGTCCAGGTGCACTCCCTAACAAACCTAAAAATCCTCCCTAATTGCTCTCTTTCCATAATTGCCGCAGCAGCCTAGCTACTGGTCGTTGTGGGACGCCTGGTCTGGCGCCTATACTGGCGCCGGACAAAGGAGTCCACAGCATGGAACTGAGATGTCACCTGACAAGATCTGGCAACATTGAGAATGTGTTGTCATTATGTCACCGTGGTAACATGACCCGCATGGATTACAAAAGCCAACCATTTACTGGTTTATTTACCAGCAGGTAGCTGTGGCAACAACTGGAGACATGTTTTGAGCTACCTTTTCATTCATCTAGTTAGTACATGAGCAGCTTTCTTGTGTATGAGTAGAGTAGATATTTTCATACACCCTTGTGGGCTTCACATGACGTGTTGGTTGACATGGTGTGATTGTAGCAGATGAAATTGGCAATAGCAGAGATCTCAAAACTTTAGAGGGTACTGCCAGAAATAAGCAAGAAGTTGAATCAGTAATAATAATGCTAGCAGAGTAGAGAGGTATTTGTATCACTAGCAAAGCAGAGAGCAGCACCATAATACCAGCGCAACCTCTTAGGCAAAGGAGCTATTGGTGACTTCTACACAAGTAACAGCAGCACCTTTGTCAGCACCAGCATCTGTTGTTAGGGCAAGTCTCTCCAAAAGTGCCAACTTACTAGAGAAAAAAAAATAATGTTTGGTTTGTGAGTTGTGACAAAGCAAAACCAAAATTTGTGTCCGTTTTGCTGGGTTCGGTTCATTAGGCTCTAAACCAAACACATTGCCAATCTTTTATGGTTTCACCTGCAGGGTTAGGTGAAAGTTGGGCCTGGTGTAGTCTACCGGTTTTGAATTTTTACCAGACCCCATCAACAAGGCTGGTTATCTCTTCAGTTATTAAATTCAACTCATCAGTAAGGCTAGCTATCATGTAGCTTTGGTTCTCCAATTCAGCTTTTCATAAACTCAGTCTTGTGAGGAGTTATGGTTAAGGTCTTGTGAGCAGTTATGAATAGGTGGCAGAATGAGCAATGATATTGGTATTTGATCTAAATTTGTGTATTACAGTTACAGTTAACAGGGTCCAAATAAACATAGTTTCTTGAGAAAATTCTGTGTATGCCTGTTATGGTGGGGAACGTGTACCAGCGGCGTGGGAACAAAAGTGGCTGAGCAGCCGCCGCGCCAGGAAGGTTGGGGGCGCAGTTACCAGGCGGCTGAGCCAAGTTGTTACATCCTTGGTCATTTAGTTTTCTCAATTAGAATAATTAGAAGATTTGCTTTATTATTTCCTTAAGTTTAGCAGTGAGGTTGTTAGGCTTTGTTATAAGTATGGAACAATTCGGTTAATAGAGATTCAGCCTGGGATTGAGATTTATCTCCCCTTGGGCCCCCGGGCTCTACTGTTCACGTCACCCTTCCTGCCACCGTTCCCATCTGTTCTAGGGCGCCGAGCACGGCGCCTCCTCCACGCCGCCACCGCGGATTCAAGCTGCGGCCTCCCATCCTCCATCACTACGCTCTACGATCCCTTAGTTCCAACAACCTGGTATCAATGTCAGGCCCTGGATCATCCTCCTCCGCCGACACCTCCTCCGTCGAGGCCTCGACATCGGCTCCACTGACCACCGCCGCCGCCCTGATCCCATCTTCGCCTCCTCTGCCGGTGGTCACCACGGTGTCCACCAACGCCCTGGACGCGCTCACCACGGCTATCCTGGGCATGCAGCGCCAGATGGGCGACCTGGCGCTGCGCGTCGCGGCGATTGAAGGCGCGCCGTCTGGATCGGCGCCACCACAGCCAGCCCTTGGCTTGCCCGGGTTCGGTGGCTTTCCTCTGCTGCAGAATCCGGTCGTGTCCGAGGTCACCACCACCCAAACACCAGCGGCCACGCTGACGGCGTCCTCCGCTGCCACGCCGGTTTCCACCGTTGCGCCGCCGGTCCCCCAGTCAGCCCCGGTGCCTATCACTCAGATCACCTTTCCACACTCGCCATCACCGGTGCCTTCGCTGTCGTCCATCCTGAACAGCGGCCACGTCGATGTGCTGCCGCCTTCGCGCGTCCATGTGCCACCAGAGCCTGACGCCGCCGGAGTGCCGCGGTATCACAAATTGTCCTTCCCTACCTATGAGGGCAAGGAGGACCCTCTCGGATGGCTCAACCGTTGTGAGCGGTTCTTCACTGCCCAGCGCACCCGCGAGGTCGACAAGGTTTGGCTGGCCTCTTTCCATCTGCTCGGATCAGCACAACAATGGTATTATGTCATCGAGCGAGATGCCGGCGTGCTGTCCTGGGAGGACTTCAAGCTACTCTGCCATCAGCGTTTCGGACCGCCACTGTCCACCAATCATCTAGCAGACCTCGCGCGCTTGCCATTCACTTCAACTGTGGATGCCTACCTCGAAGCGTTCCAGGCCCGGTTGGCGCATGCCGGGCGTCTCACGCCACACCAGCAGGCGCAGTTGTTCACCGGTGGACTACCGGATCATGTCCGCATTGATGTTGAACTCCATGAGCCGCAGGATTTGCAGCGAGCGATGCGCCTGGCGCGTGCATACGAGCGCCGCAACGCAGCACCGGCGCTGGCCTTGACCGCGCCGCCGGTACGGCAGTCACGTCGCTTGCCTCAAGGACCGGCAGCGGCGTCTTCAGCACAGGGGGCACCACTGCAGTCATCGTCATCGGCACAGTCAACCCCTGCCCGTACCTTCAAACGCCTCTCACCTGCTGAGATGGCGGAACGCCGCAAGCAAGGCCTATGCTACAATTGTGATGAACCCTATGTCCAGGGGCATAAGTGCGCTCGTTTATTCTACCTCGAGGCGTCAGATTATATTGTTGAAGAACCGGAGGACTCCGAGGATGACATACAGGCTGCTACTGATCAGCAACCGCCAGTGGTCTCCCTCGCTGCTATTGCCGGTATTCGAACAGAGGATACTATGCAAGTCTATGTGACCATTGGCAATGACCAATTTGTGGCACTGTTGGATTCCGGATCAACCCATAATTTTGTTAGAGGGGATGTTGCACGTCGAGTTGGCCTTCAGTTCTCGCCCTGTCCAGGAGCCGGAGTCATTGTTGCTAATGGTGATAGAGTGGCCTGCCGTGGCCTAGCCCGTGATGTGGGTATCAGGATCGCTGATGAAGTGTTCTCAGTGGATTGTTATTCGATTCCCCTGGACAAGTGGGATATGGTGCTCGGCGTCAATTTCCTCCGCACACTTGGCCCCATCCTTTGGGATTTTGATGACTTATGTATGGCTTTCACACGTGGTGGTCGCCGGGTCTTCTGGAGAGGGATTGGCTCAACACGCCATGACGTCCAGTCGACGCGCCGTCTCAATCTCATCCATAATGAGCCGGAGCTGCTGGACACCTTGCTGCAGTCATTTGAAGATGTGTTCGCGGAACCGCAAGGTTTGCCGCCGGCGCGCGCCTGCGATCACAGGATCCACCTGTTGCCCAACACTCCTCCAGTAGCGGTCCGCCCCTATCGTTATCCCCAGCTCCAGAAAGATGAATTGGAAGAACAGTGTGCTGCTATGCTGCGGCAGGGCGTCATTCGGTCCAGCACGTCGGCATTTTCAGCGCCGGTACTCCTCGTGAAGAAGCATGATGGTTCGTGGCGCTTTTGCGTGGATTACCGCGCGCTGAACCAACAGACAGTGAAGGACAAGTTTCCGATTCCCGTGGTTGAAGAACTGCTAGATGAGTTGAAGGGGGCGCATTTTTTCACCAAACTGGACTTGCGCTCCGGGTATCACCAAGTTCGGATGCACGCCGATGACATCGAAAAAACGGCGTTCCGTACCCACGAGGGACACTTTGAGTTTTTGGTGATGCCGTTCGGGTTAACGAATGCGCCGGCCACATTCCAGAGCTTAATGAACACTGTGCTCCGGCCATTCCTTCGGAAGTTTGTATTGGTGTTCTTCGATGACATACTCATCTATAGCCCATCATGGTCTTCTCATTTGCAGCATATCAATGCAGTTCTGTCAGCGCTCAGAGATCATCAGCTTCGCCTCAAACGTGCCAAATGCTCCTTTGCCCAGTCGTCTGTGACTTACCTAGGCCATGTCATCTCGGCCGACGGGGTTGCTATGGATCATGACAAAGTCGCTGCAGTTACCACATGGCCACAGCCGCGTTCAGTGCGCGGACTCCGGGGTTTCTTGGGATTGGCCGGCTATTATCGCCGGTTCATCAAGGATTACGGCGTGATCGCGGCGCCGCTGACCCAGCTGCTCAAGAGGGACAGTTTCGCTTGGTCCCCGGAGGCTACGGCAGCGTTCGACGCATTGAAGAGGGCGCTGTCCACCGCCCCGGTATTGCAGTTGCCTGAATTCACCAAGCCGTTTGTGGTCGACTGCGATGCCTCCGGCTCGGGCTTCGGTGCGGTGCTGCACCAAGGAGATGGCGCACTCGCTTTTTTCAGTAGGCCCTTTGCAGCTCGCCACTTGAAACTTGCAGCATATGAGCGAGAACTCATTGGCTTGGTACAAGCGGTGCGGCACTGGCGTCCCTATCTTTGGGGCCGCTCGTTCGTCGTCCGGACAGATCATTATGCGCTAAAATTCATGCTTGATCAGCGCCTTTCCACCGTGCCTCAACACCAGTGGGTAAGCAAACTAATTGGCTATGATTTCAGTGTCGAGTACCGACCGGGACGGCTCAACACGGTAGCCGATGCTCTGTCACGTCGCGGGGATGATGCAGCCTTACTGGACGCGATCAGCGCTCCCTCCTTCCAGCTGTACGATGAGCTGCGCCGCGAGTTACAGGAGGACCCGGCGTTGCGGGCGTTCCGTGATGGAGTCGTGGCAGAACGCGGCACGCCATGGCGCGTTGTGGACGGCCTTGTGCTCAATGGCAGCCGCGTGGCTGTTCCGGAGTCATCAGCGATCTTGCCAGCGGTGTTGCAACTGGCGCACGCTAGCCATGAGGGCATCCAGAAAACGTTGCAACGACTCCGACGCGATTTTGTCATCAACCATGATAGAAGGCTGGTCCAGGAACATGTCAGTGCCTGCTCAGTTTGTCAGCGCAACAAGACGGAGGCGCTGCACCCGGCTGGCCTCCTTCAGCCCCTCGAGGTTCCATCACAGATCTGGGCGGATATTTCTCTTGACTTCATTGAAGGCCTTCCCCGTGTCAACGGCAAGAGTGTCATTCTGACAGTGGTCGATCGTTTTTCGAAGTATGCTCATTTCATTCCACTGAGTCACCCCTACACGGCCGCCACGGTGGCCAAGGCATTCTTCGACGCCATTGTCCGTCTTCATGGCTTTCCAGTGTCCATCGTCAGCGACCGCGATCCGGTGTTCACGGGTCATGTTTGGCGGGACTTATTCAAGATGGCGGGTGTGCAGCTCCGGATGAGCACGGCGTTTCACCCGCAAACCGACGGTCAGTCGGAGATTGTTAACAAAATTATTGCTATGTATCTCAGGTGTCTCACTGGTGATCGGCCGCGCAAATGGTTGGAGTGGCTTCCTTGGGCCGAATACTGCTATAATACTTCGTACCACTCGGCGCTGCGCACAACTCCGTTTGAGGTCGTCTATGGGCGGCCACCGCCTACTCTGCTGCCATATACAGCGGGGTCGGCGTCCACGGACACAGTGGATGCTCTCCTACGAGACCGCGACGCTTTCCTCGCTGAGGTACGGGACCGTCTGATCCAGGCTCAAGCCTACGCCAAGAAGTACTATGACGCCAAGCATCGACAGCTCGAGTACAACGTCGACGACTGGGTGCTTCTTCGACTGCTCCATCGCCCAGCACAGTCCCTGGTCCCTGGTTTCCGCGGCAAGCTGAGCCCCCGATATGCCGGACCTTTTCAGGTCACCGAGCGGATTGGGCCTGTTGCTTACAGGCTCCGTCTTCCTGAGGGCGCCCGTATACATGATGTGTTCCACGTGGGCGTTCTCAAGCCGTTCCGGGGACCTCCGCCTGCTGCACCGCCGGCGCTACCTCCACTACACAATGGACGCCTGCTACATCAGCCAGCGCGCGTGGTGCGCGCTCAACTTCGCCGGGGGGCCTGGCATGTCCTTGTTGAATGGACAGACTTGCTGGAGTCCGACGCCACATGGGAGCTCGTCGACGATTTCAAGGCTCGCTTCCCTGACTTCCAGCTCGAGGACGAGCTGTTTCTCGAGGGCGGGAGAGATGTTATGGTGGGGAACGTGTACCAGCGGCGTGGGAACAAAAGTGGCTGAGCAGCCGCCGCGCCAGGAAGGTTGGGGGCGCAGTTACCAGGCGGCTGAGCCAAGTTGTTACATCCTTGGTCATTTAGTTTTCTCAATTAGAATAATTAGAAGATTTGCTTTATTATTTCCTTAAGTTTAGCAGTGAGGTTGTTAGGCTTTGTTATAAGTATGGAACAATTCGGTTAATAGAGATTCAGCCTGGGATTGAGATTTATCTCCCCTTGGGCCCCCGGGCTCTACTGTTCACGTCACCCTTCCTGCCACCGTTCCCATCTGTTCTAGGGCGCCGAGCACGGCGCCTCCTCCACGCCGCCACCGCGGATTCAAGCCGCGGCCTCCCATCCTCCATCACTACGCTCTACGATCCCTTAGTTCCAACAATGCCAGTATGCCACTGAATGATTCAATAATGCCGAACAAGCCACCCAAAAAATTGGTCTGAACATGAGTGCCATCGAAAATTAGTTTACATTCTATGAGTGCCACTACCGTCAACACCGTCAGGTTATGAGTGCCACTACCGTCAACACCGTCAGGTTAGCCGCCGTCAACCAGTTTGGAGTTTCTTCTTTTTTTTTGACAAATCCCCATTTTACCCTTGCCGGTGAACTGGGTGATGTAGACAGTCATGACGGCCGACCAGTTCATCTCGGATTGCACCCGTAGTGAAAAAATTCTCTTGCACAGAACCCTAGGGTGAGTGACTGCGCTGGTTCCCAGGCGGCGACAACATATCTTGGCGGCGGGCGGGCGGCTTTTCTGCAGCAGCGGCGGTTCCCTGGCGGCAGTGGGTGTTTCTAGGCGGTGGGCTCGCGTCCGGTGGTGGGCGGTTCCCCGGCGGCAGTGCGCATTTGCAGGCGGTGGGCTTGCGTCCGGTGGCGGGCGGTGGGCGGCCCGTGACACGGGGTTCCTGGCCAGCGATGCGTGGGTCCCATCCCATGGCATGAGGCTCTTGATTCTATGACGCCCGGCGTTTGGCAGCCCCAACACGCGGCTCCTGGTGGGGATGTGAAACACGTGTACGAACACCAGGGAGCCCGCGTCGTCGCCGTGGGTGTGGTGATGGGTTAATTAACGTGAGATTTCGTGAAATTTCAGTGAATTTTTGAACTCAGAACATTTATTTTTCTAATGAAATATTTTACTCCGCCTATTATATTTTGCCAGCTTCTTGTTTACAGTACTTCGTACTTAGCGAAAGGCTGAATTTTGCTGCACTTCAGAATTTAGATCCAAAAACAACAATATTGACATAACATGTAGTGGCACACATAAACTGAATTTTGCTGCACTTCACTATGAACCAAGGGCATAAACGTCTTCGTACACTAGACATAACTGTTGTTTCACCATCTATAGATGGTAGTGGCACTCATAGAACATAAACCAATTTTCAGTGGCACTTATGTCCAGACCAGTTTTTCGGTGGCTTGCCCGGCATTGTTGAATCATTCAGTGGCATACACGGAATTTTCTCGGTTCCTTTTGGCTGATTAATGCTGCTACTGACTACTGATGAAATTCATAAACCCGGTTACAACTTCGCCACGTTTCCATCTATCATTTCGCCAACATTGACTGCAACCAAAACTTCCTTTTTGATCGACTTCAAATTTGTCAGGAAATGCTAATAATGGTGCTTTATTATTTCTACCAGGATTCCTATTAACTGACAAGATTTTTACAGCTGACCTAAATGTCAGCCCTCATCATGTTACCTATCCTACTTACATATTTTTGGGTGTTATATATATAATATATTGGTCTGCTCAGCTGGTATGTTGTTTCTAGTTTTTTTTTTTTTTTGTTGACGGCAAAAGACTGTGGGGGAGATCCCCACAGTACACAATTTTTTTTATTGATAAATAAACAAGAGGGTTCTTACATACAGAAATTAACTGAAGGCATCAAGCCAGACACAAAAAGCATTCCTAACATCATCTCTAAAACGAACCGACTGAAGGAGACCCTGATTTTTAAAATTAGCTAACCATAGTGCTGGAGTAGGGGCACGTCTCTGAAAAACTTTGTCATTGCGCAATTTCCAGAGTTCCCACGCTGCAATCAAGATAGCTTCAGTGAAGAATGGGAGGTCGCTGCTCAATCTAGCTTGGGTAAACCTGTCCTGCAGAGGCAAAGATGCATCCCAGTCCACATGAATGGCTGTCCAGCAGTCATTTGCAAAGGGACAATCGAAGAAAAGGTGCTCTATGGTCTCAATTTCTCCTGTATTGCACAAAACGCAGGTGTCACTGTCCTCAATATTTAGATGACGCCGGCGCAACATGGATTTGGTGTTCAGCCGGTCCACCAAAATGAGCCAAGCAAAGAATTTCACGCGCGGTGTACATCTTGCCTTCCAGATGACCTTGAAAACCGGGTGGGCTTCTATGTTTTTGAATACCTCTCTGTAAAAGCGTCGCGATGTATATTTGCTGCCCCATTTAGGCGCCCACTGATCTGAACTGAGCTCATCATAAGGCTGGGCTTGCAGCTGTGCTTGGAGATTTTCCATTTCCTCAAAAGCTTGCTGGGAAAGAGGCAACAAGAAAAGGGTATCTAAATCTTCTGCTTGCATGACCTCCAACACAGAGATCCCATCTTTTCTAGCAAAAGAGGCTAGTCTCGGGTATTTGGAGGATAATACCGAGTCAGTCCATAGATCGTCCCAAAAGCATACTGAAGAGCCGTCTCCCAATGCACATTTAGAGATACCTCTGAAAATGATATTGAGCCGCAGTATGTCCTTCCACCAAAACGAGCCCAACTCTCGTGTAGCATGCGGAACTCGATTGGTGTAGTATCTGTTCCAGATCAACCGGACCCATGGAATATTTTCTTTGTTGTAGAACTTACTCAGGTGCTTCATTAGGAGAGCGTCGTTATGCAAACGAAGATTTATAACTCCCAGACCACCTTTATCTTTGGGTTGCTGAACTGTCTCCCATGCTACTAAGTTGCCACCCTTCTTTTCGTTATCATTGCCGCGCCATAAGCACTGTTTTCTTGCTCTGTCCACGCTGTCAATAACACCCTTTGGTAGCTTAATTGTGCACATTGCATATGTTGTAATTGGCGTTATGGCAGAGTTGATCATCTCCAGACGACCTGAGTAAGAGAGCCAAATGGAGCAGGCTGACAGCCGTCTTTCCACTCTATCCAACAGTGGAGTGAGGTCCTCTAGGCACGGTTTGGTTGTGCCCATAGGCAAGCCAAGGTAGGTGAACGGCATAACTCCTGTGTCACAGCCAAAGGTGCGCGCAAGCTGGGTCAACTTATCTTGTGGCACATTGATAGGAAACATTTGTGATTTCCTGTAATTAACTTGCAGTCCCGTTGATTCTGCGAAGGTATGCAAGAGAGCTTTGAGGAAGACCAACTGCCTGGCATCAGCTTGGAGGAGCAATAACGTGTCATCCGCGTATTGCACTATAGGAAAATCCTCCATTGGCTGGGGAAGTGGAGCTTTGAGTTGATTGAGATCAGCAGCCTTGTTGACTAAAACTTGCAAAAGCTCAGCAGCAAGCACGAACAATAAAGGAGACAAAGGATCTCCTTGACGAACCCCCCTCTTACACTTGAAAAATTTTCCTGGGACTCCGTTCAAAAGGACAGCAGAGGAGCCAGATGACAGGATTGCACGTACCCAACTTATCCATCTCTCCGGGAACCCCAAGTGAGTCATTACATGTATGATGGCTGAGTGCTCCACTGTGTCGAACGCTTTCTCAAAATCTAGTTTGAGAATGAGGATCTCCCGCTTGGATTGGTGGCACTGATGGATATATTCATAACTCCATGCAAGACAATCTTGGATCGTGCGCAAACGGATGAAACCGTATTGGTTTGGATGCACAAGTCTCAAGATAACAGACTGCAGCCTATCCGCCAAAATCTTGGTAATGATCTTCAATGAAATGTTCATGAGCGAGATGGGACGGTAGTCACTTACAGTCTCTGGACAATCTTTTTTGGGAACCAAGGTTATATAAGACCTGTTGATGCATTCCAGGTTAGCTGTACCCATGAAGAAATCAGAGCACAGGGCATAGAAATTGCCTTTAACAATTTGCCAGCATTTTTTAAGGAATAAACCATTGAAACCATCGGGCCCGGGCGCCTTGTCTGCTGACATTCTTCTTACAATCAAATCAATCTCTTCTCTTTGAATAGGCTCAGCGAGAGTTTCTAGATTATCAACAGGTGCAATCATGTGCAATCATACTGGGAAGATCAAAAAACATAATTGGAGATGACGTGGTACCCATACGGTTTCTGAAAGACGTCCAAAGCAACCCTGCCTTGCCTTCATGGTCCTGGACCCAACTACCTTGATCATTCAAAAGCTGCGGGATTGCATTTCTCCTATAGGAGATGGTAGCCATACCATGGAAGAACTTAGTGCATTCATCACCCAATTTGATGCGGTTTACTGTGTAGCGATTTTTCCAGTAAATGTTCTTGTAGCGCAGCCATGTTTGGAGCTGTCTCTTTACTGCATTTCTAAGATTAATCTCAGGGTTGAATAAACCTCTTCGATCTTCCAGAGCATCTAAGAAAGCTATAACCTTGTTGCAGTTGGTGATGAGAACACTTAGATTTGAGAGGTGCTGACTCCAATTCTTCAAACAAAATCTTAGAGCCTTGAATTTGCTTGAGATAGTGCGAGCACTGTCATTGAACTCCGCTGCGGAGGACCAGCAGCCATGGACCATGTCCAAGAAATCATCTCTTTCCGCCCAGAAATTTTCGAACCGGAAAATATTAGCCCGAGGTATTTTGGTACCAATTGCTATCTTACATGGGATATGGTCTGACGTAATTTTTGCTAGTGGTAGAACCTCAGTACTGGGGAAATCAATGGTCTAGTTGGGTGAGGTAAAAAACCAATCGAGTTGCTCCAGTAGTGGATTAGTCTGCATATTGCTCCAGGTAAAAGCACGGCCCTTCAGAGGTAGCTCCACCAAGCCTAAGTGACCGATTGCATCATTAAAGATGAGTGTGTCATTGAGGTTGCCACCGGGCCTATTCCTGTTGCTCAAGGACCTATAGAAGTTGAAATCCCCAAGAAAGATCCAATTATCAGTATCACCAATATCATGATCACGGAACCATCCAATGAACTCTGAACGTGCTGGCTCATCACAGGGCCCATAGACTGTGGTAAGCTTCCAGGTCTCATTGTTGTGAGCAGCAGTGAAGTTCAACGTGATGCCAAATCTTTGTTTCTCTAAGACATTGCCCGAGAAAATTGAGCTATTCCAAACCACAAGTATTCCCCCCGAAGCTCCTATCGAAGGGATGTAGTCAAACCTGTCAAAACGCCGCGGTGCAAATTTTCTGACAAACGAGATATCAAAGTGTTCTCGCTTGGTTTCCTGGAGGCAGATGACTGCACATGAACTTTCCTCAATTTTATCTCTAACCGCATCACATTTCTCAACAGCATTGATTCCACGTATGTTCCAACAAAGAATGTGCCAGCTACGTGTATTCATTGATTACCAAATTGGGGGGGATGGGATAGAGACCTGGAATGGCTAGCATTGACAGGTAGAGAAGCATCGCAGACTTGGTTGGATCGATATGGGGCTCCGCTGTGATAAATGAGGTAATGGAGACACTGATCATGATCACGGATGATTGCCTTCAGCCGGCGCCTGCATCAGCGCCTCCTCGGTGAGATCACCAGGATCAACACCACATTGAACTCCCCAGGATTGAAGCGTGGCGATGGCGACTGGACCTTCTTCTCCATTGATACTGCTGATCTGCAAAGCAGTGATCTTGCGCTTCTTCGAGGGATTCTTGTCAAGCCTGTAGGAGAAGCCCGCCTTCTTGGCACTCAGACGCTGGCTGCGCCTGTTCACCATGTCCACCACTGGCATGGTTGGGTTGCTTACAGAGGCCGTCGTGGGGAGGCTCAAGGTAGCTTTCTTGGGCTTTGGGCGCCTCTTGTACACACGCGTAATTGGGTTGGGCCGAGATGTCTGGACTTCAAATTCAAAGCCATGACTGAAGGTGGTGGCTGAGCTCTGATGGGATCCCTGCTGATCTTGGTCATCTGTACTCTGCTGTTCCATGCTCACAGCAAATAACTGCAGCGCCAGAGCTGCTCCTGTGGGTTTCCATGGCACAATTTCTTTGCCACTGGGAGCTGGAATGTCCTTCACCGGCTTCCATGGCACAATCTCTAAGCCAGCTGTGGCTCTGACAAAAATATCATCAGGGAGATCCTTCCTGTTGAAGATCAGTATATTAGCACAACGATTCTGCAAAGCAGCAAAATGGGCACAGTCCTCCACCTGGGCTGAACTGGCATAACTAAAAGAAGAGCTGCCATCATCTGTAGCATTGCTGCCCAAGATATCATCTAGGGAGATATCAGGACCACTGCCTCGCAGAAACCTCATTGACAAGCCAGAGAGATCCAAGTCTAGGTGATCCTGGGGGACTGCTGGATGCTTTGGCACCACCGGAGACGATGGTTGCAAGGGGTGTGGCGGCGATAGCGGATGCAAATCATCAATGTGTTGGTCCTGTTCCGAGTTTAGAGGAGCCGAGAGTTCCGGGAAATCGGCGCGAGAATCAAGGTCAAGCTGAAAATCTTCACCCCTTGGAATTCTAGGCATCCATATCAGATTGGGGTGGGTGCGGGTCATGCATATTCTTTTGGTATGACCAAAGTTGTGGCAGGCCCAACAACAGATCATACCTGGGCATTTAGAGCGGTGATGGCCCAAGTTCTGGCAACGAGAGCAACGAGGCCCAGGAGCATTAGATTTGAAATTCGAAAGCTGGCCTCCAGAGACTTTGCGGTCGAGATGGAAGGCACTGTTTGCGGCGAGAATTTCTCCTTCCTGTTGCATGTCACACCGTTGCGGATCTAAATGCTGAAGAACACGATCATGATGGACATGGGATTTCTGTTTAGTGCTCCCAAAAACCAAACGATCAGGGAAAACAGATTTAACAAGGATCGAGAAGGCCCCGAAATTGATCCATTGGGGAGGCGAACTCTTGGGAGGAGAGCGATCGATCAACTGTTTTGCAAAACTGACTCTCTTCTGAGGCTTTGAAGCCTTAGCAGCAGCTTTCTTAGAACTCTTCGAGAGGACCTTTGTCCATTCCTTCTCTTGTTCAATCTCCCAGGCACGCTTCTCACGTTCCCAATGGGGAGTGCCGTTATTCTAGAGATGGAAATAGACATCAAAGGTAGAACTGATGACTCTACGGAGTTTGTAAACAAGAAAGCCGACATCCTTTGAGAAGACCGAAAAGCGAAAATGATTGTTGCTCAGGAATTGCACGTGAAAATCCAACGCCCGCCCTCCCAGGCAAGATTGCAGGGCCAAGGATACCGAATCCTTGGTTAGTTGGAACAGAAAACGCCGAAATGTGGCGAGAAGGAAGAACGATCCATCAGGGGTAGGATGAGGATGGTGTACTGGAGATTTGAAGCGACGACGGACCTCATCTTCGAACTCCAGTCCCGGATTGAAGTCCAGGCGGCCAGCAAGATCCGAAGAGGATCCCATGACCGGACGAGGAATCCTTGTGAGGTCACTCCATTCCCCCCGTTCCCGAATCGGCGTGGCCGGCGGTGAGCAATAGCAGCTGGGCGCATTCAGACAAGGGGGGCGCGCATTCCGTCGAACAGTTGGCGGGCGCAGTGCACCACGTTAGTGCACACGCCGCCCTTGGGAGTCTCAGGAAGTAGCGAGGGCGGCGGAAGCGGCACGTAGTCGTGACTCGCGCGGCGGCGGTAGGCGGTCAGCGGTGAGAGTACGGCGGCGGCGACGAGAATCTCTGGACCTCCGTGAGCCGTGATGTGCAGCAGCTCCTCACTGCCCTGCTGGTGAGGGGCTGTTGCGTGCAGGAGGTCGCAGTGGCGTCGACGAGGTGGAGGTGGCCACGCCCGCCGCTGCTGCCGACCCGCTGAGTGGACCCGCTGAGTGGTGGAGGTGGCCCGCGTGGCGTAGGTCGGGGCACCGGAGGCGGCGCGACGCCTCGAGTGCCTGCGCGTGGCGGCGGTTGCCAAAGAGGGAGGAACTGCTTACTGGCGGTTTGCGGCCAGCCTGGGGTTGCGTCGGAGAAGAAGCAACCGGATTGGATACTCGATTGGATTGTGGAGCCTGGAGTCCTGGACCTGGAGGATGATGATTTGTTGATGGTTGCTTCTGTCGCTTTCGTCCCTGTGCTTGTTTCTTGGAAGAGTGGTAATCACTAATCAGGCTACAGGATGATGGGGACGTTTCTAGTTTATTTTTGTCTGGAATTTGTTTCTTGTATAGTATGAGCCTTTAATCCAATAACTTAGTCTTATTTTGTTTATTCCAACAGGGTATTGCAAGTTTGGGTTAGCAAACTCAGTACATAATCAGTCCGTCTAAATTAATCTAATCATAGTTTCTGCCACCATTTTCCCCCGGTCTTATCAATGTTACAAATTCTTTTCATGGAAACAAGGTTCCTGAAAAAGCTAGGTGGATTGTGCCACATTTGGAAGCGGCTGTTGCCACGGTTGGAATGATATTACTGTGGGTTGACAATATTGCCATTGTGTATACTTTTGCTGCTAATTATTATCAGTTTGAAACGTAACACTTTTACTTTTGGAAGAATTGCACTCAAGTTTAAACTTCCATCATTTTAATTTTGATTGTTTACTTATCTGTTGACCACCCTCCTGGTGGTAATGGCGTGCCCGAAAAATGATTTTTTTTTGGCTGTACTTTCCAAGGTTGCTGAGCGCTAATGAGTGATGACAGCATATTTCGAGCTCCCTGTGACGTTCATGTCAGCCCTAAATTAACAATAGAACAGCCATTTATGCTGAGTCCAGCTGAAAATTCTACAGCTATTTCTGCTGAGTGAAGCCGGGCAGCTACAGATTGTAATGTTACAAGTGTACCTTTTTCTGTCACAGCAGCGGCATTTGCACATGCGACACGAGTGACTAGTCAAGGAAAAAGATTTGGCAATCTTCAATCTTTCACTCAAAACTGCAGTTCACAAGCACTCGTGCATTAACTTGGCATGTTACTCGATGCGTTTTCAGGAGCATATAAGGAACATATTAAGGAAAAAAAGCGAGGTTGCAAATTATTGTTTCGTCTTCTGTTCATATTAAGAGATGCTTTTTTTACTCAAATGTGCCTGCGCACTCGTTGCATTAAGACGAAAAGAAGGGTGCAACGTGGCAGGCGACCAGGTTTGCCCAGATCAATGGCTGGACAGGCGGATGCTCCCGCTTCTCCAAGTTTGAGCACTGTTGTAACATCCTGGCCTAGGATTTAATAGGATTAATATGATACTCGTACCAATAAGTTGTAACTTTTTTTTTCGGAAGCTCATTTCCAAAGAACTCTGAGGTTAAGCGTGCGTTACCTAGAGTAATTTCAGGATGGGTGAACGACTGAAAAATTCTTCCCGGATGTGCACGAGTGAGGATAAAGTGCGCAGAAAAAACTTGTGTGTGTCTATAAGGACAGTCTATGTCCTAAAAAAGCTGCCAGATGTAAGCGGGTCCGGCCTCGTAGAGGCGGGATGTTACAACTGTCGAGGCTCTTCTCGTCCGCCGCAGAGCTTCACCTCCCTCTTCCATCCATGGCCACACGGAATAGCCATCTCAACCGTCGGTGCAAATTTTTTATTCCCTGGGTTTGAACCATGTTTGACAGATGAACTGAGAAATTTTTTCCCTCGGTTCGGTGTCTCCAGCGATGAAATCGATTTCTACTCTTCTTTCTCTCTTCCCATGGTTTGATTTGACAACACAATGGAGCTGCTCTAAGCATCAGAATAAGAAGCAAGCCAATATCACCTCGTGATGCCAGTTAAACAAATATTAGTCCAAAAGGCTAATAGCTACATGAATTTTGGTTAAATCTTTTACACAGAACTTCGAAACTTACTCCCACAACATGTCGCCGCCGTCGCTGTCCTTGTACACCATGGCATGCTTCTAGTCGCCATACCCATCCATTAGCCCTGCACAAAGCAAAACAGAAAGCACAATCCTTTTTCAGTTTCCATTCTCCCCATGGCTTATATATGCAAGCGTTGTCATCTGCAAGGATATCAACAATAGTTGAATGCTTTAATCCTCGTCAAGTTACTAATCCGATAACAATCACCACCAACCTAACGTAGAAAGAACTTTCCTAGATCAATTCACACTCCTATATATGTCAGTGTCACACACTAATCACCTCGCAGCCACATCTCTGAAAATGCCCTACACCTTAGGAAAAATATTCTTCCTAGTCCCCAAGTAGTGCGAGCTTGACATGCCTTTATGCACATTACCCTAAAGACCCAATCAGCCAAACTCATATCCTTGCTTTGTCCCAATAACAGTGCAAGTAAACATGAAGGTGAAATAAGGAGAAACGTAGCAGAGCCAGAGTGCACCAGGAGAGGAGAGGGGAGCACGCATCTGTGAAGGTAGGCATCGCTGTAGAGCAGTAAGACAGCTTGCCCCTCGCCACTTTGAACCTCGGTCCTAACGGCCGAATTTGGCGCCAGTCTCTACTGGCAACCATGGATCTGGCCAGACCCTCCATGGATTTGGCTAACTCGCATCTTGGAATTGGCCACGAATCCTTGGGAGCCAATGGCACCTCCATGCCATGGATCTCCATCGGGGGTTGGTCCACCCTGGGCTGCCACCACGCCGGAGCTCTGCAGCAACGCCCGAGCAACTCAGGCTCCATGTGGAGAGGTGTGGAATTAGAGAGAAGGGGAAAAAGGAGACGGTAGGGAGAGAGACATGGATGGAAAAGAGATGAAGCTACCTCTCGTAGGAGGCCCGCATGTAGCTGGGCGGAGGAACGCCTGTGGACGAGGTGGAGGAGCGAGGGACTCTCCACAAAATCTCCAGAGGAGGTACACGAAAAAGGAGGCAAGTCTCGAATTTCCTCTTCTTTGTGTCGGAAGAAAATTTACATCAGGGTTCAAATGAAAACAATCTCAACGTGGACACTGGTTAGGGAGAAAGAATTGTGCTACGAGTTAGTTTCAAAACAACTTGAGGTCTTTTATGTAAAATAGACGGTGACGCGTGTGAGCGCACGGAGGAGTCAGCAATGCTCCGAATTCTCTCGTTGCAGCAGAACTAAGTGGGTTTTAAACAACCCCGATGTATTAAAACCTGAACAACGTCTCCTGATTACAATGAGAGCTAATAAATAATGGACACCAAATTCAGGAGGCACCTAAGCAATGACATGGATATTCATGTTCATTTCGATGAAAAACCAGGCTGAAAAGTATTGTTCGCTGTGTTGTGAGAGAAAAGTATTGTACCATGACTGATAAGTCAGGCTGATAAGTTCAAGCAAATAGGGCCATAGTAGCTCTTGGTGTGTACCTAGAAATGGGCTATGTCTCAGAAATCACGAATAACTAGCAGTCTAGAAGTAGTAGACAGTAAGGTCACAGATAAGTACAACTTGCAACTGAAAATTTTCCTTTTCTATGAGCTGCAAAATTTTTAGGAAATACTTACCCTGGTTTTAATTATAATTTTTAGCATGATTCTTATATTAACTAATAGAAGATTTTTACAGCTGACCCCTCCTCATCTTATCATATTACATATCCTACATTCCTACCTACATATTTTCAGGTGTTATATAATATATATACTAATCCATACATCATATTTGAAGTTGTTGGGCTGATGGTTTCTGTTGCTGATAAGTCAGCTGGTGCTGTTTTGTTGTGAGAGAAAAATATTGTACCATGGCTGATAAGCAGTTCAAACGAATAGAGTGATTATGGGTACTATGTTTCTAGTTTATTTTCGTCTGGATTATTTCTCTTATAGTATGATTACTTAATCTAATAACTTATTGTTACTTTGTTTACTCAAACAGGATATTGCAAGTTCGGGTTAGCAAAATCAGTACATAACGAGTCCTAGTCATAGTTTCTACCACTTTGTGTCCATATTCTTTCCGTGGAAGCAAGATTGCAGAGAAAGCTCGCTAGGATTGTGCTGCATTTGGAAGCGGCTGTTGCCATGGTTGGAATGGTATTTCGCTGTGTTAACGATAGTGTCATTGTCTATGGCCTTGTGGGGGCATCCGAATTGCTACAGTGCGCATTAAATGCGCACTGTAGCAATTCGTTTGTATTTGGTAAAAATTGTCTAAACTTTGACTAATTAGGCTCAAAATGTTCGTCTCGCAAAGTACAATAAAACTGTGCAATTAGTTTTTAATTTCATCTATATTTAGTACTCTATGCATTTGCCGACATTTCGATGTGACAAAGAATCTTCTTTTTGCATAGTAGAATTTGACGGGAGAAGTTGGGAACTACAAGGCCTATATTTTTTTTAGTACTCCATTTTGAACGTACCACTTTACTTCTGGATGAATTGCACTGAAGTTTAAAATTTTCCTCTCTTAAATTCTAGTTATTTGTTGAGTGTATCCGCGCTGGTGGTATCTGCTGTGTATTCTGCCGGTAATCGCCTGCCCAAGAAAGCGATTTTTTAAAATACTTGACAAGGTCGCTGAGCGCTCGTGCAGCATTTTCCACCTGTGCACTCACTGATTTTATTGTCAGCTATTATTAAAGTAAGAAGAGAAAACAAAATAACTATTTCTTCTCAGTTAAGGACCTTTACAATATCTCCTATAACTTTACACACCTTTTTCTGTCACAGTACCAGCATTGTACATGGGACACAAGTACATGCGATCTTTTGTCTCATGGGTCATGGCTGATGGCTGTATGGTATAAACAAAAAAAAAAGGCAATCATCAATCTTTTACTCACACCTGAAAATCTTCAAACCCAATCAATGCCGTCTAGATCTTCAGTTCTCACACTATGTACATCATCGCCTGTTGAGACAGACAATTCAGAAGACGCTGTCATCCAACAGCTCAAAAAGCCAGCTATCTCACATCCTGAAGCTAACAATAATTAAAATCCATCTACAAAAAACAATAACGAAAATCCTTCGTTGGCTCACATAATTTGTGCATTATAGGGAAAACAAAATATAAATTTCAAACAAGCACTCATGCATTGACTTGGCATGCTACTCAAACTCAATATTTCTAAAGAAACATAACAATCATGTTAAAAAAGGCCGCAAATGATTGTTTCACCTCCTGTGCTCATCTCAGAAGAGATGTATATTATTACAATGTCTGATTAAAAAAAGGAGCTAATAAAAAGTTTTCAGCAACAAAATTGTCCATTGACAGAACTGATCATGGCATTGCTTACACATTAAGAGTTCATCAGAACTTTTCTAATCGCAACGGCCAAGACCAAAACCAGGAGGCACCTAAGCAGTGACATGGATGCAGCGGCCTTGATCAGGGGCCTAACAATGGTGCTACCAGAGAAGGTGAGGCCACGTACCTCAATGAAATGGTTCATCAGCAGCTCACGCTCAGCCTGTGACTGGTAGCTCTGCTCCTTGGAAGACGAAGACCTGCTGCTGCCTCCTCCTCCTCTGGTGGCCTTCTTCTTCAGTAGCTCAGGGCTTGGTCCTTCGAAGCTCCTCTGCCGCCGCGGCGTCACGCCGTCGAGCTTTGCGTGGATCTCGGCTAGTATCTGGGAATGTGCGTCCCCGACGGACAAGGTGGATTCTCTTAGCTTTGTGAGCTCGGTTTGGAGACACTGCACGGTGACCTTGAGCTGCTCGATGTCGGCTTCCAGCGCGGCGTTGCTCTTGCACGATTTCTCGTCTTCCTCGGCGATAATCTCTGCCGAGGCCCGGCCAGCTGAACGCACGCCGCATTGCGCTTGCGCGGAGTACCTCGGCGCGCGCCGGAGGAGGCAGTGGGAGGCCGACCGGTGCAGCCTGGGCGTTGGCGCCCTACGTTACCCCGATACGTACCTGAAGTGGAGTATCGGTATCGCGATACGTATCGGATACGGCGATACGCCGATACGCCGTCGATACGGTATCGGTGAAGTATCAGGAAAATAGAAAAATAAAATTAATCTCGATACCTCTAAATACATCTCCGATACGTATCTATGAAGTATCGGTGGTGCGCTTGCCGCGCGAGAGGGCCGGAGGCGCGGCCGCTCCTGCTCCAGGACGAAGGCGAGGCGTCGCGATGGAGTGGTGGCACCGTGGGGACGTGCTGCCTCGGCGGGCGGACCGGCATTGCTGAGGGGCCTGCGCCGTGGCCTACGCGACGGAGCCGCGCGGCCAGCGTCGGCCGCGCCGTCGCAGCCGAGACAGGCGGAGCATGGCAGAGGCCTGTCGAGGAAGAGAGAAAGAGAGAGAGAGTATGCAGAGCAAGGTGGGAGGGTGAGCAGCTCAGCTTCTTCGGACTTCGGTAGGGATCCATGGACGGCACAATAGCTTTGGATGAGCGGCGGCGGCGGCCAGCAGCACGACAACCAGTGAGTGTAGGGTTTATTTGTAGGTGAGTTGCTCTTGTTGGGCTGTTGGGCTGGACTGGACCTCTCTATTGTGTGGCTTTGGGGTATATTGAGCACCAGTTGTTTTAGCTTTTTATTAAATATATGTATTATACTAATGCATATCAGTAATTACAATAGTTATTATATAATATTATATGTAGTTGCCGTATCGGCGTATCCTTGTTTTTGGAAAATGCCGTATCACGGTATCGCCGTATCGGTATCGGCGTATCCGTATCCCGTATCGGTGCAACATAGTTGGCGCCGCCAGATTGGGTCTCGTCGCCCACTCCTTCTCCCTGGCGATCACCTCGCCGATGTCCGAGACCGTCCTCGCCGGCCTTCTGTCGCCGACCGTCGACTTCTTGCCGGCGTCCGTGTCGACGACGACGTCGAGCTCCGAGCAGAGCTCCTCCAGGTTTGCCGCCGGGAGGGACGCGTTCCTCCTGGACGCCACGGTGCCGTTCTTGGCCAGCTTCCGCAGCCAGGGGAGGTCGACGGCCGGCGAAAGGGGATCGTCGTCCCCGGTGGCGTGGACGGCGAGCAGCCTGCGGTTGAGCGAGCTGATCTCCATCTCCTGGTGGAAGACGAGGGCCTTGAGGAAAGCGAGCGTGTCCTCGTCGTGCTGGATCCGCTCCTCCGCCACCCGGCGGAACTGATCCGCTTCCATACGCTCCGCCGCCTTCTCCGCCTGCAGGCGGACAATCATGGCCAGCGCCTCGTTGGCCCCTGACGCCGCCGCCTGCCGCTCCTCCTCCAGCTCCGCCCGCAGCTCCTCCACGGCCTGCGCCTCCTGCCTCAGGGCCTCCCGCAGCGCCGCCACCTCGCCTTCTTCCTCAACTCCTCCGGCCATCGTCGATTCGGTTCCACAGCCACGGGATCTTCAGAGCGTCAAGTGAGTAGTAGTAATTGATTTCAATCAAGCGATTATAAGAGAGGAGAAAGATTTGCACTAACACAGAAATGTCAAATCAATAGAACAGTGGCTGCACTGGACACCTCTGGAAACAACGGAATCTTCAGAGAAAGCAAAAAAATATATGATTTAGGATCACTGGATTATGACAAATCTTGCTTTTTGGCTGGCTCGTGATCAGCAAAAGAATCCAAAGTGGACGATGACAAGCCGTCACGTAACAGTGTGTTTATCCAAATCCGAAAGAAAAGAAACTAGCAGGCAGGCAAGGCACCAACCTTTGAGAGAGATCGTGTTGCTGAAGGTGAAACGGACGCCGGAAGCTCCGATTTTCCAACGAGAGGATGTGATGTTGAGTGATCTTCAAGTGTCAATAATTGGCGACTTTAGGAGCAAGGAAAGCTATATTTTGTTGCATAAACTAATCTTCTTGTTAACTGTCATTGTGACAGGGGCAAGAGGAAAGCTGTAGTGCCAAAGAGTGGCTTTAATCCATTGGCTTGATACATAAGGTACCCATTCAATTTCGTTTAAATAATTTCTCTGATTTGTTAAATTACATTAGCCGGCGCAATCATTTCCCAGTTCCTCCAGAATCTGTCAGTCTGGCACCAAATAAAATATGAAAGATTTAAATTAAATAAAAGAAGAAAAAAAACTGAATCAAGTCATTAGTCAACTCAATAGGAACTGTGGGCCCCCACATATGAGTCTCCGGTGATGGGCTTCATCTGTTTCAATGGATTTGGACGTGGGGCACTTGTTTTTAAACGACCGTCACGAAGAAACCAAAGCAAGCGTGGGATGGCTTGGCGCGATCTCCCAAGGACGGAGGCGCCGACAGGCCAGTCGGCAACTGCCACGTGGCCGAACGGCATTTTCAATAGGTTGAAATGTTGGATTAACTTGGAATGCGACGTGGTGTCTCTTTTGTCAAATATTCTCATTTGGCGAGTTTCTTTGTCTTTTTGAGACAATTTGTTGAATTTTTCTTACAATGACAAGGCACATATATCTCCTGCAATATTCGTACAAAATTAAACTACTCCCTCCTATCTAAATTATAAGTGGCTTTGATTTGTTTGGTTCCATTTTATCATGTATCTAGATATATTATTATATCTAGATGCATAGCAAAATGGATGTACCAAAAAAGTAAAAGTGACTTATAATTTAAAACGGAGGAAGTACTTATTAAAGTTCCTATACATGTACGATAAAAGATATTGCATTTATTAGGATGGATGATAAAAGATGGGTAGAGCTGTACACTCATAACTCAACACCGTCATCCTGTTAAAAAAAAAGTGACTCCATCATAGGCCATGTGTGCTAGTAGTTAAATTTAGGCTTTTTATTTAGACCATATTCTTAACTCTGGCGAGTTGAAGAAGCCAATTACAAGGACTATATTGTAACGCTTTTGCATCAAAATATTCTTTGAGATAGTAGTTTCTACAGTAAAAATAAAAAGGGACCTGTTATATGTCAGGGGTCTAAAATTTTGCATGTAATCAAGCAATGATTCTCGTTCATCGGATCTAAATCAGATGGCTTCGAAGCTTCATCTTCCTTGGTTTGTTTCCTTTCCGTTGTCAGGTGCCTTTGATTCTGCGTTTTCAGGTGCCTGCACTCTAGGAAGCGTGACAATAAAATTGTTTCACATTAATTTCAGAGCCTACCAAATTTTACTGTCGCTTGGACGACCCACCAATTCCCTTGAAACAAGGTTCAAAATTCTCTTCCTCGGATAAGAAAGAATAGAAGAAGCGGATCTTGGAAAAACAAAGAAAGAATAAAATTAGTGGGAGGCAACTGAACGGCTTACACGGCGCCAAATGCCAATACACAGGCCATCAATCTCTCCAGTCGCAAAAAAGGAAAAGGGCAGCGAATCTCTCTCTCTCTCTGCACAAGACTATTCAATCAGAAACCGGGGAAAAAATAGTTTTCGAGCGAGGCTGAGGATAATCTTCCGTAGGACCATGAATTTTTCCACAATAAAACGAGGTTTCAATACAGATTATCGAACTGCGCTTTACATGTTTTACTACCTGCGCAAAGAACAAGTCTCCAAAGGTCCCTAACAAGTGGGCTTGAAGCAAGTTAGAATTATGCAACAAATCAATATCAATATAAATTAGACAAGGACCATTGATTTTCCACATCAATCAATCGTAAAAAGATCACAGAAATTTCATATAAGTTTCCTCTATGTGAAATTGTCCGAGGACAAAAACAAGAAAGAAAAAAAATAAGAATTCATGTGGACTCTGAAACGTTTTAGTTAAGTATACTGACAGATAGCTGGACTGCCATTTACACACCATGATGATATGATATATAACAAACAAATCGAGAAACTATAGCACACTAATACCCGTAAAATCGGCTCGGAGATACTGACTGACGTTAACTCCGGGAAGACACATTTCATCAGAAGCTCAAGGCTGACAGAGCAACGCCACAGCCCAAGGCGAGCGCCAGGACGGACGCCACCGCCGGCACCGGGAGCGCCGCCGCGCCGTTCTTGGAGCCGTGCGGCCTCGTCACGGCGCCCCCGCCGCCCACGTTCCGCCCACCCGCGCCCGCGGCGCCACCGCCGGCGCCGGCGCCTCCACCGGCGCTGCCACCCTTGTGCCCGGTGGTGATCCTCCTGTGATGCTTCAACTCCACTGTGCTCACCGCCTCATGCCCAAGCCCAAGCTTCCAGCTGGGGCTCTGGATTTGCAGGTGGTCTTTCATATCGCCTTCAGTTCATGAACAAGCCAACCAGTTTCTTAGTTAGAGAGACGTGTTAGAGGATAATTTGATCAATCATGCATGGCAATGATTCAGGGACCAATTAAGAGAAAAAAAATGAGAGCAAAACTGACCGTGCAATTGTTCTTGCACCTGGAGATGAGGCCTGAGCCGATGACGCGCTGTGGAAACTCCGGCGGTTCCCTCAGCTGATGCTGCACACCGTGTGACCTGGAAGGCAAGGGAGAGGAGGACCAAGATGGAGACGGCGAGGACGGTGCTGCTTTTTTTCATCTTGATCTTGAGATGGACAGGCCACCAGAAGCAATTCATCAGCTCTGAATCTCTGATGCGGAGTAGTGTCCCCGGAGACTCTTCTTATAACTCCTGCAGTCTGCAGAGTAGTAGCTGCTGCCAATGCCAAGATAAGGCAAGCAACTGATTTGGCAAGACGGCACCTGATTCCATTGTGCCTTTTTTTTCTCTCGACGGCAGACGTTCTGAAAAAAGATCAGCAAACCACGTGAATGGATCCGTTCTTTTGTTCTTGTTACACACCATTGGGTTATACTGGTATTAATTTAAAAAATAAAATTAGGATTATTAGGGACAGTTCAGGTGTAATGGGACCTAAATCCCAGCAAAGGTTGCTGATTCTGGCACTTCGGTTTTTTCTTTTGTTTCAATGTCTTTGGGCACTAATGATGTGCTGCTAGGGAAAAGAGGAACATATGGAACACCAATGTACAGATTTAGCGGCTTTGTTGCATGTGGTGGGTGCTCCATGGACCATGGCCTTTGCTTGCCAGATCTCAACAAAAATATAGGATAAAGCCTGCCAACTGGATTTCATCTTTTGTCAATCACCGACTAGTACAAACGGAGGGATGGGATACATTCACCTTGTTCGGCAGGCTGTTTTGTGGCTTATAAGCCGGCTGTGGCTGTTTTGCTGTGAGAGAAAAACACTGTTTCACAGCTGATAAGCCGTGCTGATAAGCTCAGCCGAACAGAGAGATTGTCTACTCTTTTCATTCTGTTATATGTAGTTTTCAATGAATTGTAATGCAGATCAAGAACAAGAAAAAGGATGGCCACATGCATATATGCATATGGTTTCCAGCATAACATGTAAGAAAATTAGTTGAATATTTGAGTGGTGCACGACAAGTCGACAAGACTAGCTCATGGCTAGGGATTAGTTGTTCGAGAACGATTCAAGTTATATAAAGTCATAGTCATTCTTAACCTTGAAAAGGATAATGTGATATCAATGAGCGAAAGGGAAGGTAAAGCTGGTCTTTTTAGGGAAGATTTCAGTCTTCCCGGCGAATGAAGGCATTGAATTTCCATTTCTCAGGGCACCCGGAATAGCTGACTCATAAGTTAGCTTTAAGTATTTTTTTTTCATATTTTAATAGAAGAGAGAGAAAAGCTAGTTCTTCATCAAGAGCTAGGCTCACACGTATTCCAAGAACAAGTAAGAGTGTCATGTGGAGCTATCCATATTATGAGCTATATGAAAAGTTATTACTGTTAAAGAAGCTGGCTTAGAGCTAGTAACTACTCATGGGTGCCCTGTTTGGCTCTGCAAAAGAGGAATACTTTTAGGGATTAGATTAGAATGAGAGCCACTCTCTATAGCCTCATCTGCTAGACTGCTACAAAAGATGCAAATAGTCATATATCAAAAAAAAAAAAGAAGAAGAAGATGCAAATAGTCAGACAGATCCCAACTTGCCGAAAGGTAATGCGAAACAAACAACGCATCGGATTGTGGTGCAGATGACATGAACATGGCTGGTATTCTGGCAACGGCATCGAGCGGTCACAGTCGGGTGCAGCATAGGGCCAGGAAGATGACACCCAAGCACGAAAGATGCCTTACAATCAGGATCGACTAAGCAAACCATGTTACGTGGAGCACAGGTTATGGCATTATTCCAGGATGATCCAAAGCACAGTAGTATAGGGATAAGACAAATGGACCATTCACCAAGAACTAAGATGCTATGAACTGATCGTTGGCGAGTTTTCGTCCAGAAAATTCCTCGTACAAAATGTCGTTTTGATTTCTCGGACGACAAAATACCCACTATGTTCTCAGAACCAAATAGATAACTAAAACATCTCTGGCAAGCCTATATAGGCAATAAGGTATACTCTTCAAATAACTGGAGCACAACCATCTGTACAAAATGTTATCCAGAGAAACAATTCAAACCACACATTATTGCTATTATCTGCGCCCACATACACACAATCTAAATCATATAGGTCAAAGGACCTGAGGCATAGCCTGAGACTATAATCATATCTGAAATACATTTGTCTGGAACCTCTCGTCGTATAACTGCCAGTGGTTGTACCTCCCCATGTGGAAGGAGGAACGAGGTATGTAGAAGTTGGGCTTCACTAGCGTCACCAGATTCTTCAGATTAGCAGCAGCCTGGTCTATTCCCCGGCTTGTAAGATTTGCACAGCCAAACAGGTCCAGAACCTCCAGGTCTTTGCATCCTTCAGGGATAGAGCTGAGGCCGACAGCGGTCAACTTTGAGAACCTCAGTTCAAGATGTTTCAGCTTTGGCATGAACTTGGATATTGTAATGGCTTCCCTGTCACCATCTTCGGGGCATTCTCTTAAGTAGTCCTCAGGAACTATTCCGACATGCTCTGATGGATCGATCCAGTTGAATATGTTGCGCTTGAGGACCCTAAGGTTCTGGCAGCTCTGGCCAATCACCTCTAGTGACTTGAATGAAACCTCATAGCAGTTGCTGATGTCCAATTCTGTAAGCATGGGGCAGCATGCTCCGACAGTGAGCATTGATCGATCAGTTATTGCCGGGCTTGTTTTGATGGAAAGGATACTAAGTCTTGGAGACCTGCACATGATTAAATCACTTAAGAGCTCAGAATAATACTTTCAATAGAAGTGAAGAAAAAATGGTAAAAAGAATACCTAACTCATAACAACAATAAAAAAACAGCCTTTTGTCCCAAGCAAGTTGGGGTAGGCTAGAGATGAAACCCAAAAGAGACGAGAAACAGGGAGACACATAAAGGGACATAAAGGGCACAAGAGAAAAAGAGGTCACGGTTCAGGCACGTTGATTGCCAATCTCCAAGCGCTCCTGTCCATAGCTAAATCCTTGGAGATATTCCACTCCTTAAGATCTCTCTTAACGGACTCGTCGCAAGTTAGTTTAGGTCGACCTCTACCACTCTTTACATTATCGGCCCGCTTTAGAACTCCACTACGCACCGGCGCCTCAGGAGGCCTCCGTTGGACATGTCCAAACCATCTCAACCGATGTTGAATCAATTTCTCCTCAATTGGTGCCACCCCAGCCCTATCCCGAATATCGTCGTTCCGGACTCTATCCCTCCTTGTGTGCCCACAACACCAACGCAACATACGCATCTCTGCTACACTCAATTGCTGGACATGTTCATGGAGCAAGCAAAAGCCAAACAAAAAAGGGCACTAGGAACTACTTTAGGTATATGGACTTGTTACTCAGGTTACATACTTTACATTCCCAACAAGAACATTGAACAAGCTAGAACAGATGTTCAACTAAGAGAGGTCAATCTAAAATAGCTAGCTATGCAGGATTTGACCCATGTTACTTTAAATCAATTGAACATAACTCTGTGCTTCTCACATAAGATATAAAAAAGAAAACAATTATTAATTTCACCACAAAAATAGAGAACTAGAAAGAAGAAAACAGTATTTAAACAGACACCATTGTATTTACTTGAAAATATTATAATAATAACATATGTTGTTTGCTTCGTTGTACCAATTTCATGAGGTCAAGTTTGTGCATATTGATGTCTATGTTTTCCCAGAACATATCAAAAAACTACTGAAACTTGCATTCACAATCACACGATTCGTATAACAAGCCCCCATCCAGGATAGTCTAAACCTTGTAACACATAGAAATGCGTATATTACAGCAAAAAAAGATGCATTGTATCTCAGGCCTGTACACTTGTGTGGTAGTCCAGGTTAATATCTACTTTTCAAGTTTCTGGACATACTACTTGAACCACCTATTCAAGTGACCTGAGCAATGTTCTTGAAGCCTTAAGGCAAGGCATGGTAACCTACTACCCTCTTATAACCTAGGCTCTTAAGGAAATGCAGGAAAGTGAATAAATCAGAGAAGAAAAAGAAAATATGCCCCTCACGTGCACTACCCTCTCTGCCTCTCTCCCAGATGGCACCACATGGCAGGAGAAATGACGAGCCTGCCCACCCCCAAGCATCCTAAATCGTCACCACCACAATTGAGGAGGGGTGGATCTGCACCGGGAGGAAGGGTAGTTGTCTATCCTGCTAGTACGCCTCCTGTTCCTTCTTCTCCATGGCTGGCCCCTCCCTCTAGATGTGGGTCATGTCTTGCCCCCAGCGAGCATCTTGTAACCTAGGCAATGCCTTAAGAACACTGGACCTAAGCTGTAATTTGGTCCACAGGAAACAAAGCAAATTCTTTAATACTGCATTTAAATTCTTTCAGTCACAAAAACAACATGTTGCCTTCAATAATGGAGACTCTATTGGGTTGCCTTGCATGAATCCAACTTTAATAGAATCCTTCAAGAAGGTGAGACTCTATTGGGTTGACTTGTATGAATCCAACTCTACCAGATCAAAGTGTCATGACTCAACCATGGAAAACAAGAAAAGATTAAAACAAAAGAGCAATACCCTAGCAAGCTTAAATCAAGAACATATGTGACTATTGTGTTGTGATAAGGCTAGTAATTGTCGAATAAAATCCCGAAATTGTTTCCCAGAAGACAAAAAAATCCTAAAAGCTGTTATACATTCTGGATGGCTAGTTCAGCAGATCTTTTTCCTAGAAACATGTTTCAATCAGTTTGTATAAAATTGAATATATGTGCTGGTTTCGAGTTTATGGTTGGGTTTTATTGCTCTAAGGATGGTACTGCAAATGTTTGTATGTTATTCTGAACATATGGCAGATTTGAGATAGATGTGCACTGAAGATAGTAACATTCTTCCTATGGAGAGAGGGGACCATCTTCTCCAAAATCTAAACATCCAAACCATGTTGGGTGTTGAGTTGCTATCATTTCAAGGAACTAAAATGTTGGGTTTTGTCTTGGCTCCTTTTTTGAAAAGCAAAGGAACTTAAACAAGAACAAATAAGCATAATTTCTTCCAAGTAATGCATTTTCAGGTAAACTCAGCATCTTTGAAGTATTCCGTTTCAAAGATATCCCTCTTTGCTTTAGCTCAGTTCAAACTACCATAAACACTTCTATCAATTCATTGGTCCTAGCAAGCCATTGCCTAAAAGTCATGAAATGAGAGTATGCAGCAAGACATTACCATCACATGAATTTTGCTCTCTGGAGAATTCACCACTTTGTATGAAAAGATAAAATTTCGAGACCACAAGCAGCCAAGTAAGATTCCACATATTTAGAGCACAAAGATGCACACATAAAATTGCATCCACAATTAAAACAACTTAACCAGAAATTTTGCTTATGGAGGTGCATCCAATTGCATATGCATCATTTCAGATAATCGGATTCTTCTAAAAAAACAAGTCATGTAAATCTTCAATTGTAGTAGAACTACCAATATAACATGCTCAAAGAAAAGCCCCAATGTTGCTAAAACATTTCCTCGTGTGAGCGCCTGAGGCCGGGGGCACGCCACACCCTCCAGGCATCAATTCTGACAAATCAAAGATCCAACGCACCTCTCGGCGGCGAATGCGAGCGCGTCGTCGGAGCAGTGGCGGACATGGATCTCACACAGCTCTCCCGCGGCGAGCGTGGCGACGGAGCGTAGCATGGTGTCGACGCGGCGCTGGAAGGCGGGCGTCCACCACGCTGCCACCTCGGCTCCGGGAGTGGACTCAGCAAACCCGGGCTCGAGGTCAAGCACCGCAAAGAGCCCCGGGCGTGAGCGCGCGGCGTCCCGCCAGGAGCGGCAGCACGCCATGGCGCGGCGCCACAGGTCCTCCAGCGCCAGCCGCGAGAACGCTTCGCCAAGGCACACCGGCGTCATATCGGACCAGTCCCTCGCCTCCTCCGACGCCGTCTCCGCCTCGTCGCCGGTCGCCATGTTAGCTAGGGTTCTCTCGTTTTTTTTATGTCCCTTGTTTTCGGTCTCTCTGGAGGGCGTGTTCAGGTGGTACGCGAAAAGTTTTGTTTTGTCGCATCGCATGTTTTATGGATGTCAGAAAACCGGGTGACGAATTTAGAAAGCCTAATTAAACCGTCACTGGCATATGTGATACTATAGCATTTAATGGATTAATTAGATTTAAAAGATTTGTTTCGTGATTTTTAACTAAAGTATGTAATTAATTATTTTTATCTATATTTAGTGCTATATATATATATATGTTAAATATTTAATGTGATAGGGTGAAAAAAATTTAGATGAAACTAAACACCCCCTTCAAGGCCGGGCGAAAGAACCGAAGAAGCCACCTGCACTGTCGCGTCACGTGACAGAGTGCACGAGCTTGGTGAATTCTATTTTCATTTTTTAAATATATTTTTTTCATTGTTGTGATTTCTTACTCACAACTAACGTCCAGCCGAATGGCACACATAAAAAATAAAGATCATCATTGATCTATGTTGGACGTAGGATAATCTGTACTCTGTACGTGAGCTAGTATAAACTCTTGCACCATGTGTTATCGTTTTGATTTACTGTGTCTGATCAAACTAAGAGCTTGTTTAGTTTCCAAAAAGGAAACCCAAAAAGTGTTACAGTACCTGTCACATCAAATCTTGCGGCGCATACATAGAGTACTAAATGTAGACAAAAGAAAAAACTAATTACACAGTTTAGTTGTAAATCACGAGACAAATCTTTTGAGTCTAATTAGTCCATGATTGGACATAAATTGCCAAATAAAACGAAAAGTGCTACAGTAGCCGAACCTAAAAAATTTCCCCAACTAAACCGGTTCTAAAGAAATGGTGACACCTAGTGTGCTCTACACTTCTCTTAGAAGCGACCTTTCCAAGAAACCTCACTTCCGTGTTATCTCAGCAACGCATAATGCATCGTCAAAGTTCCGAGGTATGCAAAAGAATTCAGCTTCTTTGTACTCCCTTCGTCCTAAATATAGTGTGATTTAGGTTTGGGATATGTCAAACTTTTTAAGTATGACTAAGTAAAAACAAAGGTTGATCAAGTTTATAAAAGCTAATATCAACGATATATCTCTAAATAGATTTACTATAAAATATATTTCATACTTAATCTAAGGAGCCTTATTTCGTATCATAATTGTTAGTGTTTCTTATATAGACTAGTACAATGCATGTGCTAACGCTACAACTTTATCTTAGGGATGCTCGTGAAAACAACCAATATTTTTTTCATAGTTTAACTTTTACACAATTGTATTTCAACATGTATACAATTCAAGAACAATTTTGCATATAAAAAGACATAGTAAAGTTATTTCTCGTATTAACCATCTAAGTTACATTCTGCTTAACTTCTTAATCATGTATTGGAGATCTTCAGGGAGGTTGTCGAAACATTCGTTTGCACGACTTGTCAAAATATCAGCCAAGAATTTCATCCTCAATGAAGTTGATAGTTGTGCATGATAGATAATAATAAGTTAAGTTATTAATCCCTACTATGTAGTGTATGGAATATAGGTAGAGAATATATATATGCTTACAATGTTGATCGGTGGCAATCTTACGTCGTCCCACAACTTTATGAAATTATATACAAGAAAGCCTCCCAAATTCCTAGAGAAGAGCATTTGTTTATTTGTTGTACACAAATCAAATAACTATTTTTGTGATAACAAAGATGAAACATATGACAAGTGATTACCAATATTTATTATTTGGAACATTTGTTACACATGTAGGGTATTTTCGCTTCCACGTATGTCAGTGGCCTTGCAGAATACAAGGATGGTAGCAAACAACCTTCGCAAGGCACACGACATTTGGAAAGTGGTGGCCTCAGTCAAGCAGTCGTTGATTGATTGGTCCGTCTCGATAAGCCCTCTTTTCTCACATGGTTCCCTAAAAGGAGAGTAGGTGACATCGGCCACTATTCTTAAATCCTCATATAATGTTGCACTCTCACATAGTTTAGTAGAACTCTTAGAAAGTATCTCTCCCCTTCACCAGGGTTAGCATAGACAATCCGCCCTATCTGTCCTGACGCTTATTTCCTTATTTGCTACACTTTTCTCCCTTTGATCTAACGATAGTATTCTGGAAACTCTCTATACAATATTTTCCTTGATGCCCTATCTTCACAGTTTTTACTGAAATACTCTGTTAGTGTGGTCCTATTAGAACCTGGGTGACTCACAACATCCTCCAGGTTTTCCTCCTCATTGTATGTCACAGACTGCATGCCAGGCAAATGTAGCTGGAGTTGCAGTACAGTCGAATAAACTCCAAACATTGGAAAACCAAATATCCTATGCACAACTTCTGGTGGAGATACGTACCTAGCACTCCTATAGTGTTGTATCTCATTGATGACACCATCATCTCTATTTGCTTGGTCGTGGCCTTTATATATGTACTTAAATAGATACTTCACTGCTTTAATGCTTGAGCATGCTTCAATATTTATGTGACAGTTGTATCTCATGAGCAGACCAGGGTTGTATGGCACCACCCACCTGTTATCTAACTCTGCTCTCCTAATTCTAACTCGACGTCCATCATCTCTTCTCCTGTAGGTTGGATATGAGTCCTTTCCTTGTTGGGTTGCATCACAGAACTGTCAAGGGTACTGAAAGCGACACTCTTCATCCACCATGCACGCGCATTTTTTGTTTAGCACGCCACATAGTCCATGTAACATATGGCTGACAACCAGATCATGCAACTCCGGGTATTTGTCCTTGTCTAGTATCTCCACTGAAATGACTCGATCATATGCACCTGGGGTTGTCAACTTACTCCCTGACTTCATGATGAGCAGGAAATGCTCATGTGACAGCCTCCTTTTTTGGAACTCGGTAACATGGATGTATGCTACAACTTCACCAAAATACTTTTTCTTGATCAGAAGATCCTTTAGATCCGCAACTTTGCCCTATACACTCTTGCAACCAGTTCTGCCCTATCTTGTGGTTTCTGCCTTAGTTCGAGATTACTTGTTATCTCTTCCCAGTAGGGATTGCATGTCATGGTGATGAAGTAATATGGCTTTCTAAAACGTTGCACAATAGTCATAGCATTAAGGAATCTTTGTTACATATCTCGATCGCATCCTGGGAATGATCTTAGCAACATAATTATCTTGCCAACCTTAGAACCCTACGTCTCTCCAGCAGAGATAACATCAACCAGTCTCTATAATACATTTAAACAAATATAATTTTAGCGAAAGACAGTAACACGGTTGCAAAGTTCATAACCAAATAAAACAAATATAAACAAAATAAAATGAGTGGTTACCTGGTATAGCTCTACTTGTATTAGTTTTTAGTTATTGGGATTAGAGTACCAATCTAGCCTCATAGACTCAATCTTTATATACATATCTACAGCCCACTGCTGAAAAAGACGCCCTCCAAATAATAAAATGTTAAAAATCCCCATCTAACTTGCAACTTGAAGCAGCAGTATTCTCGTGCAGTTACATATCTTGTGGACTGTGCTACATCTGCAACTTCACTTAGCATGTCACCTTCTTGTACGTTATTGTCGCCTTCTTCTACCTGATTTTCATTATTATTATCAGCTTCAAGATAGATAAAATATTAGATCATGTTATAATATAGTATTATAGCAATGATTCAATAGTACCAGTATTATAGTAGTAAATAATATTCTGGAGATCTTTGTTAGATGTGAGGGAATGGTACCAAATGGGTAGGTGTATCAACATAAAATCTGGAGAACAGACTAGGTTTTCGCATGACTGTTGGTTAGGGGATTGTGCACTGAAGGTGGCCTTCCCAAACTTATTTCAAGTTGTTGTCCATCCAGATATAGAGGTAGCTAAGACATGGGCAGGGGGACAGTGGCACCTGGATTTTAGACGTCAATTGAATGGCATCTTAGGCGAGGAATGGAGGAATCTTTTAGAGTTACTAGAGGACGTTTCACTGTCAGTTGACAAAGATGAGGTAACCTGGGCCTTAGAGAGATCTCGCAAATACTCTACAAATTTCTTATACAAACTAATGACAACGGGAGGTGTTCAAGATACACAGATGATGCTAATCTGGACATGTAATGTTCCTTTGAAGGTTAAAATCTTTTTGTGGATGGCCACGCACGATAGGATTTAGTGTGGTGTTCAATTGAAAAAGAAACAGTGGTCTGGCCCAGAAGCATGTTTCAGCTGTGATAAGCTCGAAACTTCAGACCATATCTTGTTTCAGTGTCCAATTGCAGTGTTCTTGTGGTCCTTTCTCCAGGAAAGCCTGAGTTGGCTGTTGTCGCCAACCAATTGTTCATCTTTGTTCTTAGAGATCGTGAACAAGTATAGAGGAAAAAAACAGCAGGTAACGCTATTCCTATGTGCAGGTGCGTTATGGACCATATGGAAAGCGTGTAATAACGTGGTGTTCAACTAGAAGACGGTGACTTCCCTGATAGCGATTGTATACAAGACACTGATGTTGGTGAAGACCTGGCACCCCCTTTTGAACCCCAAGCTAAAGCCATTGGTGGAGGAGATGATTAGCTTAGTTGCTTCTAATACTTATGTTGCAATGTAATAGTTGGGTGGTGTCTTAAATACCTGTTATAAGCGTCATATTCTCTGGATGCTTGTGCTCGAAGTTTTGGTTTAGAGCTGTGGTTACTGGCTTCTTTCGTTAGAGCTGTCTAGAGGTTAAGATCGGTTCTGAACTTTTCTTGTAAGTTGGAGTCCCCAGCATGATCTTGGGCTTTCGATAAGATTTCTATAAAGCCGGGTGGAATGCCTTTGATCTAAAAAAATAGCAGTAAATAATATTATTAGGAGATAATACCTTGATAACCACCCGTAGTCCCGTCATCCATGTAATTAACATTATTAGTAGAAGCAGGGGTTGTAGATGGTGGAGTTACTGGACCCCCACTATACAAACTTGTTTCATCCCGTTTCCCCTCGTGGGTTATATATAGATAAGTTAATGGGTCATAACAACCATGGTATGCTCGAATATACTGCGGACGACGATCGGTCTTGCCATATACAACCACACTCCTATCAAAACACCTCTGTGGATCGTTCCCTTCCATCCAGATAGTAGCAACTTGGGACGCTGTTGGGGCATTGTACCTTCTCTGGTCAGACGTGATATTTGTATTGAGTTCAATCCGGTAGTCATCCAAGTTTGGAAAAGCACCATTTCTCCTAAAAGTATGAACATATGGGTTATCCTACAAAATTGCAAGGATATTCCGGATGAGGTTGATATCAAGATCAGGGGACCTTTTGACTCTATGTGACAAGGCCTCATCTTCTGTATCATAAAAGTAGAGTTGCAGATGCCGAGCGCCGTGGCCACCTAGCACCAGGTGGTCTAGACGGTGGTATAAACCACCATGAACTCGAAATGTATAAATACTAGTCCCTTGTGGACTGCTATATCTGTAGTCAAGGGTAACCCCTAGACTTGCGAAGGTGAAATGCGAGTTGAGATAATGTATATGTTTCCCGAAATATTTTGCATCTTCATCCACTTGACTTGTGAATAACCTTCTGAGCTCTGTAGGTATATGCATTTGTACTTTTCCTTTTCTACAATAAAACTCAGGTGTCTCATACTGAAACCTCATCGCACCACAGTAATTGCAGTCAGGGACTTTGCTCAATATATGTCTTTGTGGCAGGTTCTGGTAGATGAATTCATATGGATCACATCTGTCACATTATTTGCAGTTGGGCCCTCCGAAAGCACATGATATGACTCGTAATCATGATCTGTGTGCGAGAAATTATAGTAATCATATTAATTTAATACATAAATATGCTTTATACAAAGACATATTTATTTAAGCTGGACTTGTAACATGATTTATAGATGTTGTCATAGTACCTTGCGCATGTCGCTGAATGACTCCATCATCATCGTATAAGTTTTTGTTGTGCAATCCATGGCCGCCTTCCATGGCCTCTTTATCGTCCCAATCATCGTGTGTTGGTTCGAATAGTTCACGATTGAATTCATCTTCATTGTTTGGGACATCTACATGGTTGTGGCGCCACCCAGGTAAATGAACTTCTGCAAATATTTTTAAAATAAGTACTCCCTCCATGTTGGTAAAAGAAGTCGTTTTGGACAGCGATACGGTCTCCAAAGCATAACTTTGACTTCATTTTTCTATAAAAATATTTATTTAAAATTGATATATGTATACTTTTATTAAAGTATATTTCAAGACAAATCTATTCATATTGTTTTCACATTTTCAAACTCAATAACTTAAAAGTTATTCGTGATTTATATTCCCAATGTTTGACCAAAATCTTGTCCAAAACGACTTCTTTTACCAACATGGAGGGAGTACAGTAGCATATATCCAAATGTTTTTTTTATATAAAAAATAGCATGAGGCTGTCGTGTTCACTTGACTCACCGGAAGTAGGCAATAGACCAGAGATGACCGTACGTTGGCCTCTAGGTCGTGGCACGTAATTTTCATTTTTGTGTAGCCAATCTGTGGGATCTTCTGACTCGTCATTTTTCAATATAGTTGATAATCTAGTTCCAAAACTCGCACCTTATATATATATATATATATATATATATATATATATAGCCACTTTGAGTTACGATAATTGCTATACTAATTTACGAGATTATAGTAACTCCTTACTATATGATTTACTATAACATTATGATAAATATCTCCATGTGCTATAGTAATTCAACTATCGTAAATATATACTGACATTGTCGTAAATTAGTATATAAAATTATCGTAAATAGAGGTGGCTACAAAATAACTTATTTTGTAGCTAGTTATAGAGTATACTCTCACTATAGATATTACTCACTTGCGGGTGAGGATGCCGACACTACTTGAGAGACAACTGATGTGGTGCTAATATTTTGCAATGCAGCCTTCTTTCGTGCTCGGTATTCCTGTTGGTACTCACGTTGTCTCCTATTAATCTCTTCCCTTTGTTCGTCGGTCATGTCAGCTCTTCGTTTCCGCTGTTGCGTACTCGCATTGGTTCTAACATTGTCTGCAAGTCTCGTTTCTATGTCTAGACATATTATATTATTATTATTATAGATTATAGTTAGAGATTTAAAATAAATTTACACAATAAACTCATCGTTACCTGGGTGATCTTTGCCGCTGTCCACAGTTAGAGCACTGTCATTTGTCGTTGATGTGCCAATGCAATCATGGCTATCTTTCTCGTGTGCATTTGGTGGTATATTTTTCTTGTCCAATATAATTGGCGTGTTTTGGTCCATATTGGCGTAATTAGTACCTGCACATATTTTCGTCATTGTTAAATGGTTGGCAAGGTGAAGTGTCAAAGAGATTAAGTACCAGTGGTTGATGATGTTGGCACTGTTGCAGTCCAAGCACATGAAGTGCTACTATTTTGGGACGCAGCCTTCTTTCGTGCTCGGTAATCACGCTGGTATTCACGTTGTTTTCTCTTAATCTCTTCCCTTTATTCGTCGGTCATCTCAGCTCGACGATTGTGTTGCTACATGTTTCTTTGCTTCCTCTTCCGTGAGGCCTCATCTAAAGTGGGTATATATATATATATATATATATATATATATATATATATATATATATATATATATATTGTTGACATCGTTTTTAGCACGTGTCAAGATGGTTAGGAAGGGCTAATCGGCGGAGGAAAGGTTACTGAGTAGATTGATAGCCGATTAAAAGTTGGTAAAGAAGGCTGCTTGTGAATGGTGGTGGTGACATGTGGACTCGAAATGAATTGTTGCCGATAAGGTTAAGAGTATTATTGCCGATGCCGATGGAAGAGGCTTAAAGACCGCTGCCGATTGAAAGGTCTTGATGGCTAGAGGGGGGGTGAATAGCCTTTTAAAATTTTCTACAAAGACAAGCTAAACAAGTTTATCAATACAACAAATAGCGAGATGCGAGTTTTGCTTAGCCTATGGGGTGTTTGCAAGCCACCTATCCAAATCACAATTCTAGTATATTGGCACTCAACCGCACAAGTCAAACCGAGAAGGAAACTACAACTAGCAAGCTACACAAAAGAGCTACTCTAGCAAAGTAACTAAGAAATTAATACAAGAGAGAGTTAGAAGGGTATCACCGAGGGGCGAAGTATTGAGCCAACCAAACGATATGATCAAGAGATGAATTCCACAATACACAACTACCGGGATCGATCAATCACAATAAGAATGATGACACAAAGATTTATCCTGAGGTTCACGTGCTTGCCGGCACGCTAGTCCCCGTTGTGTCCCTCTTCACCACGTGGTTCGGTGGCTAATCGGTCTCACACCGAGCCTCTCAAAAGGCGCCACAAGAACCTACCAAATGGCAAAAGGTTGCAAATGACACGAGCAATCCACTAATGTTGCCTTTGGCGCTTCGCCGAGGTAGGCACAAACCCCTCACAATTACCGGAGGTGGCCAAGAACAATCACCAACTCTTGCCAACGCCTCCAAGCTGCTCCAAGTCGTCTAGGTGGCGGCAACCACCAAGAGAAACAAGAATCCCACAGCAAATCAACCACCAAGTGCCAACTAGATGCAATCTCACAATGCAAATGCACTTGGATCACTCAATCTCACTTCGAATATGCAAACAAGCAAGAGAGATGAGTGGGAGGGGAGTTGCTTAGCTCAAAGTGCTCACAAGTATGTCAAAAGTCCAAGAGTGAGAGCCTTGAGCCGGCCAACGAGTATTTATAGACGTACCCCTTCGAATATAGCCGTTAGAAACGAGATCCAGCTGAAATCGCGTTGACCGGACGCGCTGGTCCAATTGACCGGACGCGCCGGTCATGTAACGGCTAGTTTCGTGAAGCACTGACCGGATGCGCCGGTCGCAACGATCGGACGCGCCGGGCACGACCGGACGCACCGGTCCCATAACGGACCGGACGCGCTGGTCAACACTGAGTCACGCACAACGAAGCAGTGACCGGACGCGCTGAAGAACTGACCGGACGCCACAGTGCCCGCGTCCGGTCGGAGTCCAGTAAGCTCCCTGGACGACCGGACGCGTCCGGTCGACTGTGACCGGACGCGCTGCGCGTCCGATCAACCAACGGAAAAACGCACAGACGCTGAACACTGACCGGACGCGTCCGGTCAAACAGTGACCGCGTCCGGTCCAGCGTCCAGTCACTACTGTGACCTCCATTCGCTTCCGTTTGATTTCCGACTTCCGGCATAGTAGAAAATAGTCGTTTCAATTCCTCGAAAGCGCCTGAATCCCGCCTTGCAAGCTCGGCGGGAGGGAGAGAGGACCCCAAACCCTTTCTATCGCTCAAACTCCACCGCCTACGCAAACGTGCTAACATCACCAAGTGATCATCACCATGTGCATGTGTGTTAGCATTTTTACAATCATTTTTCGAGGCGTTATTAGTTCTATCCAAATGCATATGACATGAAATGCACACCTAGAGGCACTTAGGAGTTCAATAGCCGCGTCATTCCCCTCTTTATAGTACGGCTATCTATCCTATAATGTAACCACACCCACTAGGTGTCTTGGTTACTAAAACACAACCCTTAAGCATATACCTTTGCCTTGATCACGTAGGATTGCGTCCAAATCCAAGTGTGGCCATCGTGATCACCAAGTCCATCTTGCCACCAACCTTGGAATGTACTAATCCTCATATGCTACATACAACTTAGGCATAGGATTAGTACTTAGGCATTGTCACTAATTACCAACACCAAACATAGGACTTTCAATCTCCCCCTTGTTGGTAATTGGTGACAACCCTTTCACAAAGATATTATGATAAAATTTTGATTGAACCCATGTCACATTGTCCAAGTATATTACCATGTGTGAAAAATATGGACATGTGATCATGAATTCAAATTGATAGCAATGGCTCCCCCTACATGTATGCTATATGTTTGGATATAGGAAGCATACATGTTAGATAGGAAAAAAATTAGGAGCATTGACTACCAATAGGTGCTAAGTGTTTTAGATTATAGACCTTTGAAGCGTGATACCATCGGAGTAGCGATAAACACCATCTTAGCACCTTGTGTAGTTAGATATCACTTGGAAAAGCACAAACATAACTAGAAACCTCGTGAGATCAACATTATAAGCAAGGCTCTAGTACCACTTTGAAAAACATGAAGCAAGAGAAATCTAACTACTTCCTATTCATGCTAGTAACTCAATACACCATTCAATTGTATACTAGCAAAACATCACACAAGCAAAGTATTGGAGAAAAAGAAATGCATAACTATGCATCATACATATGAAGTGCACATAGAAATGCAACATTCATGTTTAAGAGCTTGCTCCCCCTACTTGTGTGCTCAAAATTTTAGTTGATCCCCTTCTTTTATCAATTCTCCCCTTTAAGTTTTCTCCCCCTTTAGAATCTATCTTTGTGAACAACATTTTCTCCCCCTTTGAGTTCTATCTTTGTGAACAATATTTTTCTCCCCCTTTGGCACCAATGACCACAAGGGATCAATTTTAGATAGAATATCATGTTGAATTATGGGGTGAGGATCAAGTTTGTGATTCAACCTAGATTGCTTGCATAAATAAAATGCTTCGGTTTGATCCAAGGGCAAGCTTCTTCACACCTCACTAGAAGGGTTATCATGCACCATGTTGAAGCAAGTATTTAGACAAGTGATCTAGATTAAACACTTAGGATCACAAGCTACTTAAACAAATTATATGCTACCACTAGATCATACAAGTCATGGAAACAATAGTGGCACCATATAAACTTTAAATTCATTTGATTTTCATGAATGAGCCTAGAACATGTAAATTATGACTAGATGCACTAAACAAGTCCTTAGCATATAATGTATGATATGTCAACCAATTGTACCTTGGGGCTCGAAGGAGAGGCATGTCATATATGGAGGTGCATCAACTCATGTTGGAGAAGTCAAGTATGTTCAACCCATTCTTTAGCTTGTGAAATCTCTTCTCATCAAGTGGCTTGGTGAATAGATCGGCTAATTGATCTTCGGTGCCCACACTCTCAATAGCAATGTCACCCTTTTGTTGATGATCTCTAATAAAATGATGACGAACATCAATATGCTTTGTTCTTTGATGTTGAACCGGATTGTTGGTTAGCTTCACGGCACTTTCATTGTCACATAGCAATGGCATATTCTTAAAATTGATTCCAAAATCCTTCAATGTTGCCTTCATCCACAAGATTTGTGCACAACAACTACCCGCGGCGATGTATTCGGCTTCGACGGTAGATAGTGCAATACTATTTTGCTTCTTGGATGACCATAAGACAAGTGATCTTCCTAACAATTGACAAGTCCCGGAAGTGCTCTTTCTCTCCACTTTGTCACCGGCATAGTCGGAATCCGAATATCCAACTAGCTCAAAGCTTGCACCTTTGGGATACCATAATCCAACATCTTGTGTATGCTTCAAATACCTCAATATTCTCTTTGTTGCCTTCAAATGACTTTCTCTTGGTGAGGCTTGAAATCTTGCACACATGCATACACTAAACATCACATCGGGTCTTGATGCCGTCACATAGAGTAGGCTACCAATCATTGATCTATAAAGCTTTTGATCCACCATGTTGCCACTCTTGTCACTATCCAAACTTCCACTAGTGCCCATTGGAGTTGTAATGCCCTTTGCATCTTCCATGCCAAACTTCTTGAGCATATCTTTGATGTATTTGGTTTGGCTCACAAATGTTCCTTCCTTCATTTGTTTGATTTGAAGTCCAAGAAAGAAACTAAGTTCACCGATCATTGACATTTCAAATTCCTTTGCCATCATTTTTCCAAACTCATTACAATAATCTTGATTGGTTGAACCGAAGATGATATCATCAACATATATTTGCAACACAAACAAGTCTTTCCCAATCTTCTTGATGAATAGAGTAGTATCCACTTTGCCCATGACAAATCCTTTGGTTAGCAAGAAGTCCCTCAATCTTTCATACCATGCTCTAGGTGCTTGCTTCAATCCATACAAAGCTTTCCTTAGCTTGTATACATGGTTGGGTTTCTTGTCATCTTCAAAACCGGGAGGTTGCTCCACATACACCTCCTCTTGAATGTACCCATTTAGAAATGCACTCTTCACATCCATTTGATATAGCTTAATATTATGAGCACAAGCATAGGCAAGTAAGATCCTAATTGCTTCTAATCTTGCAACCGGGGCATAAGTTTCACCAAAGTCAAGACCCTCTATTTGTGTGTAACCTTGAGCCACTAGTCTTGCTTTGTTTCTTACTACTATCCCATCTTGATCTTGCTTGTTGCGAAAGACCCATCTTGTTCCAATGACGTTGTGATCTTTAGGCCTCTCAACTAGTTCCCATACTTCATTTCTTTTGAAGTTGTTGAGCTCTTCATGCATTGCATTTACCCAATCTGGATCTCTCAATGCTTTATCAATGTCCTTGGGTTCTTCCATTGACACAAAAGAAGAGTGAGCACAAAATGATGCCAATCTCGATCTAGTTTGAACTCCCCTTTGTATGTCACCAATGATGGAATCCAATGGATGGTCTCTTGCAATGTTAGTTGGTTGAAGTACTTGCACTTGATTGCTTGGATGTTGATGTTGATCATGAGTTGGAGATGATGAACTAGCCACTTGTTGATCTTGTTGCACTTGAGATGATGTACTAGCTTGATTTTGCATTAGAGACCCACTAGCTTGTGTAATTGGATTTTGGAGCACTTGATCTTTGTTGTCATCCACATCAATCACTTGCTTTGGCCTTATATCACCAATATCCATTTCTTTCATAGCATTAGTCAATTGAGTTCCTCTCACATCATCCAAGTTATTTTCCTCATCTTGAGAGCCATTTGTTTCATCAAACTCAACATCATGAACTTCCTCAAGTAAACCACTAGCCAAATTCCAAACTCTATAAGCTTTGCTAGTAGTGGAGTAACCAAGTAAGAATCCTTCATCACATTTTTTCTCAAACTTGCTCAATCTAGTACCCTTCTTCAAGATGTAGCATTTACAACCAAATACCCGAAAATATGCAATGTTGGGCTTTCTTCCATTTAAGATCTCATATGGTGTCTTCTCTAAGAACTTGTGGCAGTAGAGGCGGTTGCTATAGAAGCAAGCCGTGTTGATTGCTTCGGCCCAAAATGAATGACTCACATTATACTCATTTAACATTGATCTTGCCATATCAATCAAGGTTCTATTCTTTCTCTCAACTAGGCCATTAGATTGAGGTGTATACTTGGCCGAGAATTGATGCTTGATTCCAAGCTCCTCACATAGCTCATCAACTCTTGTGTTTCTAAACTCACTTCCATTGTCACTTCTCACATTCTTGATTGTGGTCTCAAACTCATTTTGTACTCTCTTGATGAACTTCTTGAATATGTCAAATACATCACTCTTGTCCCCAAGAAAGAATACCCATGTATATCTAGTGAAATCATCCACAATCACAAAGCCATACTTGTTTCCACCAATGCTTGTGTATGTAGTTGGCCCAAATAAATCCATGTGCAACAACTCAAATGCCTTGGAAGTACTCATAATGCTCTTCAATGGATGAGTGTTGCCCACTTGCTTTCCGGCTTGACATGCACTACATAGCTTATCCTTCTCAAATGTGACATCCTTCAAGCCTCTAACTAAGTCATGCTTCACTAACTTGTTCAATTGCTTCATGCCAACATGACCAAGTCTTCTATGCCATAACCAACCCATACTTGATTTGGTGAGCAAGCATGTTGAAAGTTGAGTGTCACTAGCATTGAAATCAACCAAGTATAGATTCTCATATCTAAAGCCCTTGAAGATCAAATTGGAGCCATCAACACTAACTATTTCCACATCATCAACACCAAATATGCACTTGAAACCGAGGTCACACAATTGAGCAACCGAGAGAAGATTGAAGTTCAACTTTTCAACTAAGAGCACATTGGAAATGCTATGATCATTTGAGATTGCAATCCTTCCAAGAGCCTTCACATCACCCTTGCTATTGTCACCAAATGTGATGCTATCAATACCACTATCATTTGATTTGAGAGAGGTGAACATTCTTGAATCACCGGTCATATGTTGACAGCACCCACTATCAAGCACCCAATGCCTTCCTCCGGCCTTGTAATTTACCTACAAAATAAATTAATGTTTCTTAGGTACCCATACTTGTTTGGGTCCTTGGAGGTTAGTAACTAAGTTCTTTGGTACCCAAATGGCCTTCTTCTTTAGACCCACAATTGGTGTACCAACAAACCTAGCATGCACACCTTTCTCACCCTTGGTAAGCACATAACAAGAATCAAAAGGAATGTAATCTATTTTAGCATGAAACTTGTTGTTGTTCTTGTTCATTTTATTACAATTAATCTCTAGATGCCCAACTTGCTTGCATCTATTGCAATAACGACCATTGCTCTTCACAAAGCGAGACTTTGGAGTAGCAAAGGCCGCCTTGCCCTTCTTGGGAGTATAGCCCAAACCCTCTTTGTTAAGAGAAAACCTTTGGCTACCCAAGCATTTTAGCAAGTGGGCATCCCCACCATAGGCATTGCCTAATGCGCGGGTGAGATCATCCACCTCCCTCTTGAGAGTCTCATTCTCAACCACAAGTGATGAATCACTAGTAGTAGAGGTAGAGTTGGTTGTGGTGGATGATGATGAGCTACATGAAGCATTAGTAGGACCAACAAATAAAGAATCATCAATAATATCACATATTAGTCCAATATCACAAGTGACAATCACTTGCTCCTCCTTAGCTTTCTTCATGAGCTTCTCCAACTTGAGGTCCTTCTCCTTGATGAGCTCAAGTAGAGAGGAGTGGGCTTCCTTAAGTCTAGTGTGAGCAACTTCAAGGTCCTCGTGGTCTTCCTTTAGACACTCACGAGAGGCCTCTAGCTCATCAAAGGATTTCCTAAGAGCTTTAAGCTCTTGTTCAATTCCTTTGCACTCCTTACTCTTTTTGAGAGCAACAAGCTCTTCCATCAAGGCATCATTTTCATTGCTCTTGGCAATGAGCTCTTGCTCCAAGATTTTGCACTTCTTGGTTGTCCTCTTGTAGCCCTTGCTCATTTGATCTATTATGCCCAATAGATCATCCTTGGAGTAGTCCTCATCCTCCTCATCATCACTCCTACAACCATCACTAGCACAAGAATCATCATCACTATCATCATATTTTACCTTGGTAGGCTTGGCCATAAGGCATGTCGATGTAGTGTCGAAGATAGATGGCTTGTTGGAGAGGGCGATGCTTGCAATGGCTCGCCGAGTGGTCCTCTCATCATCACTAGAGCTATCATCATCACTATCAGAGTTATCACTATCCCAAGTGACCACATAGCCACCACCCTTCTTCTTCTTGTTGATAGTGAAGCTCTTCTTCTCTTTCTTCTCCTTCTTATCCTTCTTGTTCTTCTTCAACTTCAACTCTCCATCATGATATCTTTTGTCTTCATAGGGACACTTTGCCACTACATGATCGGGGCTATTGCAATTGTAGCAAAGCATCTCCTTTGCCTTCATGAAGTCCCTTCTCTTTCTTGCACCATATCCTTTCTTCTTCATGAACCTCCCCATCTTGTGCACTAGGAGGGCCATGGTCTCATCATCGAATGGATCATCATCATCGCTCTCCATCTTGCTCTTGCCCTTAGAAGATGAAGCCTTGAATGCAATGGGCTTCTCTTGCTTGACCTTGATCTCCTTCTTCTCATCTTCATCTTCATCATCATCATATTGAGCATCGGTCATGACATCTCCAAGCACTTGGTTTGGAGTCACCTTGTCTAAACCCTCTCTTTGGATCATCTTCCTCAAGATAGCAAACTTCTTAGGTAAGTTCATCAAGAACTTATGTGAGAAATCCTTGTCCTTGACATCCTCTCCTAGGCTCTTGAGATCATTGACAATAACTTGTAGCCTATAGAACATCTCCGGTATAGACTCATCATCCTTCATCTTGAAGCTTGCAAACTTATCCTTGAGCATATAGAGCTTGGCACTCTTTACTGTTGAAGTGCCCTCATATGTTTCCTCTAATCTTGTCCACACTTCACTTGCCATCTCAAGATCCTTGATTTGCTTAAAGACCTTTGCATCAATCCCATTGTAGAGAGTGTTGAGAGCCATAGTGTTGCATTGGTTGTTGATGCGGTCATTGTTGGTGAGGTTGTCGGGATCAATGATAGCATAATCATGATGTGTCACCTCCCAAACCTTCTCATTGATAGAGCCAAGATATTGCTTCATCTTCCTTTTCCAATGATCAAAAGATGAGACACCATCAAAGAATGGAGGCTTGCCCCCGACATGGTTGAACACAACTTGAGCCATCTTACACCAAGGTTGTTAAGCCTTACAAACGGTGACCACGGCTCTGATACCACTTGAAAGGTCTTGATGGCTAGAGGGGGGGGTGAATAGCCTTTTAAAATTTTCTACAAAGACAAGCTAAACAAGTTTATCAATACAACAAATAGCGAGATGCGAGTTTTGCTTAGCCTATGGGGTGTTTGCAAGCCACCTATCCAAATCACAATTCTAGTATATTGGCACTCAACCGCACAAGTCAAACCGAGAAGGAAACTACAACTAGCAAGCTACACAAAAGAGCTACTCTAGCAAAGTAACTAAGAAATTAATACAAGAGAGAGTTAGAAGGGTATCACCGAGGGGCGAAGTATTGAGCCAACCAAACGATATGATCAAGAGATGAATTCCACAATACACAACCACCGGGATCGATCAATCACAATAAGAATGATGACACAAAGATTTATCCCGAGGTTCACGTGCTTGCCGGCACGCTAGTCCCTGTTGTGTCCCTCTTCACCACGTGGTTCGGTGGCTAATCGGTCTCACACCGAGCCTCTCAAAAGGCGCCACAAGAACCTACCAAATGGCAAAAGGTTGCAAATGACACGAGCAATCCACTAATGTTGCCTTTGGCACTTCGCCGAGGTAGGCACAAACCCCTCACAATTACCGGAGGTGGCCAAGAACAATCACCAACTCTTGCCAACGCCTCCAAGCTGCTCCAAGCCATCTAGGTGGCGGCAACCACCAAGAGAAACAAGAATCCCGCAGCAAATCAACCACCAAGTGCCAACTAGATGCAATCTCACAATGCAAATGCACTTGGATCACTCAATCTCACTTCGAATATGCAAACAAGCAAGAGAGATGAGTGGGAGGGGAGTTGCTTAGCTCAAAGTGCTCACAAGTATGTCAAAAGTCCAAGAGTGAGAGCCTTGAGCCGGCCAACGAGTATTTATAGATGTACCCCTTCGAATATAGCCGTTAGAAACGAGATCCAGCTGAAATCGCGTTGATCGGACGCGCTAGTCCAATTGACCGAACGCGCCGGTCACGTAACGGCTAGTTTCGCGAAGCACTGACCGGACGCGCCGGTCACAACGACCGGACGCGCCGGGCACGACCGGACACACCGGTCCCGTAACGGACCGGACGCGCTGGTCAACACTGAGTCGCACACAACGAAGCAGTGACCGGACGCGCTGAAGAACTGACCGGACGCCACAGTGCCCGCGTCCGGTCGGAGTCTAGTAAGCTCCCTGGACGACCGGACGCGTCCGGTCGACTGTGACCGGACGCGCTACGCGTCCGATCAACCAACGGAAAAACGCGCAGACGTTGAACACTGACCGGACGCGTCTGGTCAAACAGTGACCGCGTCCGGTCACTACTGTGACCTCCGTTCGCTTCCATTTGATTTCCGACTTCCGGCGTAGTAGAAAATAGTCGTTTCAATTCCTCGAAAGCGCCTGAATCCCGCCTTGCAAGCTCGGCGGGAGGGAGAGAGGACCCCAAACCCTCTCTATCGCTCAAACTCCACCGCCTACGCAAACGTGCTAACATCACCAAGTGATCATCACCATGTGCATGTGTGTTAGCATTTTCATAATCATTTTTCAAGGCGTTATTAGTTCTATCCAAATGCATATGACATGAAATGCACACCTAGAGGCACTTAGGAGTTCAATAGCCACGTCATTCCCCTCTTTATAGTACGGCTATCTATCCTATAATGTAACCACACCCACTAGGTGTCTTGGTTACTAAAACACAACCCTTAAGCATATACCTTTGCCTTGATCACGTAGGATTGCATCCAAATCCAAGTGTGGCCATCATGATCACCAAGTCCATCTTGCCACCAACCTTGGAATGTACTAATCCTCATATGCTACATACAACTTAGGCATAGGATTAGTACTTAGGCATTGTCACTAATTACCAACACCAAACATAGGACTTTCACCGATGAAACAGGGAGTGTGCCGATGGAAAAGATTTGAAGGTTGTTGCCGATAGAACAGGGAATATGCCGATGGAGAAGGTCGATTAGAGTACCATCGTGACTGAAGCGAACTATAGAATAAAAAGGAGTTAATTTCCTTGTATACGTTTATTAGAGTTTGAGTTGTATCAAAGTCGTGCGTTTTCTTAGGTTTGGATTTAGTATCCTAGTCGTATTTGGTTATGTTTCTGTAGATCAGGATATAAATATAGGGTGAAGGGCAATGTAAGAATCAATCAATCAACATATCAAAAACAATTTTTACTCTTATTTACATCTACTTTCGGCGACTTCGTCAATTTGCATATTTTTCCTTTTTACGAGTTCTCATCGATTCGGCGAGTTGCATTGCTCCAGTGCAATCTTCGACGATCCTCGAGTTCCGTGTGAGTACCTCTTGGCCGTGACTTCTGGGCGTATCGCTGTTGTTAGGACCAAAGTGCTTGTATCTTCATCCTTGTCGATTAACAGGTCAAATCGACTGGCACGCTTTGGATATCGATTTCGGGTATTAGCCCTTTGTGTTTGCAGATCTACTTTTGCATCAACACATCTTTTGGCACGCCCGGTGGGACAGATCTAGTCAATATGCTTAATCCTGAGATCGATGCGTGGAACATCATCGCGGTAACAGAAGAAGATCTTAAGGAAGATCAGAAGCAGGCTATGGAGAGGGCCATAGAAGAATACAGACAGCTCTGCTTGAAGTCATTCAGTTTGAACAAAAGTGGACAAGTCATCAAGAAGCAAGACTTGCCGTTGCCTCGGCAAGTTACCTTTGATTCTAATCCGGGTAAACTTCAAGAGATGGTTAATTCTGCAGTGAATTATGCTTTAATTAATCATTCCAATGTGCTGTCCAATACTGTTCATAATGCTGTGATTCGAACTTTCAAAGAAGGGCAAGGGTCACCTCGTTACGTTGGGCCTGCTTATCATCAACCAGAATCAGCATCTGCTATTGCTCCATCGGCTCCCCCGGCCGTTGTGGGTACAGAGATTTCTTCTCCTCCAGTATCAGCAGGTTTATCTAATGTACAGTCTACACCGATGCGTCCGGATTCAGCATTATTAGGACGAGTTCAGCTTAATACAGATCTATCAGCATCGGCTTTATCAGGTCCTGTACCACAGAATAATCAGACTCCTGCTAATTGGTGAGGATATGGTATGCCTCTAGAGCCATCTGTTTTTAACCATGGATCACCTCAAGTGTTTGATGCAACGGGAAAAGCTCCTATGCCATCGGCCGGTTCACCGATAGCTCAAGTACCTCAATATACTACAGCAGCTACTGTGCAACCAGCTTTAGGAGGTTTCCAGGTGTCTTTGGGTCAAACATCTAATTCAAGTCCATCGGCAAATTTGTTACTGATGCAACAGAAGGCTCCTATCGTAAGTCAACCTGGAGTCCAGGTTTTACCTCAAGTTAGTTGTAATTATCCAGCAATGCCAATAAGTTACCAACCATCGGCAAATTTGTACCGATGAACGCTAATAATTGGCCAGGACAGTTTACCTCTCAACATACAGTTCAGCCAAATCAGCAAGTTGCAGGTATTCATCAAGGTCATATGCATGCTGGTTTTCAGAATCAAGCATCGGCAGCTCAGCCGATGAACCCTTTTCAGCAGGTTAATGGACCACAGATAGTGGCAAATATGCCAATTGCTGGAGATCGTGGGCCACAAAGATATGCAGAAGGGTATCAGCAAATACCTCCGGTGGAAATTCAACCATGTCGTCAACAAGAAGTTGATGCTTTTTGGGCCGATAAAATAGCAGAAATTATGAAGGATCAGTTTGGGATCAAGCCCAAAGTTAATACCTATTCTTATCGGACTCCGTATCCTCCGGCATACGATTTAATTCCTCTCCCAAATCGGTACAAGGTGCCAGATTTCACCAAGTTCTCTGGGCAAGATGATATATCAACCATGGAGCATGTTAATTGTTTTATTATTCAATGTGGAGAGGCAGCTAGTAGAGATGAATTGAGAGTTCGTTTGTTTTCATCATCTCTATCTAGATCAGCATTTACATGGTTTATTTCACTACCGCTAAATTCTATTATTACTTGGGCTGATCTGGAAAAGCAATTTCATAAATATTTCTTTGCTGGAGTTCATGAAAAGAAGCTTACCGATTTGGTAAAAATGAGACAACGCAATGATGAATCGGTGGAAGGCTTTGTGCAAAGGCTACGAGATGTAAAAAACAAATGTTATAGCCTGGTGTTGGATGATCGGCAACTTGCCGATTTGGCCTTTCAGGGATTGTTGCCACACCTTAAAGACAGATATGCTTCTCAGGAGTTCGAAAGCCTAAGTCATCTAGTGCAAAGGATTTCTGATCAAGACACTAGGGCTTTTGAACCTAAAAGGAATTGGAATAAGAAAGTTTCATTTGTCGAAGAAGTAGAAGATTCTGATTCGGATGAAGAACCAGTTATCGGTTTGGCTGAGTGTGTTAAGAATAAAAAGCCGATATCTTGTCCCTTTGGTCACAAAGAGCCAGAAAACTTTATTTTCGACATCACCAAAGCCGATAAGATATTTGATCTTTTGCTTCAGGAGGGCCAGATTAAGTTGTCACCTAATCATGTGATCCCATCGGCAGAAGAGTTGAAGTATATGCTGTATTGCAAATGGCATAATGCAACTTCACACAGTACAAATGAGTGCAAAGTATTTAGACAACAATTACAGTTAGCTATTGAGTCTGGGAGAATAAAATTTGGCAATTCCAAGATTCAAAAGCCGATGAAAATTGATCAACATCCTTTTCCAGCAAATATGTTGGATGCTGAGGATAAAATTAAGGTGTTGACATCGGAAGCTGCTGAAAAGAATGCATTAGTAGATCCCCAACATCGGATAACTACCGATGATGCAAAAGGCAAGGGGTTATTGATAGAAAGTGGCAGTTCTGGAAAGCCTCCTCGATCTGACATTGTGATTACTCATCAAAGACAACAGGAAGGCTGGCGTCAGCGAAGGAACCGGTATCGGCAACAGCAAGAGGAAAGACGTCAAGAGGAGTGGAATCAGCATAAGGATCATTGGAGGTGTCCGTTTTTTATTCATTGTTGGGAAGAAGGTATTAAGTTACCTACTGTTGAAGATTGCCCAGAGTGCAATGGTTATTATGGAGTTAATCGTCCTATAAGGAGGTTTCAATCTGGTAATCAAGGTTTGTCCATTAATGAGCCGATCAGAAGGAAAGCATCAGTATATGATCGGCTGGGGGGCAGGCTCAGTGTACATGAAAGGCTTGGTAAACGCGTTGCATATTTTCCGAGAAACCAAGAGGAGCTTGAAGAGATGGCAAATGCAAGAGTTCCTGATGAAGAAATATTTTACAGGGATCCTAATATACGTCGTATGGAGACAACCAGGACTTATCAGCCAGTGTGGAAAACTAAACTTCCTCAATGGTGTCCAGAGGGTTTGACAAAGACACAGAAAAGGAAAATGCAGCGAGAGCGTCAAAAAGACTTATGCCAAGAAGAAAGTTCCTCCAATGAGAGATCTGGTAATCAGCAGTGGCAGATAAGGCACAAAAATAAAGGCCCATCGGCAGATGTCAATATGGTGTTTATGTTGCCGATGAAATTTTTGGCTCTATCTGATAGCGAAGAAGAGGTTGTTTTCTCTGACCAAATAGCTCAATTAACACTAGATCCAATGATGGCTGTTTTTGAGAAGCCTGCCGATGATGAGAGACAACATCTCAAGGCTTTGTTTGTAAAAGGCAGAGTTGATGGGTAGCCTGTATCTAAGATACTTATTGATGGAGGAGCTGCAATTAATATTATGCCTTATGTGATGTATCGGAGGCTTGGTAAGGGGGATCAAGACTTAACTAAGACTGATATGATGCTAAAGGATTTTGAAGGCAACGTATCACCAGCTAAAGGGGCAGTGTGTGTTGAGTTGACCATCGGCAGTAAAACCTTACCGACAACTTTCTTTGTTATTAATAGCAAGGGTGCATATAATCTGCTTTTAGGAAGGGATTGGATTCATGCTAATTGTTGTGTTCATTCTACAATGCATCAGTGTCTTGTACAATGGATTGGAGATAAAATTGAAGTTGTTCCTGGTGATTCTTCTTATATCATCGCATCGGCAGAATCAGACACTTATGAGCGAACCAGGTGCATATCAGGAGAAGCTTGGGAAAAAGAGTTCCTCAAGGTTGCCGATTACGAAATTTTATCGATCCAAGCAGTCGGTTCTGAAGAAGAGTTTTAATGGATAGGTTTGTCGATGATGGAAAATTAGGTCAAGGATTTACATCGGTAGATGATTTAATAGAAGTAGATATTGGTGAAGGCGATAGGCCAAGGCCTACTTTTATTAGTTCTAAGTTAAATTCCAAGTGTAAACAACAACTAGTTGATTTGTTAAAGGAATATAAAGATTGTTTTGCTTGGGATTATACTGAAATGCTTGGATTAGACCGATCTATAGTTGAACATCGGTTGCCTATTAAGTCTGGATTTCGGCCACATCAGCAGCCGGCACGCCGGTGCAATCCTAATATACTTCCTGATATTAAGGCTGAAATAACTAAATTAATTGAGGCAAAGTTTATTCGGCAGTGTCGATATGCAGAGTGGATTTCTAATGTGGTTCCTGTCTACAAGAAAAATGGGAAACTACGTGTTTGTATTGATTTCAGGAATCTCAATAAAGCCACACCGATGGATGGCTACCCAATGCCGATTGCTGATTTATTGATTGATGCTGCAGCAGGGCATCAGATTATTAGTTTCATGGATGGTAATGCGGGTTATAATCAAATATTCATGGCTGAAGAAGATATTTCTAAGACTGCTTTTAGATGTCCCGGTCATGTAGGATTATTTGAGTGGATAGTTATGACATTTGGTTTGAAAAATGCCGGTGCTACCTATCAAAGAGCTATGAACTTTATTTTCCATGAATATATCGGCATGTTGGTAGAAATCTACATTGATGACATAGTGATTAAGTCTGGAGATATCACAAAGCATCTAACCGATCTGCGGAAGATATTGGAGTGCACAAGAAAGCATGGATTAAAAATGAATCCTAATAAATGTGCATTTGGTGTATCGGCAGGACAATTCTTGGGTTTTATGGTGCATCAGCGGGGCATTGAAATTAGTAGGAAATCTATTGAGGCGATCAACAAGGTTGTTGCTCCTGCCGATAAAACTGAATTACAATCCTTGATCGGTAAAATCAATTTCATCAGAAGATTCATATCTAATCTGTCGGGTAAGATCAAGGCCTTCAGTCCATTATTGAAATTGAAAGCCGATCAGGAATTCAAATGGGGAGATGAACAACAATTAGCCTTAGATGAAATTAAAAGTTACTTAACAAATCCTCCAGTGTTAGTTCCACCTCAACATGGAAAACCTTTCAGATTGTATTTATCAACTGAGGATACAGTTATCGGTTCAGCTCTTATTCAAGAATTTGAAGGGAAGGAACGTGTTATCTATTATTTGAGCAGACGGGTAATAGATGCTGAAACCAGGTATTCGGCTATTGAGAAATTATGTCTATGTCTATACTTTTCTTGTATTAAGCTGAGGCATTATTTACTATCGGCTGAATGTACCGTCATATGCAAAGATGACGTGGTCAAGTATATGCTGTCAATGCCGATACTAAATGGTAGGATTGGCCTATGTTATGAATCGGCTAAGGCATTTAAAGGACATGTTATGGCCGATTTCGTTACTCAACATTGCAACACGGTGGATTCTCTGGAAATTGCTCCTTGGACGCTTTTATTTGATGGGTCTACTTGTGGTGAAGGGGCAGGCATCGGCATTGTGTTGATTTCCCCTCAGGGGAAGAAGTATGAGTTCTCATTGCCGATTGTTGCTACATCGACAAATAATCAAGCCGAGTACCAAGCCCTAATAAAAGGGTTAGAATTGCTTAAGGAAGTACATGCTGATGCTGTTGAAGTCTTTGGTGATTCAATGTTAGTTATAAATCAGTTGACTGGAGTTTATGAATGCCGAAGTGAAATTCTAATTTCATATCATGAAAAGTGTTTGGAGTTGTTAAAAGGGTTCAGGAATTTTCATTTGGAACATATTTCTCGGATGCATAATGAAGAAGCTAACCGATTGGCTCAGCATGCTTCAGGATATCAGCCTGTTCAAGAAGTATTAATATCAGCAGTTGATACCGATGACTGGAGAAAGGAAATTATTGATTATTTAAAGAATCCGTCTAAAAAGGTTGAAAGACGTATAAGGTTCCAAGCTGCCAAGTTGTGCTCCTTGATGATGAATTGTATTACCGTACCATAGATGGAGTTTTACTCAGGTGTGTTAGCATAGAGGAATCAAAAAGCCTGATGGGTGAAATTCATGAAGGAGTATGTGGGGCTCATCAGTCAGCTTTCAAGATGAAATGGATGATCAGAAGGAATGGATATTATTGACTGACTATTCTTGAGGATTGTTTTAAATATTTTAAAGGATGTCAAGAATGTCAGAAATTTGGTAATATTCAGAGGGCACCCGCATTGGCTATGAACCCTATAATTAAGCCTTGGCCGTTCCGGGGTTGGGCTATTGATCTCATCGGTCAGATTTATCCACCATCGAGTAAAGGGCATAAATTTATTCTGGTTACTACCGATTATTTCACAAAGTGGGTTGAAGCAATTCCTTTGAAAAAGGTGACATCGGCTAATATGATTGATTTTGTGAAGGAGCATATTGTCTACCGATTTGGCATCCCTCAAACCATCACTACCGATCAGGGTACTATGTTTACGTCGGGTGAATTTGATGAGTTTGCTATAGGTATGGGGATTAAAGTTTTGAATTCTTCACCTTATTATGCCCAGGCTAATGGTCAGGCTGAGGCATCTAATAAAGGAATTATCAAGCTCATTAAGCGCAAGATTAAAGAGTATCCTAAGAAGTGACATACAGTATTAAATGAAGCCTTGTGGTCATATCGGATGGCGTGTCATGGTGCAACCAAGGTAACACCTTACCAATTGGTGTATGGACACGATGCGACATTACCTTGGGAGGTTAAAACTGGTTCTAGGCGGATATGCTTTCAAGATCAATTGACAGCCGATGATTATGATATCCTTATGAAAGATGAGTTGGAAGATGTAGCAAGTCATCGGTTAAAAGCTTTGGTTAGCATTGAGGAGAATAAGAAAATGGTAGCTAGATGGTATGACAAGAAGGTGAAGGTAAAGGAATTTATCGATGGAGAATTGGTTTGGAATTTGATTTTACCGATTGGAACTAAAAGTTCTAAGTTTGGCAAATGGTCACCTAATTGGGAAGGTCCATATCGGATAAATCAATCTGTTCCTAGTAATGCATATATTCTTGAAACTCTCGAAGGAGTTGCATTTCCTAGAGCATTAAATGGAAAATATTTAAAGAAATATTACCCTAGTATCTGGATAGATGCATAAAAGTGTAATTGCCGATAACAATCCTATCGGCTAGAGTTAAAACAAAGTATCAATGCATTGTTGCCGATGCGCTAATGTAACAAAGTTTGGATAGCCGATAAAGCACGCAGGCGAATTTCATCGGCTTCTTTCAATTCTTTGGCATCTTCATCGGCAGTTCCTTCCATAGGTTTGAGTTTCTTTTTGAAGGCCAAGGCCTTGCGAGCTTGGGCATCTCGTTCCTGCTGGAGGGCTTTGATAGCATCGGGAAGTTGGTCCTCTTCTTGCTTGGCTTGAGTCAGGGCTGCTTCAACCTCTTCCAGTTCAGCTAGCAGAGCTGCTCTTTTTGCCGATAAATCTAGGATTTTCTGCTTAAGTTCAGTGCCGGAGGCTTGCAAGTTGCTGATACTTTTGTGCTTCAGCTGCAGCATTTCTTCCTTAAGTTGAGCTTGAGCTGCTCTATCGGCAATACGATGAATAGCCCTTTGATATTGAAGTTGTCTACTCTCTAGGTGAACCACTGGGAAGATGATTTCTTCAACATCGGCAGGGACTTGGCCGTGAATTGTTTTGAAGATAGTTTTTGCAGGGTCTGAATCGATTACCAGTTGAGCGGTATCTTGTTGCAGCAGATTCAGAAGAGCTTCTAGTTGGCCATAGGTATCTGCCGATATTGTTCCCAATGCCAGGGAAGAACTCGCCTCTTCTCCGTCATCATCAGAGATGTCGATAGCAAAGGAAAACAAGCTATCGGGGGAATCCTGTTCCTGTGAAGAAAAGAGAGTTAGAAATCCTATTTGTAGTATCTGGGGATATTATAAACCAAGCAGTTAATCGGTTTACCTGCTTTAAGGCAATTTCTTGAGCCTGGCTTGAGGGAGCAGCTTGAAGAGGATCATGCAAAAGATCGGCAGAGGATGCCGATGGAATGTCTTCTGCGACTTCATCGGTAGTAGGCCCTTGGGGTATAATGGCCGCTGGTATATCTTGTGCAGGAGGAGCAGCTTGTTCAATTATATCGGTTGGTTGAGTAACAGGTGTTGGAGCGGACGCAGGGGCTGGTGTAGACTTCTGTCGCTTTTGTTGAGCTTCAGCATCGGTTAAAGCTTTGCGCTTTGTTTGGGTCTCAGCGACAGTTGGCTGGGGGCATCGGTGTGTGTCGACTGGGGAGCTTGCGTGCTTGGTGTGCTTGCCGATGTACTCATTTGTTGCTACAAAAATAGGTGTAAGATCGGACATTTAACAGGAAAAATGTAGGGATAAAGGAATACCTCTGAAGGCTGTGTAGAGGTCGTGGTGCTTGAAGTTGGAGGAGTTGCCGATGATGATCCAGCTGCAGCTCTTACACCCTGATAGTTATATGTTAATATAATGTGTATCGGCGGGAAACAAAGTAAGCAAGGTTATTACCTTAAAAGCCTTAATTAGGCTTGAAGCAGCAGCCATTGGAGTGGCCTTGGATGTTGCCAGTCTTGGTCTGGAGGAGATAGTTTTGGCACGAGTCCCCTGGAAGGTTAAGGCGTCTAAGGTAGGGGCGTTGTAGTCGATTGCTGAGACTGGAGAAATAGGGTGGAGATTGAAGGGTCTTCCACTCTTGCTTATTGATGGGACTGGATCATCGGCCTGTTACAAGGAAGATTAGCTACCGATATATATATAAAAGGGGGGAGAGAGACAAAAGTTGAAAGGAACTTACTGCATCGTCAGGTACGGCATAGTCAGGATCGATCATGTGCCGATATGTGTGAACGGATGTTGAAAACAACTGTTCTTTCCACTCTTGCCACCATTGCTTATATGACTCTGTGATGAAAGACGCTGGTGACCAGGCGGAGAGATCAACATTTGAAATATTAGCATCGGGAGCAAGTCTTACTACCCTACTCCATTCAGTTCCAGTTGTAATAATTTCTCTGGGCTTAATTACATCGACAAAGCATAGCTTGATTGGCAGTTGCCCAAAGGCTAGTTGGCGAGACACTGCCGATGGATTGTAGAATTCATAAGTAATATTGGAATTCTTCCCGCTACCAAATGTGTTTACTGGGATTGCTCTGGGAGTGATAATAGCCATCATAAGATCATTATCTTGGTTCAAATCACTATCGGCAAAATTGAAAAGAAGAGGGAACTTGTTATCCTCATCAATGTAGGGTACCCAAGCCCTGAGATCACGAGGGAGACCATGGTAGAAATTCTGAAAAAACCTACCGATTTGATCTTCATTGGCCTCTGTTCCAGGGAGGACGATTATGGCTTCGCCGAAGTTGAGAGGAGGGCGTGTTGCCGATTCATCATCTCCAAGGACGTAATCTTCGGCGATCTCTCGTGGGAATTCTTGGGCAAAGAAATCCCACTGTAAACGCTTATGCATGTGAGCGTTTAACCACATATTGATGAACCACCACGGGCCTCCCAAATTGCCGATGGGTTCACCAAGTAGTAGCTTCTGAGACACTTGGTGGAGGAGGTGGTAGGACGAGCTCAGGAGGTATCGGCCAAGTGGGAATCTGACACCATTGGCCAAGAGTTCAGCTGCTGGAAGGAAGGCGTTGGTTGGTCCTACCGATCGACCACAGAAGATAAACTTCTCCAGCCACATGTTCAGAAATATGGCGTGTTCTCTCTGATTAACAGTACCAGTCTTTTGGTACTCTTGGATGTATCCTGTCCAGCCACCGATGTTGCGTGTATTTACTCTATACTCAGCTTTTCTGCCAAAAATGTGGCCTTCATCAACATTTGAGATATCCAGGCCGGTGAGCATATATACATCGGCAAGAGTGGGGGCGCATGGGCCATGACCGAACATAAAAGTATTTGTGGTATCTGACCAAAAGTGAGCAGCAGCTATCATCATGGATTCATTCTTTTGCATGTCGGCAATGGATAGCCTGATACATTGATCTATCTTCCGTTCTGCCCAGAACACTTGCATCGACCTATTGACCCTCAAATACCAATTTTTCCACCCTTTGGTGGGTTTGGGCCAAGATCGGAATGTATCCTTCCACAGATTCAAAGAGAAATTTTGAGCTTTGAAGGGAATACAGTTGGCCTCAGCATTGATCAGGCCGGTTGGATCTGGGTCGCCCATTGGACCTAGGTAATGGAGGGGAGGTTGGTTGGTTGGTATGACCAGTGTGTTGCGTAGTTCCTGAGTTTGGAAGATCAAGAGAATGGAAGAAAGTAGAAAAAATACCAACTGTAAGAACTCGCAAAGAACCAGAAGGATCAAAGTAAAGGTAATAAGGGAAGAACGAACCGCAGGGACGTTGAAGTTGACCGCCATTGCTTCGAGAAGGATGAGGGCACAAGCTGGAGATTGAAGTTGATGTTGAAAGGAGCTTTGATGGGTTGAGGAGCACGCAGTTGTTGGTTAGGGTTGCCGCTGGAGAGAGAATGCCAAAGGTTAAGGTTTGAAGGTAGAAGATGAGCAGTCCGGGGGAAATCTATTTATAGGCCATTCGGGGTAGGGGTATTATTGACTTATCTCTATGCCGTGCGCGGGTGGATCGAGGTGGTTCAGATGGATATGGTAACTATTCGCACGACAATCAAGGAATTGTGAAGAAGATTTGATGGCAGGTAATCATGACTTGGAAGATATCTTGACATAAGATCTTTCAGTTTTAAGAATGATGATGTGGCTATGATAAGTTCTTGCTGATGGTTTGTTATTTTGGTATCTCAATCGGGATTGAAGCAAAATAGTTGGAAATTGTGCGATATCAGAACTAGATTTGATTAAATTTAGTAACAGATCGTATTATGCTTGGAGAATGGGTTGAGAAAAATAGGTAGCAGCGAATATTATCTGGAATAAATTTCAGAGTATATCTTATACTCTGAAATTGGGGGGCATGTGTTGACATCGTTTTTAGCACGTGTCAAGATGGTCAGGAAGGGCTAATCGGCGGAGGAAAGGTTACTGAGTAGATTGATAGCCGATTAAAAGTTGGTAAAGAAGGCTGCTTGTGAATGGTGGTGGTGACATGTGGACTCGAAATGAATTGTTGCCGATAAGGTTAAGAGTATTATTGCCGATGCCGATGGAAGAGGCTTAAAGACCGCTGCCGATGAAACAGGGAGTGTGCCGATGGAAAAGATTTGAAGGTTGCTGCTGATAGAACAGGGAATGTGCCGATGGAGAAGGTCGAATAGAGTACCATCGTGATTGAAGCGGACTACGAAATAAAAAGGAGTTAATTTCCTTGTATACGTTTATTAGAGTTTGAGTTGTATCAAAGTCGTGTGTTTCCTTAGGTTTGGATTTAGTATCCTAGTCGTATTTGGTTATGTTTCTATAGATCAGGATATAAATATAGGGTGAAGGGCAATGTAAGAATCAATCAATCAACATATCAAAAACAGTTTTTACTCTTATTTACATCTACTTTCGGCGACTTCGTCAATTTGCATATTTTTCCTTTTTACGAGTTCTCATCGATTCGGCGAGTTGCATTGCTCCAGTGCAATCTTCGACGATCCTCGAGTTCCGTGTGAGTACCTCTTGGCCGTGACTTCCAGGAGTATCGCTGTTGTCAGGACCAAAGTGCTCGTATCTTCATCCTTGTCGATTAACAGGTCAAATCGACTGGCACGCTTTGGATATCGATTTCGGGTATTAGCCCTTTGTGTTTGTAGATCTACTTTTGCATCAACACATCTTTTGGCACGCCCGGTGGGACAGATCTAGTCAATATGCTTAATCCTGAGACATCTGATCTATGTTAATAGAAATATATTCATAACCTTGCTTGCTAACTTGCCGCAACTAATCACGATCATTCTTCCTTCCGTCTTGGCGCTGCTTCCCAGCTTCAGGTACCATGTGAAACGCTCGTCAATTGGCCGAAGCGGGATCGCTACAGCACGAGGCGGCACAGAGCGGACCTCGCGTGGCTGCACGTTGGAGATTGAGATTAAATGAATTAATTGCAATTACGAGTGCAGTCTTAAATACCTAGCGACAGAGATCCATTGATGAATGATGATTGACCTTGCGTACATGTGACTATGTAACCTGTTCTTAATATCTTACCACGGATGAAGCCAGTTAGGGCCAGGAGCCGAGGATGGAGTCGTCGGGGCGCCGGCACGCTGGTGCTCCTGTACTCGAGGCAATGGTCGAGGATGCGATCACCAGGTACGAGCGGTGGTGCCGGGCTGGGCAGCGATGGAGCCGGGGTGCTTGGACAATGTGTGCGACAGCGAGCGGAGGGGCCGATGGGCGGAGGCGTAGACTGCTTACGCCTTACGGCCGCGTCGCCGGGAGAGAGGGACGATGGAATTCCTTCGAAGGACTGCGAGGGGCGTCAAACTGCTATCCTGTACTCGCAATGGTCGAGGATGCGATCACCAGGAGGCGGCTGCCGCCCTCGTCCTGTTCTGGGAGGAGATGGCAGGCGGCGGGATCGTGGAGGAGGCGACAGAGTATCGGTCTTTTTTTCTTTCTTTTTTTCCGTGATCGTGTGTATTCGAACCCTGACCGGCCGAAGCGTGCGGGTGTGGGGGGTGAAAGCGTGGGTTGGGGGCTGAGTTTGAAGCTTTGCATCAAACTTTGATTAGCAGCCATCATATCTTATCTAGTTATTTTATTAGCCCTTAATTTTAACGGAGACGAATTCCTGTGTGCAGTTTTCTGGGTACACAATGGTCGAAGGCTCTCAGCAGGGGACGTTTTACTGGGTGGACCAAGTATAATTTAAGTGTTCTATTATAGTAGAGAAGATTTTGTCAAACTTTATATTGTTTAACTTCTTTATGAAGTGGGAATCATATTTTTTGACTGAGGAAGTACCTTCAAACTCCCCACTATCCTTAATGTTTCTACTGAAAAGGTCTAGATAGCTAGAAGAGGTTAATATCCTATAAAAATTTTCTACAAACTCACAAATACTACTTTGCCTAGCTCTATTTCACCTAAAAAGCCCCTATATGATTTTAGCAGTAATTGATTCTACACTAAACACTTCACTACACAACAGCTACTAACTAAACAAGGCTACTCTAGCTAGCTAAACTAGTGAGCAACTAATCTAGCTACTTTACTGCTAAAACTATAACTAACTAGAAAGCTACTACTAACAAGCCAATACCACGTAGAAGCAATATACAAATGCAAATGAATAATTGTGGAGCTCCATACCGAACCGGGCAAGAGATGAACACAATGGTTTGTCCCCGAGATTTGGTTGCTTGCCAACAACCTACATCCTCATCGTGGCGAGTCTCAAAGTGTTTATTTGCACGAACTAGCCCCTCAAGCTAGACCCATGGCTTGGGTGCTGCAAGAATCAAACACAGTAGCACAACAACTAGCCATGAGCATTTCACTAGAGTTGCTCTTCGCAATCTCTCACGTGGATGAGCACAAAAGCCCTTTACAATCAACTCGATCAGAGGCGGCAAACAATCACCACAAAAAACCTCTTAACGATCCTCTAAGCTCCAAGCCAACTAGGTGACGGCAATCACCAAAAGTAACAAGAAATCTGCAGCCGCCACGCTCAACTAGTGCCACAAGGATGCAAATCGACGATGCAAATGCACTAGAGCCTCTCTAATCTCACCCCACTATGATCTCAAGTGATGCAAGTGAGTGAAGTGTGTTTCTTAGCTTCTTAAGGGTGTGCACAAGTGTGGGGTAGTGCCAAGAGAGTGGCCAAGGACAGCCACTTGATCTATTTATAGACCCACAAAGAAATCCAACCCTTACCTCCCACTTGTGTTGACTACGCATGCACCAAAGAGCTTTAGTGAGCACTGGAGTGTTGCACCAGACAGCTCCGACGGCTAGTTTCCAACGGCTGAAAAACTAGTCATTGCCCCTGTCGGTCGCTTCAGTGACAACTCCGGCGTGGCACCAGTGCATGCAACACCCTAAAAGCACTAATTTATAACCTATCTAGTAGAATGTTTTGGTGTTCCCTCCAGTGGCACACTAGACACCTTCGGTGCAATCCTTTGAATTTTCCTTCGCGTGGCAGAGTTTACACCGGGTACCACTGGTGCCTTCACTACGGTGAAGCACTAAAAGGCGAGGTGTGTGCACCTAAAACCACCTATGTTAGTGCACTGTTGGAGTACTTAGGTGCCACACCAGACATCTCGGGTGAGTATTAAATGTCTCAACCAAAACACTTCTTACCCTCTTTGCAAGCGTACTAACTACAAAATGTTTTGCCAAACATTCAAGCACTGAGTGGGCACATTTCAAAGTGTTTTCAAAAACATTTTCGCTTGCAACTCACCACATCACTAGGTCTAATGCATATGCATGTAAATCAACACCTAGTGGCACTAGATAATCGTGTTTGCTTTAGAATTCCCCTCTTAATAGTATGATTATTATCTATCCTAACGCCCACACACTTTGGTAATAGGCATTCCTAAAAATATAAAACCTGCAATGGAAAATAAGACTAGAACTTCCGGTCAGGCTCAAAATTTTTGGACATCCCAGGTTCAAAAGTTTTGGTCCGGAGTCAAAAATTTTGAGCAGAGTAACATGAAATCACAAATCAACAAAGATTACACCTATATAATTGAATCTACTTGTTATCAAAGGTTGCTAGACATGTAGTGAGTTGATTCCTAGCAAAACCTACAAGCAAAAACACAATAACAAGTAGATCAAGGTTGTCTTATCAGCCTAGCTTATTGGCCAAGCCAACAACGTTTTCTCTCACAATAAATCTGCGAATAGTACTTTTTAGCCTGGCTTTTTAGCGAAGCAAATAGGAAGAATAAGTGAGAAGACACCCAATTTGTTACTGAAGTTCGGATTCACCTTCATGAATCCAACGTCTCTATTGAGGTGCTCCCAAGAGAGCAGCTCTCTTTCAACCACTTTCCTCACTTCAATATCTTGATCTCTTCTCTTGCAAAGGCAAGACAGGGGCCTTCATAGACTTCACATGGCTCACCACAAGCATGAGAGCTCAGCGGATAACTCCTTGTTGTCTAGGAGGCTTCACCTCCAAGAGTAACAAATTCTTGACAAGAACCACAAGTGCTCAAGAATGGAGTTTTCTCTCTCTTGATCTTGCTCATGGATCTCTCAACCTAACTCTTTGGACTTCACAAGAATCAAACAAACCTCACAAAGAGGGAGAGGGGAGAGTTTCTTTGGCCTATGTGTGTGTTCTTTGCTGTGGAGGAGCTTTTTTCAAAGTGCTAAATTCCCCCACCAACCAACAAAAGCCGTTGGGCTCGATTCAGACCTACACCGAAAATTCCAGTGAAGGGTTCTGAGAGTTCAAGCCTTTTGAGAACAGAAGCCCAACCCCAAGAACATGAGTTAACTAGAATTTCCAAGGGCCAAAAAATTCTAGTCCCTAGACCAGAAATTCCGGTTAAGTGACTTCTAATTGAAAGGTCCTAATATGGCTAGAGGGGGTGAATAGCTATTGGCATTTCTTAGCACATTCACTAGGATTGGTGTTTCCTAGTAATGGCACCGGAAACGCCATGACGATCTTTTTGAACACATGCAAAAATATTCTGCAAGTACACGGATATATCGTTGTAGCATTTCACCCGGAAGTATTCGGGTATCGTTCATTTATATTTTCCCAAAGGAAGGTATGGTGTCAAAGTCTCTAGTAGGGACATGGCCAAGATAACATGACTGTATAAAAGACCAAGGTCCATAACAGGGGTAAGATAGGGTAAAATTTGAATAATGTGACACACACTCAAGCCAATCTCAAGGATAAAGATAAAAGAAAGAATAAAGAATAAAAGAATTTGTTACTCTTGGAGGTGAAGCCACAAGTTTCAAGTTTTTAGGATGAGACATTTTTAGCCAATAAACTCAAATCTTGGGGAAAGCTAAGTTATAAACTAGGCACGATCAAAATATAAGACAGAGTAACTATTTATCATTTGAACAATGATGAACTAAACATTTTTACTACACATGTGTGGAGTGGAATAAGTATTATTATTATTATTATTATTATTATTATTATTATTATTATTATTATTATTATTATTATTATTATCATTATCATTATTATTTATTATTTATTTTTATTTTTATTTTCTAAATCAAGGTTCACCAAACAAATTTTCATCTATGTTGTCATCTCAAAGACTTATCCTCATGAAGTTGATAAATTCCTGCAAGGGTTAGTCCATATAATCAACCAATATCTATACTTAACAATTTTGGTTCAATAATCAAACTAGACACCATGTCTAATTTGATCAAGGCAGGCTAATTAACCTAAGCACAATGCTTAAATTAAAAGGCTTATAGAAGCATGATCATTACATCCAAACTTTAAACTAAACACCATGCTTAATTTAAAAGATGTATAACCAACACTCCCAAACCAAAACATACCGGCAAAGAGAGAGAAAGCATTAAAAGATAAACAAGAATTATCCAACAGAGGTGAAAACATTGAATGGTATAAGAGAGCCATTGTTTTTTATGCAAGGTAACAGAAAATGGTGAGAGTGCAAGATACATGTTTCCTTGTGGGGTCCTCCCCCAAGCTAGCTCAAAGCCTGTGGTGTGGGGTTGTATCCTTGTGCTTTTTAGCTCTTCCTACATGGTTAGGATATGGTAGATCCATCCCTCGTGATTACTGCATTGATATTTTCAAATGAAATGGGGTGCCCTGGGATCTTTTCAAAATCATATGCAGGAAATGTAGCGGCAATTTGAGCTAGTTGGGTTTCAAACATTTTATTAAGGCTTAATTGATTTTTGAAGGAAAAGTTTAAGCCTTCTAAATTTGAATTAATGTTTTCAAAATTTCATCGTTAGAGGCAAGTTTCTTTCTCAAGTTTTCATTTATTTGAGCTTGCCTTAACACAAGATCTATCAAGGAAGGTTGATTTGTAAAATTTGAATTGTAAGCAAAGTTACCTTCGTGATATGGTGGGTGTGACTGATTCCACCCTGGATCTCCTTGTGGATGGAACCAGTTGTTGTCGTTTAGTGCATCTTCACAGGTCTCGAGGCAGTCATTCCCCGAGTGTCTGAAGTTTCCGCACACCTCGCATGGTATATGCGAGTAGAGTGATTGGACGGTACCATAGGGTGCTTCTTTTATGGCATCGTGCTCGTCCAAGCGTTTTATTAGGAGATCCAATTTTACGGCCAGCATATCCGTTTCCTCCACGGTATGCATGGCATCTTCTTAGGTTTGGAGTTTGTCTTCATTCTAACCCTGGTTGGAGACCATCTTCTCAATGAGAGCCATAGCTCCCTTGACTATGAGTGAGAAGAAGGCTCCTCCGGCAGCAGCATCTATGTGGGCTTTGGATGTGGAAGTTAGCCCATTGTAGAAGTTTTGAAGGATCAACCAGTCTTCCATCCCATGGTGTGGGCAGGTAAGGATGTGTTCTTGTAGCCTTTCCCATGCTTCTGGGATGGATTTTGATGCTGTCTACTGGATCTTCCACGAAGGGCGTTGGTTTTGCCCATTAGGAAGAACTTCTCGAGGAATGCTGTGGAACACTTGTTCCATGTATTGACAGCTTCTTAGTCCTTGTAGAACCACTGTTTCACTCTCTCCTAGAGGAAGAATGGGAACAAACGGAGTCTATTACCTCCGATGCAACACCCTCCATGACGACGGTGTCACACAACTCTAGGAAGTGTTGGAGATGTGCGTAGGCATCCTCGCTAGGCAATTCACAAAATGGATTTGCTTGCATCATCATGATTAGGCCGGTCTTCAACTCAAAGTTCACGTCGCCCATGTTGACAGCGGGCCCAATGGGCATGTTGGCAACAGTGGGGATGGAGTACTCGTGCAGCGTCTTGTCGGCCATGGTGTTTTGTACAGATGATGCTGGGATGACGGATTCGGTTGTTGGTGGAGTAGTGGAAGGAGGATCAACACGAGGTCGAGCCTTCTTTAGGAATGACTCCGGATTCTTAGTGAAGGTCGTCGGCAAATCAAAACCATCTTACACTATCCTGTTTTCATTCACAACAGGAGAAAACAAGCAAAGTTATCCTATTATGAACAATGGCTACTACACATGCATATCATCATGAACATGTCCTAATAGATTTTTTTAACCAGTGCCTTCCCCGGCAATGGCGTCAGAAATGTTTGTTGGCATTTCTTAGCACAATCACTAGGATTGGTGTTTCCTAGCAATGGCACCAGAAATGTCGTGATGATATTTCTAAACACATGCAGAAATATTCTGCAAGCGCACGGATATATTGTTGTACCATTTCACCCGAAAGTATTCGGTATCGTTCATTTATATTTTTCCAAAGGAAGCCATAATAAGGATATGGACAAGATAACATGACTGCATAGTAGACCAAAGTCCATAACAAGGGTAATCCAAGATAGATATTGGATAGTGTGACACACCCACTCAAGCTAATATCAAGGATAAAGATAAAAGAAAGAATAAAGAATAAAAGAATGAACCTAAATTGGAGCTGGCTTATCTTGTATAGCTATGCTAAGATGAGCAGATAATCATATAAATACATGAATTTCTAGGGGTAGAGATCCTAAGTTAAGATAGCTTTGGTCACTATAAACTTACTTCAGGCATCGGGTTGCAACTAATCTGCTAGTCAATGCTGGTCTACAGCTCTACGCCATATCCAAACATGGGGGATTATGAAGGACAGACCAGGCTATCACCACCTGCCGTCTACCTCTCAACTGGAGGATACGAGGCAAACAAAGGTAATTTCTAACATAGACACCACGTCTACGCTATCGGTTACTACTCTAGTGGTGGCGAGGAACTTCCGTCTTTATTATGAGTCCTCTTACTAGAGAACCCGCAAGAGCATAATAACCAAAACTAATCTTAGAGTAGAACCTACTACCTCAATTTAGGTCTTGGTCTAAACATGTATGTATGAAAGATTAAGCATAAACTTCTATATGCTAAATGAATAACATAAGAACTTTGCTCTAATTTCATAACATAGCTATATTGATAAAACGAGAACAAAAACATAGAAGAATCTTTAATATTATTCATACCATGAATTCTCCAAAGTACAAGCTCTCTGTCGATGAGATGTGGTCGGCAGTCTACCGAGGGGTATGCCCATGGTAGTAGATTATCAGTAGAGGTGCGCAAGACGACGATCTAGATGGTGACGCAAGAGGAACACAGGATCTATCTAGGTTCGGGCCGCAAATTTCATAATACCCTACATCCTGCATCTTTGTGGATTGTATTGATACGTGATGATATGTTTTGAGGGGGGTCCTTGCCCGCCTTATATAGTCTGGGGGGCAAGGTTACAGATCTAAGGAATCCAATCTCAGCCGATTACAACTCTCATATCCGCAAAGGATACGATATCTATCCTAACCGACTAGGCTTCCTTGACTGTCAAGTAGTCTCTGCTTGCTCTGCACGGTTCGCCGAGCAGTCCAAAGATCCGTGCGGCCCTTTCTGGCGAGTTGGGCCACCTTGTCTGGCGTGGACCATGTGGAGCCATGAGGGTATACGGGTCTATACCCCCACAGCTAGTCCCCGAGCACTATGTATTTTGAAGCGACATGCCGTCTTGACCTTCTCCGACCAGTGAGGTGTAAAGCCTTGAAGCCCCCGACCTGAAGGGTGGTCTGTCGAGGAATATTCCATCCCTTTTGACCAGTTCAGCTGATAGCCGACCACTGCACTGGTTAAAAAATCGCCCTTGCCAGAAAAATGCATGGTGCTCCGAGAAAAAAGAAAAACAGTTCATCCCTGATGAAGTGTGCCCACTTAAGTTTCATTGAGGAAATTTAATGATGCGCGGCACCATTGGCTCTGCCATAATGTCAAGAGATGTGATCCTCAGGATTTAATCATGTGAAGGTAGGGGTCGCGCCGCTGGCACTATGCAATAAATTATGTTCGCTAAAAAGGTAAGCACATTCACCGTAAGGTGAAGTGTGCCCACTTAGTCCCCAAGCCTGACAACAGGTGACTAGATCACATGGTGCCAGGGTCTAAAAGAAAAAAATAGTACACAGTCAAATAAGCACATTCACCGCAAGGTGAAGTGTGCCCACTCAGTCCCCGAGCCTGACAGCAGGTGACTAGATCACGTAGTGCCAGGGTCCCAAGAACATGTTCCCAACTCAGCGGAGAACGATGCACCATGGCTCTGTCACGGTACAGTCCCTAGCTCTGCTATGGGGCCGGTCCCCAACTCTTCTGTCGACCCAATCCACAGCTCTGTCGTGGATAAAAACCCATAGCTCAGCCATGTGGCAACTCTCAGCTCTGCTGTGAGACGTCCCCTAACTTAGTTGCGGGCCCTAAAAACATCCTATGGCTCTGCCACAGGGAAGCCCCCAGCTCAGCTGTGAGGCGACCCACAACTTAGTTGCAAGCCCATTCCGCAGCTCAGCTGTGGGGCCATAACACAAACTAGCACACTAGAATTGGACCGCATGTAACAAAATAGGCCCACACCGGGGTCCGTACCATAGGCAAGGCCCATGTACAGCCCCACTTGTAGATAATAATTGAGGGAGCGGAAGCAGCGCATCGGGCGCAGTTACCCAAAAACCCTAGAAGTCAAAGAGTCGTTCCCCTCTTATAAATACCCACACGGCGGCGCCCCACTTCTCCCACTGCATCCACTTCGCGTCAGTTCATCTTCCACACAGTGCACTTCACCTTCTCCGCCAGTTCCATTGCCGCCGCATCTGCAAGTCATACCCTAGATCTAATCGCCACCAAATCTAGCCGCACCAGCACCACCCCTCACACCACCACCGCAATCCACGACCGAAGAAGGAAGGAGGGATGGCACGCGGGAGCCGTGGAGCAAGAGCGCAACTGATGGCGGCGGAATGGTGCAAGTCGATGAGCACGGAGGCAACCTTGGGGAAGCTCGTAACCATCGGAGTGATGGCGGAGGCCGCAATCAGCGGATGGAGGACGTCGGACAGTGAGAGCTATCCAGACCCCCGCCCTAGTGAAATAGTTGTGTTCGAGGATTTCTACTGGCGTGGATTTGGGAATCCATGCCATCCCTTTCTTCGCAAATTGTGTGATTACTATAGGATTAGCATCTGCAACCTCCATCCAAATTCTTGTCTGTCGGTGTCAATTTTCATTACCCTCTGTGAGTCGTTTCTCGGCATTCAACCCCACTTCAATCTGTGGAGGCACTTTTTCTGCCTGAAGAAGAAAGGAGGCGTGGGAGGATCCAAGGTAGCTAGGGGGGCCTACCTAAACCTTCGTGATGGGATGAAGGCCGAGTACCTCAATGTACCCCTCAACTCGTCAATGAGGGATTGGTACAAGAAGTGGTTCTATGTACAGCAAGAGCAAGAGCCCTTCGTCGCCTGTGACGTTGCAGAGATCCTCGAGCAGTAGGAGAGCTGGTAGGCAAGGCCAACTAGTGCTGAAATGGTACAGGTGGAAGAGCTGCTCGGGATGGTCGATAGGAGGCAGCTTGACAGACCAACAATAGCCCTGAACTTCATTTGTAGGCGGGTGCAGCCGTGCAAGGAGCGGGTGCACCCATTGTATGAGTACTCTGGGTCAAGTGACGCCACTAGGGAGTCTACGAGGAACCTCTCTCTCATGAAGAGGTGAAGTGGTGGTTGGCGTAGCTATTCAACCTGACAGGATACCGCCATCTAGCCAGCACGATGAAGGCGTACAAGTTGACAACACCACCACCCCAGGTATGCCTAAAATCACCCCCAGTGTCAATTTTGATGTTTAGAGTTACTAGAACACAACTATAACTTCCAATTTGATGTTTGCAAGATCTGTGGCCAGGACCGAGCAGCAGTGTACGTCTTCGACATGCCCGCGAACGACTGGCCAACTGGCGTAGACGTGCGGGAGCCTCGGGTGATGAGGAAAGCAGCTGGGAAACGCCCCGCACCAGAGGGGCCTTCCCAAAAAAAGGAAGTCCGCGGACCCCTAGGCACAGGGGGCCCATTGATTATCGCCGATGAAGAGAGTGTTGACGGTCCTTAAGTACCAAATATAGTTATCAAATAAATAAAGAAAAGGATCCAAATGCAACCAACACCTAGACTTAGGGCTTTATCTGACAGAATTCCACGAGTTTTGGTGTTTGTCTGTTTCTGCAGGGGGTTATCAAAAAATACGGAGGAAAGGCCCACACGTCGGGTTTACATAGAGATAATAACGTGTTCACCTATTTTCTATCATCTAGAAGACTCCAGAAGCCACGAGATCGAACGGGAGGCCGAACGGGCCCGGAGGCAGGGCGCCCACCCTGCTCCCTAGGGCGCCCGCCCTGGCCTGAGAGCCAATCAGGCTCCGTCTCGCGGATTATGCTCCACTGACCTAAAGGATCAAGGAAAACCATGCGATTAATGTCGGTTTGATCCGACGGCCCACGTTCACTTGAAGGGGCTATATAAGCAGGACCCCTGGCCCCTGGAGGAGGCACTCCCTCATTCTCAATTCCTCAAACCCTAATCTCAGGAGGAGAGTCTCTGATCAAGCCCTAGAGCCACCACATCAACTAGATCTCTAGTATAGCATAGCTACATAGGATTAGAACTAGAAGGAGTCAATCTTCGATTGGTTTCTGGATCTGTCAAGAGGATTCTTGGTAATTCCTCTACTGTTCTTCATTGTTCATCTTTGTTCTACAATATTATGAATACAACTTTGTTCTATTTCAATATATTGATTATGACTATGCTCTACTTGTTTATGTTTGCGATTATATTGTTCTTAGTTTATCGTAGTTATACGCTTGGCTTAGTTAGATTGGAATTATATACATGTTTAGGATCATATAGCGTTTATCCATCGGATCCATGGGTAAATGATAAATATTGTGTAGGCGTGGTGCTTAGACCATATTTATCTGTGATTGCACCTTATATGCCGGATCGTGGGGTGGTCCGCGATGGTGACAGCTTCGTTGGTTCTTATATAGTCCCACTCCCATGTGTAAGGCAGGCAGAGCAACATTATTACGGGGGAGTGATTGCTATGTTTCTCATCTTCCTTGATAATATCACTATGCATGGGCATAGTCCTTTTTCGCAATGATTGCCAAGTGTACTTGCACTAACTATGATATGCTAGACTTTATAGTTAAGAATAACTTAGGAAATATCCTTGTAGTTCATCCTAATACCATGCTAATGACTTGCTAGAATATCTGTTGAGGTGCTTATCATTATTATATGTGGCTAGCTGATCAAATTAATTATCTTTGTCACCATTCATACTTTATCTATATTTTATGTGACACTTACCCCTGTATGCAAGAGATAGATGAATGCTCTTACTTATACATGCAATGATTGATACTCATTCCTATATTCCATTCCATAATCAACATTGATGTTAGTAATCCCTTCCCAGTGGTAAAAATATAAATAACGATACCTGGAATACTTCTCGGTTAAAATGCTACATCGGTATTAATCTGTGCGCTTGCAGATCTTATTTATTATTTATTTAGAAGAGCAGTTGCATATTTCAATACCGCGTCTCTCATGTCATGCTGGGGATGACAACTTGGCTTAAGTGGCATGAGGGATAGGTTCGGTATTTTTGGTGCCGTTATCAGAATTAGAAAACTAAGTCTACTTTTGGTAATGACGTTAAGAATGCCCAACAAGCATTTTTTGGCGCCGTTGCCGGGGAAGGTTGATTTACTAACAAGGAATGAATACGGAATTTGAGTCATCATTCGCATCATTAAGTGATTGAGATCATCAATTCTCCCATACAGATTTACCCCTGTATTTTTCCATTCTTATTGTTTTGCAGGGTGATGTATGAATAGAGGACATCTTCCAGAAAATTTTGTTGACAACCCCGAAGCATTAATCAGAGGGGCAAGAGCCAAGCTCAAGAAGTCAACACTTTGACGCAACACTTCATCCAATCCAGAAGACCGCCGAAGTTTCATCCGGAATTTGTCAACAGAGTTCGCAGCCATGGCGAACAAGACGATCCGCGAGTTCTCAGCTCCCACTACGGACAACATCCACACTGGACCTGCCGCGGCCATCGACAAGAACTTTGAGCTCAAGCCAGGGCTCATCAACATGGTACAAGCCAACCAGTTTTGTGGGAAGCCGCACGAAGATGCAAGTGCTCATCTCCAACACTTCCTAGAGATTTGCAGCACATTCACTTTATTAGATGTTCCCAGAGACGCCATACTACTTCGCCTTTTCCCATTCTCACTATTGGGGAGAGCGAAGCAGTGGTTCTACGCGACGAAGGATAAGAACACTACGTGGGCACTCTGCTCTACGAACTTTCTGGCTAAGTTCTTTCCCATGGGCAAGACCAATGCTCTCCGTGGGAAGATTACAAGTTTTCAGCAACAACATGATGAATCCATTCCAGAAGCATGGGAGCGCTTTCAAGATTACATCCTAGAATGTCCCCATCATGGAATGGAAAGCTGGCTACTTATGCAGACTTTCTATCATGGGCTCATCACTAGTGCTCGTGAGACCATGGATGTTGCAGCTGGAGGCGCATTTCTATCACTCACCATACCACAAGCTACAGCCCTTGTGGAGAAGATGGCGTCCAACCAAGGTTGGAACGAAGAGAGGACTCAAACACACAAGAAGGGTGGAGGTATGCACCAGCTCAAGGAGGTAGACATGCTGTCTGCAAAGCTAGACCTACTCATGAAAAAGCTCGATGACAAAGCTGGAGACAAAAGAGAAGTCATGAACGTCTACGACTCTCACATGATTTGTGAGGAATGTGGAGACACTGGACACTCAGGCAATCACTGCCCTGAGATGCTTGAGGATGCAAGGTACATCAACAACAACAACAACTACAACCGTCCTCAACAAAATCAAGGTTGGAATCAACAGAGGCCTAACTACTCAGGTAACTACTCAGGTAATTATCAAGGTAATAACTCTTACAACAACAATAATAATTTTCCACCCCTGAGAGAGTTAGTGTCTAATCAAGGAAAGCTAATGGATAACTTGTCTAAGAAATTGGCATCCAATGATAAAATACTAGAAAACATAAATAATAGAATGGATAATTTCTCTACTGCCATCAAAAACCAAATTAGCTTTAATAAAATGATTGAATCTCAGTTAAATCAAATAGCTGCTGCTGTTCCTGCTACTAACCCCGGTATACCATCACAACCGGAAGGATTAGAATCTGCAAATCTTGTAGACATGTTTGATGCAGGTAACTATTGGAGTAATCCCGCTGTCGGAGTACATAATGACCTTCTGCCAGTCAAGAGAGGCGATCCAGGACGCCCCGTCATCCCGATCTCCATCGGCATGGTGGACTTCCCAGAAGCACTCTGTGACTTTGGCTCCAGCGTCAACATTATGCCCAGGGTACTCTATGAAAAATTCTTTACATATCCTTTATCAGAAACAACTATGTGTTTGTAGCTTGCAGATCGGACACTAAGCTTTCCTAAAGGAATATTAAAGAACATGTGTGTCCGAGTTGGTACCTCGTATGCTCCAGCTGACTTCGTGGTGATAGAGACCGGGTCCGATGAGAGGTCACCAGTTATTCTGGGAAGGCCATTCCTGAACACCTCGGGAGCTGTCATCTACGCCAGCGCTGCAAAGATCAACTTCAACATCAAGGGGAGGAAGGAGACGTTTTCCTTCAAGAACAAGATTACACAAATTCCAGAGCAACCCCAACATGAACCAAGGAAGAGGACCAACAGGAGGAACAAGCAGAACAAGAACAACCAAGGATGGACCGAATCAGCTAAGATGGTCACTGCAGTTTAAGGAGGTCAAGACCGACGACCCAAGTCGCCGTTCCTAATCAAGAAGGACGACCCAGGCATGCTAAGCATTGAGTGCTCAATCAATGGATACTCCTTTCAGAAGGTGCTCTGCGACACTGGATCAGGCGTCAACATAATGGCCACAATCACCTATCAGCTCTTGTACGGGACCATGCCCTTAAAACCAACATACACTCAGCTCCAGATGGCAGATCAGACATCCCGAAAGGTCGAAGGTATAGTAACCGATGTCCCTGTTAAAATTAATGATCATTTTGTCCATACAGACTTTCAGGTCATTGACATGGGAGACAACGAGTACGATCCACCCATCATCCTAGGAAGACCGTTCCTAGGCACCGTCAAAGCAATCATCTACATTGGAACCGGAGAAGTCCATATGCATTTCCCCTCTGAGAAGGTACGCCGCTACTTTAATGACCCTAACTATATAGTTGAAGATTCTAAGTAGGTCAGGACAAGAAGAAGGCGACGTAACCGTAACCAAAGGAGGCAAACCATCAAGGACGTATGGGCAGACTATGAAGGAGAGGTCATAAGGCCCGAGGATACACAACAGGAGACCGAAGCACCAAGTCGGGTATGGAAAGTGAAGACAGTTACACAAGAAGAGGAGGCGCTACTGGAACCACCGTCTACGCCACCTAAATCCCAGGACAACTAAGAAGAAAAGAAGTCCTATTCGGAGGACTTAAAAACACCGAACGCCGTGCCAAGAGGTAAACTTGGTAGTTATCATTTTCCCTTTAATTATTGCTCAGTTAATCATGTTCATTCTGTCTAAAAAAAATGTTGAAAACAGTAAGCCCCATGTGAGTATGCGAGTGGCATAAAACCCATAAGTACATTCACTGTGGTGGCATAAAAAAAATAATAATATATTTTTTCTGTTCTATAAAAATGAAAATAAAAATAGAGAGTGACATTTATCAAGGAAGCTCAAACATGATAAAGGCTAGATATTTATGCTAACGCTTAATCAAGTTCCACGAAGCTTTGTTGTCTATTTGAGCTCCACAGAATTCAGGAAGACTAGCAGACGGAGGATATCCTAATCGTTGTCAGGGTGCTGCCGACATTCAAATACACCTCTGCACCTGCTAGCTACATCAGAAGAAATTACGTCAAGATCCAGCTTGGGGGAGAGCACCCCCATTTATCCCGATAAGTATTTTTATCTACATTTATACCTATGCTTTATTAAAATAAAAAGATGCATAATCATGAAAACCCAAATAAATATTTTGTGTTTATATATATTTGCTTAGTTTAATAAATAAATAAAGTAGCTATGCTAAACTGAATCTTGAAAATAAAACTCTAGCATGGATATGATGAATAGTTGCTCTACCTAATTTTTAAATTTGTTCTCTCTCTAGTTTAGACATAACTGTTATAATTTAAAACTGGCTCTAAACCTGAACTAGTGGGAAGAGAACTTGATCTGAAGTCTAAGTTGTTAGCGGATATGATATGGGAAGGTTGAGCTGCTGTTTATCTGTTCCTAGAGATGCTAGAATTCTGGAGAATTTTATCTTTAAAAAAATCTTTAAAATGTTGCATGATGAGTTCCTGTATGATGAGAGTTTAAATTCCTACCACAGCCATATATACATGCTTGTTAGATTAAGAGCCGCACTTTTACTACTTACTGCTTATGGGCATTGAGTGTGGTCAAGCTGTGTAGACCCTTAGGAACTTGTCATGTGGTTAAAATCAAGATTCACTTGCACGTTCACTCATACATGCTGCTTCTACTCCGGAAGTACGCATCCACATATATCCACTCATTTCCATCTCCAGATTCACCCAAAATTATTCTACTCCTGACCCAGGAGAGAATAGCCAAAAACATTATCCCATTCCTGTTATTCCCTGTGAAGTTAATGCTCAAGTCATTTCTACTACCACTTGCTATATTTTCAAAAGAGGGAGATTGCTCTAAAAAAATATAAATACGAGGAAATAAAAAGGAGCAAGTGCTCGGAATCTCGAAGAAAGAAAAAGTGAGACGAGAGGTAAAAATGGACAAGTGTCCGACAGTAGAATTAGGGGTACAAGATACCCACCTGAGAGAAAAAAAAGAGAAAAAAAATAGAGCATCTCATTCCCCTCAAAAGTTTTAAAAAGCAAGAAAGGTATGTATTCCCTCAAAAAGAGCATTAGACTTTTGTTATCACCATACACCACTCATTCACCACACATGCACATCTTGATTTGACTTATTGACTTATTTCTCTGGATCCATGGTTTGACTATGCAATAAATGTTCTATGAGTATGTATACTGTATCTCCCACCTATGAGCTCCAGATATCAAAGCCTTATTAGAGTAGGGTGAGAGAGAAGGCAATGTCACTACGCCTTATACCATAAATACCACATACTTTGAGAGAGAAGGCATATACCATTACTGCCTTGGTAAGGATCCAGAAATACCACAAAAGAGAGACCCGAGAAAGTCATACAAGGAATCTCTGAGTTTTATTTGAAAAATTTGCAAAAACTCCAGAGCTATAGCTGATCAAGAATAAGAGATATGGCGTTTGACTAGACCGTTCTATCTTTTAACCACTCAAGATGCAGGTGACGGTTGCAAGCCTCGTGGTGAAAGGTAAAATGAGTAAGTTTTTAAGTCTTGACAGTTTACTCTAACTCAGGGATGAGACCTTATTTGAAAGCATATGTACCGTCAACGTTCAAAGGCGTTGCAGCAACTTATAATCCATAATGAGTCTATCCTTGCTCAGGGACGAGCAAGAGGTAAGCTTGGGGGAGTTTGTTGACGGTCCTTAAGTACCAAATATAGTTATCAAATAAATAAAGAAAAGGATCCAAATGCAACCAACACCTAGACTTAGGGTTTTATCTGACAGAATTCCATGAGTTTTGGTGTTTGTCTGTTTCTGCAGGGGGTTATCAGAAAATACGGAGGAAAGGCCCACACGTCGGGTTTACATAGAGATAGTAACGTGTTCACCGATTTTCTATCATCTAGAAGACTCCAGAAGCCACGAGATCGAACGGGAGGCCGAACGGGCCCGGAGGCAGGGCGCTCGCCCTGCTCCCTAGGGCGCCCGCCCTAGCCTGAGAGCCAATCAGGCTCCGTCTCGCGGATTATGCTCCACCGACCTAAGGGATCAAGGAAAACCGTGCGATTAATGTCGGTTTGATCCGACGGCCCACGTTCACTTGAGGGGGCTATATAAGCAGGACCCCTGGCCCCTGGAGGAGGCACTCCCTCATTCTCAATTCCTCAAACCCTAATCTCAGGAGGAGAGTCTCTGATCAAGCCCTAGAGCCACCACATCAACTAGATCTCTAGTATAGCATAGCTACATAGGATTAGAACTAGAAGGAGTCAATCTTCGATTGGTTTCCGGATCTGTCAAGAGGATTCTTGGTAATTCCTTTACTGTTCTTCATTATTCATCTTTGTTCTTCAATATTATGAATACAACTTTGTTCTATTTCAATATATTGATTATGACTATGCTCTACTTGTTTATGTTTGCGATTATATTGTTCTTAGTTTATCGTAGTTATACGCTTGGCTTAGTTAGATTGGAATTATATACATGTTTAGGATCGTATAGCGTTTATCCATCGGATCCATGGGTAAATGATAAATATTGTGTAGGCGTGGTGCTTAGACCATATTTATCTGCGATTGCACCTTATATGCCGGATCGTGGGGTGGTCCGCGATGGTGACAGCTTCGTTGGTTCTTATATAGTCCCCCTCCCATGTGTAAGGCAGGCAGAGCAACATTATTACGGGGGAGTGATTGCTATGTTTCTCATCTTCCTTGATAATATCACTATGCATGGGCATAGTCCTTTTTCGCAATGATTGCCAAGTGTACTTGCACTAACTATGATATGCTAGACTTTATAGTTAAGAATAACTTAGGAAATATCCTTGTAGTTCATCCTAATACCATGCTAATGACTTGCTAGAATATCTGTTGAGGTGCTTATCATTATTATATGTGGCTAGCTGATCAGATTAATTATCTTTGTCACCATTCATACTTTATCTATATTTTATGTGACACTTACCCCTGTATGCAAGAGATAGATGAATGCTCTTACTTATACATGCAATGATTGATACTCATTCCTATATTCCATTCCATAATCAACAATGATGTTAGTAATCCCTTCCCAGTGGTAAAAATATAAATAACGATACCTGGAATACTTCCCGGTTAAAATGCTACATCGGTATTAATCTGTGCGCTTGCAGATCTTATTTATTATTTATTTAGAAGAGCAGTTGCATATTTCAATACCGCGTCTCTCATGTCATGCTAGGGATGACAACTTGGCTTAAGTGGCATGAGGGATAGGTTCGGCATTTTTGGCGCCGTTATCAGAATTAGAAAACTAAGTCTACTTTTGGTAATGACGTTAAGAATGCCCAACAGAGAGCAGTCAAAAACGACATAGAGTCGTGGCCGGCTTGACCGACGACGATGAAGACAAAGACGAGGTTCCATTGGCACGCTGGTAGAGGGCACAAGGGGTGCCCCGCATGCCGATGTCACCAAAGGCGCCCACACCGCCTCGAGCAGCGACGCCTCCAAGGGCGCCCACACCGCCCTGAGCAGTGACACCGTACTAGATGGACATACCGAGCATGGGGCGTGCTGGCTCAGCAGTCCCCGAGGGTGTTCCAGCTAGGAGGGAGCGGCCAAGCGGTAGCCAGATAGCTAGGATCCGCACTGCAGGGAGCAAAAGCCGGAGCAGTCGGCCATTCAGGGCCACATTCAGATGCTTAGATCTATAAGTAATTCCAAAACTCCCTTTATAATATCCAAATGCAGTAGCTTATTAGGCTGGTGTAGGCCAGAGTCCACGGAAGATGTGGAGCACCCTGTGGGCAATCAACCGCCGTCAGCTAGGGAGAGCAGCCGCACTGCTGAGGAGCGTGCCAGGCCTAGCGGGACTACCGACCAGAGCAGCCCCGCACAATAGTGAGCGGAACCCACGCCCATAGCCAAAGAGCCCAGTGCCGCCTCAGGCGGTACAATGGCCGTTGCGGTGGTCGAAGAGAGCGGCACCGGGAACCCCGCCATGGAGGCTCCAGCAGCGGAGGCCGCTGCAACTGAGAAAGCAATGGAGATTGAAGAAATCATCTGCCCAGAAGAAGAAAAGGTGGCGCCTCAATGCGTCCGCGTCATGAGAAAGCGAGGCGACGAGTGGGTGTTCTATGAGGAAGACCACTCGGACCGTGCCGTCTGCAAACTGCAGCGGATAGTAGAAGACCTGATAGGCCAGTTAAAGGTAAGAGCACTAAAACCTCAATTTTTCCTATCAAGCTTGTGCTCAGGAATTTCCATCACTGATGCCTCAGTGTATTGCAGAGCATTGAAAAAACATTGGTGTACCGAAAGCGGTGCTTTGACACAATCGTCCCGATAGTAGAGGAGAACAAGGCCCTGAAGGAGGACATAGCGCGCCTGCAAGAGGCGTTACAACTGGTTCAGAGCGAATGGGACACTCTGCAGACCAGCGTAGATGAACAGCGCCACCTGCGTGACCAGGAAAAGAGAGGTATATGACCAAATCTTTACACATTACTCTAATTATAACTGGCTGACAAACCATGTTCTGCTCGACAGGCATGGAGGCAGAGAAGACACTCCTTGTTGACAAACTAGCTCAGCTAACAAAGATCAACAAGGAGCTGATGGAGAAGAACACCCAGCTCAATAAGTGTTGGGCATTCTTAACGTCACTACCAAAAGTAGACTTAGTTTTCTAATTCTGATAACGGCGCCAAAAATGCCAAACCTATCCCTCATGCCACTTAAGCCAAGTTGTCATCCCCAGCATGACATGAGAGACGCGGTATTGAAATATGCATTTGCTCATCAAGATAAATAATAAAAGGGATCTGCAAGCGCACAGATTAATACCGATGTAGCATTTTAACCGGGAAGTATTCCAGGTATCGTTATTTATATTTTTACCACTGGGAAGGGATTTCTAAGTATCATGGTTGATAATGGAATGAGAATATGGAACTGAGTACACATCATTGCATGTATAACCGAGAGTATTTATCAATCTCTTTATACAGGTATAAATGTCACATTAAGTAAAGGTAAAGTGATAATGATGACAAAGATAATTAATCTGATCAGCTAGCCACATATAATAATGATAAGCACCTCAACAGATATTCTAGCAAGTCATTAGCATGGAATTAGGATGAACTACAAAGATATTCCCTAAGTTATTATTAACTATAAAGTCTAGCATATCATAGTTAGTGCAATTATACTTGGCAATCATGGTGAGAAAAGACTATATCCATGCACAGTGAATATTAGCAAGGAAGATGAAGAACATAGCAATCACTCCCCTGTAATAGTGTTGCTCTGCCTGCCCTATACACGAGAGGGGAACTATATAAGAATCAACGAAGCTGTCACTATCGCGAACTACCCCACAATCCGGCATATAGGGTGCAATCGCAGATAAATACGGTATAGACACCACGTCTACACAATAGTTATCATTCACCCACTGTACACATGGATAAACGCTATACGATCCTAGGCATGTATATAATTCCAATCTAACTAAGCCAAGCATATAACTATGATAAACTAAGAACAATATAATTGTAAATATAATCAAGTAGAGCAAAGTCATAACCAATATATTGAAATAGAACAAAGTCATATTCATAATATTGAAGAACAAAGATGAACAATTGAAGAACAATAGAGGAATTACCAAGAATCCTCTTGACAGATCCGGGAACCAATCGAAGATTGACTCCTTCTAGTTCTAATCCTATGTAGCTATGCTAACTAGAGATCTAGTTGATGTGGTGGCTCTAGGGCTTGATCAGAGGCTCTCCTCCTGAATTAGGGTTTGAAGTATGAGACGAGGGCCTCTCCTCCAGGGGCAGGGGCCTTGCTTATATAGCCCTTTCGAATGAATCTGGGCCGTCGGATCAAACCGACATTGAACGGACGGTTTTCCTTGATCCTCTAGGTCGGTGGAGCATAATCCTCGAGGCGGAGCCTGATTGGCTCCGGGGCCAGGGCGGGCGCCCTAAGGACCAGGGCGGGCGCCCTGTGTCCGGCTCCGTTACGCCTCCCGTTCGTTCTCGTGGCTTCTGGACTCTTCTAGATGTAAGATAATTACGTGTTCGCTTAATATCCCGTCATTAATCCGACATGTGGGCCTTTCTTCCGTATTTCCTGATAACCCCCTGCAGAAATAGATAAATAGCAAAACTCGTGGAATTCTGTCAGATAAAACCCTAAGTCTAGGTGTTGGTTTCATTTGGATCCTTTTCTCTATTTATTTGATAGTTATAATTGATACTTAAGGACCGTTAACAAACTCCCCCAAGCTTACCTCTTGCTCGTCCCTGAGCAAGGAGAGACTCAGTAGTTGCTGAAATGCCTTTGAATTTTGATGGTACACATGCTTTCAAATAGAGTCTCATCTCTGAGTTAAAGTAAACTGTCAAGACTTAAAACTTACTCATTATACCTTTCACCATGGGGCTTGCAACCGTCACCTTTGTCTTGAGTGGTTAAAAGATAGAACAGTCTAGTCAAGCGCCATGTCTCTTATTCTTGATTAGCTATAGCTCTTGGAGTTTTTTGCAGATTTTCAAATAAAACTCAGAGATTCCTTGTATGACTCTCTCAGGTCTCTCTTTTGTGGTATTTCTGGATCCTCACCAAGGCAGTAATGATGTCTGCCTTCTCTCAAAGCAAAGTATGTAGTATTTGTGGTATAAGGCAGAGTGACATTGCCTTCTCTCTCATCCTATTCTAATAAGGCTTTTGATATCTGGAGCTCATCGGTGGGAGATAAAGTATACATACTTACAAGACATTTATTGCATAGTCAAACCATGGATCCAGAGAAACAAGCCAATAAGTCAAATCAAGATGTGCATGTGTGGCGAATAAATGGTGTATGGTGGTAGTGATAATAACAATGATGAAAGTCTAATTCTACTTTTGCTCTTTTTGAGGGGATACGTACCTTTCTTGCTTTTAAAGCTCTTGAGGAGAATGAGGTGCTCTATATTTTTCTTTTTTCTTCCTCTCAGGTGGGTATCTTGTACCCCTAATTCTACTGTCGGACACTTGTCCATTTTTACCTCTCTTCTCACACTTTTTCTTTTTTTTTCATCGAGGTTCCGAGCACTTGCTCCTTTTTATTTCCTCGTATCTTTTTCTTTTCGAGGTTCCGGGCACTTGCCCCTTTTTATTTCCTCGTATAGAGCACTCATCTCCTTAGAACAATATAGCAAGTGGTAGTAACCAAAATAGCTTGAGCATTTATTTCACAGGAGATAACAAGAATGGGAAAATATTTTTGGCTATTCTCTCCCGGATTAGGAGTAGAATAATTTTATGTGGATCTGGAGATGAGAATGAGTGGATATATGTGGATGCGTACTTCCGGAGTAGAAGCAGCATGTATGAGTGATCGTGCAAGTGAATCTTGATTTTAACCGCATGACAAGCTCCTAAGGGTCTACACAGCTTGACTACACTCAATGCTCATAAGCAGTAAAAAGTAAAGGTATGGCTTAAAGTCTAGCAAGCATGTATGTATGGCTGTGGTAGGAACTTAAACTCTCATCATACAGGAACTCATCATGTAGCATTTTAAGATTTTCAAAGATAAAATTCTCCAGAATTCTAGCATCTCTAGGAATAGATAAACAGCAGCTCAACCTTCCCATATCATATCCGTTAACAACTTAGACTTTAGATCAAGTTCTCTTCCCACAAGTTCAGGTTTAGAGCAAGCTTTAAATGATAACAGTTATGTCTAAACTTAGAGAGAGGACTTCAAATTTGAAAGTTAGGCAAAGCAACTATTCATCATATCCATGCTAGAGTTTTATTATTATTTAGATTCAGTTTAGCATAGCCACTTTATTTATTTATTAAAACACACTAAGCAAAAGATATAGGTATATATATATAAGCACAAAATCTTTATTTGGTTTTTTTTCATAGTTATGTATATTTTTATTTTTATAGGGTAGAAGTATATATAAATATAAAGATAAAGATAGAAATACTTAGCAAGATAATGGGGGTGCTCTCCCCCAAGCTGGATCTTGACATAATCTCTTCTGATGTAGCTAGCAGATGGCGGAGGTGTATTTGAAAGTCGGCAGCACCCTGACAGCGATTAGAATGTCCTCTGTCTGCTAGTCTCCTTGAATTCTGTGAAGCTCAAATAGACAACAAAGCTTTGTGGAACTGATTAAGTGTTAGCATAAATATCTAGCCTTTATCATGATGAGCCTCCTTGATTTTTTTTATGTTGTTTTTTTCTTTTATAAAGTAGAAGAAAATATTTATGTATTTATTATATATATATATATTTTTTATGCCACCATAGTGAATGTACTTATGGGTTTTATGCCACTCGCATACTCACATGGGGCTTTAGGGTTTTTAACATTTTTATTTTCTTTTTAAGATAGTATGAATATGATTAACTAAGCAAACTATTTAAGATAAAGTAAATAATTAAAAGGAAAGGATAACTACCAAGTTACCTCTTGGCAAGGCGTTCGGTGTTTTTAAGTCCTCCGAACGGTACTCTTATTCGTTCAGTCGTCCTGGGACTCGGTGGATGGCGTAGTCGGTGTTTTCGGCAGCGCCTCTTCTTCATGTACAACTGTCTTTTCTTTCCATACCTGTCTCGGTGCTTTGGTCTCCTCAGGACAGTGTTGGTTGAGTGGTATGTCTTCAGATCTTACCACTTCTCCTTCATAATCTGCCCATCCGTCCTTGATGACCTGTTGCTTCTGATTGTGGTTACGCCGCCTTCTTCTTGTCCTGACCTGCTTGGATTCTTCAAATACATAGTTAGGGTCAGTAAAGTAAAGACGTACCTTCTCAGAGGGGAACTGCATGTGGACTTCTCCAGTTCCAATGTAAATGATTGCTTTGACAGTACTAAGGAATGGTCTTCCAAGGATGATGGGTGGATCGTATTCATCTTCTCCCATGTCAATAACCTGAAAGTCTGTATGGACAAAGTGATCGTCTATCTTGACAGGGACGTCAGTTACTGTACCTTCGACCTGTCGGAATGTCTGATCTGCCATCTGGAGCTGAATATATGTTGGGTTTAAGGGCATGGTTCCGAACAGAAGTTCATAGGTGACCTTGGCCATTATGTTGATGCCCGACCCAGTGTCGCAAAGTGTCTTGTAGAAGTGGGACCCATTAATGGAGCAATAAATGCTTGGCATACCTGGGTCGTCCTTCTTAGGCAAGAACGGTGACTTGAGTTGGCGATCTTGACCTTTGTGCACGGCAGTGACCATCTTAGCTGTCTCGGTCCATACTTGCTTCTTGCTCTTGTTCCTCCTGTTGGTCCTCTTCCTTGGTTCATATTGGGGTTGCTCTAGGATTTGTGCGGTCTTGTTCTTGAAGGAAAACGTTTCCTTCCTCCCCTTGATGTAGAAACTGATCTTGGCAGCACTAGCATAGATGACAGCTCCCGCGGTGTTCAGGAATGGTCTCCCTAGGATGACGGGAGCCCTCTCATCAGAACCGGTCTCTATCACTACGAAGTCTGCTGGAGCGTACGAGGAACCCACTCGGACACAGATGTTCTTCAATATTCCTCTCAGGAAACTCAGTGTCCTATCTGCAAGCTGCAAACACATGGTTGTTTCTAATAATGGTTGTGAAAAGAGTTTTTCATAGAGTACCCTGGGCATGATGTTGACGCTGGAGCCAAAGTCACAGAGTGCTTCTGGGAAGTCTCGCATGCCGATGGAGATCAGGATGACGGGGCATCCTGGATCGCCTCTCTTGACCGGCAGACGGTCAGTACTTACTTCCACGATAGGGTTACTCCAGTAATCTCCTGCATCAAACATGTCTACAAGATTTGCAGATTCTAGTCCTTCCGGTTGTGATGGTATACCGGGGTTAGTAGCAGGAACAGCAGCAGCTATTTGATTCAACTGAGATTCAATCATTTTATTAAAGCTAATCTGGTTCTTGATGGCAGTAGAGAAATTATCCATTCTATTATTTATATTTTCTAGTATTTTATCATTAGATGCCAATTTCTTAGACAGGTTATCCATTAGCTTTCCTTGGTTGGACACTAACTCTCTCAAAGGTGGATAATTATTATTATTATTGAAAGAATTGTTACCTTGGTAATTACCTGAGTAGTTAGGCCTCTGTTGATTCCAACCTTGATTCTGCTGAGGACGGTTGTAGTAGTTGTTGTTATTGTTGATGTAGTTCACGTCCTCCAGCAACTCAGGACAGTGATTGCCGGAGTGTCCAGTACCTCCACACTCCTCACAAGTCATGTGGGAGTCGTAGACGTGCATGACTTCTTTCTTTTCACCAGCTCGATCATCGAGCTTCTTCATGAGTAGGTCTAGCTTGGCAGACAGCATGTCTACCTCCTTGAGCTGGTGCATACCTCCACCTCTCTTGCGTGTCTGAGTTCTTTCTTCATTCCAACCTTGGTTGGATGCCATCTTCTCCACAAGAGCTGTGGCTTGAGGTATGGTGAGTGATAGGAATGCTCCTCCAGCTGCAGCATCCATGGTTTCACGGGCACTGTTAATGAGCCCATGATAAAATGTCTGCATCAACAGCCAGCTTTCCATTCCATGATGGGGACATTCTAGGATGTAGTCTTGGAAGCGCTCCCATGCTTCTGGAACGGATTCATCATGTTGTTGCTGAAAACTTGTAATCTTCCCACGGAGAGCATTGGTCTTGCCCATAGGAAAGAATTTGGCCAGAAAGTTCGTGGAGCAGAGTGCCCACGTAGTGTTCTTCTCCTTTGTAGCGTAGAACCACTGCTTCGCTCTCCCCAACAGTGAGAATGGGAAAAGGCGAAGTAGTATGGCGTCTCTGGGGACTTCAGCCATGGTGAAAGTGCTGCAGATCTCCAGGAAGTGTTGAAGATGAGCACTAGCGTCTTCATGTGGCTTCCCACAGAACTGGTTAGCTTGCATCATGTTGATGAGCCCAGGCTTGAGCTCGAAGTTGCGGTCGATCTCCCCAGCAGGTCCAGTGCGGATGTTGTCCGTAGTGGGAGCTGAGAACTCGCGGATCGACTTGTTCGCCATGGCTTCGAATTCAGTCGACAAATTCCGGATGAAACTTCGGCGGTCTTCGGATTTGGATGAAGCTTTGTGCTGAAGTGTTGACGATGTCTTCTTGAGCTTGGCTCTTGTTCTTCTGAATAAGGCTTCGGGATCGTCAACAAAGTTGTCTGGAAGATGTCTTCTATTCATGCATCACCCTGCAATAAATAATCAAAATGGAAAATACAGGGGTAAAACTGTATAAGAGAATTGATAAGCTCGATCAGATTAGTGATGCAAATGATGACTCAAAGTTCCATATTCATTCCTACTTAGTAATCAACCTTCCCCGGCAACGGCGCCAAAAATGCTTGTTGGGCATTCTTAACGTCACTACCAAAAGTAGACTTAGTTTTCTAATTCTGATAACGGCGCCAAAAATGCCAAACCTATCCCTCATGCCACTTAAGCCAAGTTGTCATCCCCAGCATGACATGAGAGACGCGGTATTGAAATATGCATTTGCTCATCAAGATAAATAATAAAAGGGATCTGCAAGCGCACAGATTAATACCGATGTAGCATTTTAACCGGGAAGTATTCCAGGTATCGTTATTTATATTTTTACCACTGGGAAGGGATTTCTAAGTATCATGGTTGATAATGGAATGAGAATATGGAACTGAGTACACATCATTGCATGTATAACCGAGAGTATTTATCAATCTCTTTATACAGGTATAAATGTCACATTAAGTAAAGGTAAAGTGATAATGGTGACAAAGATAATTAATCTGATCAGCTAGCCACATATAATAATGATAAGCACCTCAACAGATATTCTAGCAAGTCATTAGCATGGAATTAGGATGAACTACAAAGATATTCCCTAAGTTATTATTAACTATAAAGTCTAGCATATCATAGTTAGTGCAATTATACTTGGCAATCATGGTGAGAAAAGACTATATCCATGCATAGTGAATATTAGCAAGGAAGATGAAGAACATAGCAATCACTCCCCTGTAATAGTGTTGCTCTGCCTGCCCTATACACGAGAGGGGAACTATATAAGAATCAACGAAGCTGTCACTATCGCGAACTACCCCACAATCCGGCATATAGGGTGCAATCGCAGATAAATACGGTATAGACACCACGTCTACACAATAGTTATCATTCACCCACTGTACACATGGATAAACGCTATATGATCCTAGGCATGTATATAATTCCAATCTAACTAAGCCAAGCATATAACTATAATAAACTAAGAACAATATAATTGCAAATATAATCAAGTAGAGCAAAGTCATAACCAATATATTGAAATAGAACAAAGTCATATTCATAATATTGAAGAACAAAGATGAACAATTGAAGAACAATAGAGGAATTACCAAGAATTCTCTTGACAGATCCGGGAACCAATCGAAGATTGACTCCTTCTAGTTCTAATCCTATGTAGCTATGCTAACTAGAGATCTAGTTGATGTGGTGGCTCTAGGGCTTGATCAGAGGCTCTCCTCCTGAATTAGGGTTTGAAGTATGAGACGAGGGCCTCTCCTCCAGGGGCAGGGGCCTTGCTTATATAGCCCTTTCGGATGAATCTGGGCCGTCGGATCAAACCGACATTGAACGGACGGTTTTCCTTGATCCTCTAGGTCGGTGGAGCATAATCCTCGAGGCGGAGCCTGATTGGCTCCGGGGCCAGGGCGGGCGCCCTAAGGACCAGGGCGGGCGCCCTGTGTCCGGCTCCGTTACGCCTCCCGTTCGTTCTCGTGGCTTCTGGACTCTTCTAGATGTAAGATAATTATGTGTTCGCTTAATATCCCGTCATTAATCCGACATGTGGGCCTTTCTTCCGTATTTCCTGATAACCCCCTGCACAAATAGATAAACAGCAAAACTCGTGGAATTCTGTCAGATAAAACCCTAAGTCTAGGTGTTGGTTTCATTTGGATCCTTTTCTCTATTTATTTGATAGTTATAATTGATACTTAAGGACCGTCAACAATAAGGAGCGCCAGAACGAGGTTGCTTGCCTAACTAGCAAGAACACCAAGCTAAGGGAGCGGGTGACCAAACTAGACAAGGACTTCGCAAGTAAGTTGTCGACCATCTAGTCATTGATGCCCCGTAGCATATTTTATCGTGCTCAGCGTGGTTGTATGCTCGGATGTAGTCATGCGCCAAAACACCAAGGCACACCTTGAAATGCTGATGAAGGAAAAGGACCACTGCGCATTGAAGTGCAAAGCGATGGAGGAAGGAATCAAGCCCGTGCTAGACCTGATTGGTATGGAACCGGAAGAGGGGCTAACCGATGGGCCAGTCTGACCAGAGGCCATCATTGAGAAATGCTGGAGCTCCTAGGCCTGCTTCAAGCAATTCATTCGCGATGCTAGCGAGTATGTGGCTACCCACGTCCTAGCCGTGGTGCGGTCGCATTATCCCGGGGTGGACCTAAAAAGGCTTGAAGCCAGTGTGTCAAGCAACACCGACCCAGTGAAGGCAGAGCAGCTCAGAGCCACCTCCCAGGCGATGGCCATGAAAATGATTAGCAACGTAGACCTGTATGGCGAGACTGGGCAGACCAGTCAATAGATTAGAACTAGGAAAAACTTATGTTTTGTAGTTTAAGTTATAACAAAGCAGCTGATGCTTTTGTAAATACATGGAGCACTCAGTGCCCATGTGGACCTGTTATTATATCTCTGTATAATACATAGTTGTGATGTTAGTTAAAAAACTCTGTTTTTGTCGTGTCGTGTGGTAAGCATGAATGGTCATTTTGTCCTAGAATTACTCCAGCCCGTGCCTAATCAACAGTCTGGAGCGTGAGGCATGGAGCCCAGGCATGCGTAGGACTACCGACCACAGTAGGGAGCTACTGCCGATCACCCGGTACATAGTGAATGGATCTCATGCACGCGTGGGGAGAAGTCAGAGACAGCGCTGGCTCTGGGAAACTCAAGTAGGAGAAAAAACTGGTCGGTAAACCACCGAACAAAAATTTAGGAAATAATGCGATGTAGATAAGAGATGGTCACGAAAACAGGATGAAATATTTATTGAATACTTAGGGTATAAAAAAGAGTACATATCTTTCTTAGTAGCGAATTAGGCGTCGAAGCGCCTAAGGAGATCGATATGCCACGAATTCGGGATGTCGACTCCATCAAGATCACACAGCCTATAAGAAGTAGGTTGGATGACCTACTTGACCATATGAAAGTCCCTAGTTTGGTTTTGGCTAATTGATGAAACCTAGGACTAACCTTTGTATCTAAGTGGATGATTTAGATAAAGGTGGTCATTGAATATGAGACATGACATTGACTCATGTGACCAAGATGGTGAAGGCCAAGATGAGGCTTGGCTCGATGGACCGGTTGTGAAGGTGAAGAGCAAGTTGAGGCTTCGAAGCGAAGGACCATGCGATGGTGAAGCTTGAGCAAGACTTGGCGCCGACGGACCGATGCAGCGGTGAAGAGCAAGTGAAGTCAAGGTCGATGGATCGAGACGGTCATGTGATGATATGAAGTGGATCATATCATTTGGAGAAATAAAATGGGCTCAAGGCAAAGGTGTAACCATAGGGCCATTTTGTTTTACACTCAAGACACCATAGAGGGTGTGAGTGGTTTAGGGTCGGTAGCCGAACTATTAAGAGGGGAAGTCTTATCGGTTATTCGACGCACGGGTGCCACTAGGTGAATTCATGAAGTGCATTGCATGTAGGGCCTAGTGAGCTAACTGGAAAACCTTTGAAAATGATTGAGAAAAAGCTAACACACAAGCACATGGAGTTGTACACTTGATGGTGTTGGCACATTTGCAAAGGTGGCATTGGTCGCGCTGTGGTTTGTGGGTAGAGAGGGGTTTGGGTTCCTCTCTGGCGATTTTGGGGAAATGAAATGGCTATTTTCCACTACGCTGGAAGTCAGAAAAGAAACGGAGGCGAACGGAGATCATGAGGGTGATCGGACGCTGCACCGGACGTGGTCACTGTTTGACCGGACGCGTCCGGTCAGTACAGCACAGCAGTCAGGCGCGCGGGCTAGGGTTTGCAACCGGCGTGTCTGGTCACTCGCGGGACCGGAGCGTCCGGTCGGGCACCCAGAGGAACAGTGCGTGGCGAAGGGCTGAGAAGACACGCGGCGCGTCCGATCACACGTGATCGGAAGCGTCCGGTCACGAAGGGAGCTGACTGGACTCCGACCGGACGCTGGCACTGTCGCGTCCGGTTATTGCGTGGAGCGCATCCGGTCGTTGCGTCGCGGGTGCGCGGCACTGTGCGTTCGGCGCGTCTGGTCGTTTGAGCGGCGCGTTCGGTTGTCGCGTTTGACCGTTGGCGCGCAGTGACCGTTGGAGGATCTGGCAGTCGCAGTTGAAATTCGAGGGACACGTGGACGGCGCAGGGCGACCGGACGCGGTGAAGTGCGTCCGGTCAGTTTCGACCGGCGCGTCCGGTCGCTCGCAAAAAACGCCCAGTGAGTTGCTAACGGCTCTATTTGTTTCGGGTGCTTATAAATACGTGTTGGTCGGCCCTTGGGGAGGTCTCTTGGATTTCTAACACTCTTGTGCATCCTTTGAGCTAAAGCTTCTCCTCCCACTCATCTCTCTTGCTTGTTTGCAAATCAAAAGTGAGATTGAGTGATCCCAAAGTGCATTGCATAGCTTGAGGGCATCTAGTGGCACTTGTGGGTGGTGTAGCCAGTGGATTTCTTGTTACTCTTGGAGAGTACCGCTCCTAGCCGGCTTGGAGATTGTTGGAGGCGTTGGCAAGAGAAGGTGATTGTTCTTGGCCACCTCCAGTTGATTGTGAGAGGTTCTTGTGCTTTCCTCGGCGGGACGCCAAAAGCAACTCTAGTGGAATGCGCGTGTCATTGAGTTACCTCACTTGAGAGTGGTGTCTTGTGGTGCCTTGCGGGGCGTGCCTTGAGGGGCAAGTGACTTGAGGGTCACACTGGGAAACCATCTAAGTGTTGGTCGACACAACCGGTGACGTAGCTTGTCGGTGCACAAGTGAACACCGGGTGAACAAAAATATTGTGTCTCTTGTCTCCCGATGATTGGTCTTCATATTGTGTTGTTGTCAATATTGATTGATTGTATATCATCTTGGTGATTGGCAACATCTTCACTCCACCATCGGTATAAGAATCACAATCCTCTCTCTTGCACTTACTTTTACTAGATTATCTTGTGTAGCTCTAGTGGTACCTTTGCTAGTAGTGTTGTTAGCTTGTTCTCTAGTGTAAAATTAGTGACATAGCTCTTGTGTGAACTAGAGATCATAATCTACTAGACTTGTGGATAGGAGGCTTGCATCACAACCTTTGGCTAAGCAAAACTCGCTTTACACCGTTTGTTATTCTAACAAGTTTGCTTAGTGGTATTTGTAGAATTTTTTATGGGCTATTCACCCCCCTCTAGCCATCTAGGACCTAACAAGTGGTATCGGAGCCGTGGTCACCGTTTTAATCAAGGCTTAACATCCTTTGGTGTGAAAAATGGCTCAAATTGTGTTCAATCATGTTGGGGGTAAGCCACCGTTCTTTGATGGTGTTAGTTCTTTTGCTCATTGAAAGAGAAAAATGACAATGTACCTTGGCTCTATTCATGAGAGAGTATTGCAAGTCATCGAGAATGATTTTGCTATCATTGATCCCGATCATCTCACCGATGAAGATAGAGCAAATAGAACATGCAATAGAATGGCTCTCAATACACTTTACAATGGTATTGACACAAAAGTATTTGAGGGCATCAAGGATTTAGAATTGGCAAATGAAGTATGGACAAGGTTGAGTGAAACATATGAGGGTACCAAGGTTGTGAAGAGTGCCAAGCTATATGGGCTCAAGAGTGAGTTTAAGAACTTCAAGACGAAAGAAGAAGAAACAATCTTAGAAATGTTTCATAGATTGCAAGTCATTGTGAATGATCTCAAGAGCTTAGGGCACAAGACACAAGACCAAGATTTTTGCCACAAGTTCTTGTTGAGCTTACCAAGAAGATTCAAAATGTTGATCATGATGCTACAAAGAGATGGGCTTGATGCAATGAAGCCCAATGATTTGCTTGGAGAGGTTTTGACCTTTGACAAGTATGATCAAGATGTTGATGAGAAGGAGAAGGAGGAAGAAAAGAAGAAGAAGACCGTGGCATTCAAGGCCACCTCCTCCAAGGGCAAAGCTTCAATTCAAGAAGAAGATGACAATGAAGAAGATGAAGAATTGGAAATTGATGATGAGGCACTTGCTCTAGTTGTCAAGAATATTGGCAAGATGTTTATCAAAAGAAGAGGCTTCAAAAAGAGAAATGACAATTTCAAGAGCAATGAGCAACAAAGGAAGTGCTTCAATTGTGATAGCACCGAACATCTTCAAGCCGAATGTCCCTATGACAAGAAGAAGAACAACAAGAGGGGCAAGTTTGAGAAGAAAAAGAGAGAAGCCAAGATGACTTTCAAGAAGGGAAAGAATGGAGCCTATGTGGTCACTTGGGAAAGTGATGATGAAGAAGAAGAAGAATCATCATCCAACAAGGCTCTTGCTTCCATTGCTATCAACAAGAAGCCATCACTATTTGGTTCATCCTCTTCATGCTTCATGGCCAAGAAAACTAAGGTGTTATATGATGAGAGTGATGACGAAAGTGAAATGGAATATGTTCATGATAGTGATAATGATAATGAAAAAGATGATGATGAACCAACTAAAGAACAACTATATGACTTGATGCAACAAACTAGAGACATAGCTATTGCCAAGGACAAGGAGTGTAAGAAGCTTTCAATGAAAGTAGCAATACTTGAGAAAGTCCTTAGTGAGCTTAAGACCACTCATGAGAGTCTAGTGGAAGACCATGAGGATCTTGGTAAGGCTCATTCCAAGCTTGAAAAGGCTCACTCATTGCTACTTGAGCAACAAGCAAAGAAGGAGGTTGTTGTATCATGTGATATAGGTGTTACATGTGATATAATTGATGAATCCTTTTATGAACCTATCATCATGTCAAATGCTAACCCTTCTTGTAGATCTTCATCCACCACCACCAACTCTACCTCTACTACTAGTGATGGTTTCACTTGTGATGCCTCACTAATGGTTGAGAATGAGACTCTCAAGAAAGAGGTGGATGAGCTCACTCACGCCCTAGGCAAGGCCTATGGTGGTGAGGCCCGCTTGCTTAAGTGCTTGGGTAGCCAAAGGTTCTCTCTTAACAAAGAGGGATTGGGCTACACTCCCAAGAAAGGCAAGTCGGCCTTTGCAACTCCAAAGCCTAGCTTTGTGAAGGGCAATGGTCGGTTTTGCAATAGATGCAAGCAAGTTGGGCACCTAGAGCATAATTGCAATAAAAAGAACCAAAGCAAGAACCTTGTTAATGCTATAACTTTTGATTCTTGCTATGTGCTTACCAAGAGTGTGAAGGGTGTGCAAGCTAAGTTTATTGGTACACCAATTGTGGGCCCAAAGAAGAAGGCTATTTGGATACCAAAGAGCTTAGTTACTAACCTACAAGGACCTAAGCAAAAGTGGGTACCTAAGCTTCATTGACTTGCTTGTAGATTAATTACAAAGCCAGAGGAAGGCATTGGATTATTGATAGTGGGTGCACTCAACACATGACCGGTACATCAAGAATGTTTGACTCAGTCAATGACAATGATAGTGGTGTTGATTCTATCACATTTGGCAATAACAAGAAAGGCAAGGTTATTGGCTTGGGCAAGATTGCAATATCAAATGACATGAGTATCTCCAATGTGTTGCTAGTTGAAAGCTTGGATTTCAATCTTCTATCCGTGGCACAAATATGTGATCTAGGCTACAAATGCATCTTTGGGGTTGATGATGTAGAAGTTATTAGTGTGGAACAACTCAAGTGGCATTCTAGAAGAAGTCCATGATGTGCAATTTGATGAAACCAATGGGTCACAAGATGAAGAAGAAAATCTAGATGATGTTGGTGGAACTCTATTAGTGGAAGCAATGAAGAACATGGACATTGGGGACATTAGAGCAAAGCAAGTAATTGATATTCAAGATGATGATAAAGATCAAGTTCTAAATTCTCCATTCAAGCTAGCTAGTGACTCTCAAGTGCAAGATCTTGGTGCTAGTACATCTCATCGAGATACATCAAGTGATCAACCAAGCTCAAGCAATCAAGTGCAAGTACTCCAACCACAACATGTTGCAAGAGATCACCCCATTGATAGTGTTATTGGTGATATTAGAAGTGGTGTGCAAACAAGATCAAAACTGGCATGTTTTGTGAGCATGCATCATTTGTGTCAACCATGGAACCAAAGAAGATAGAAGAAACTTTGAGGGATGCCGATTGGATCATGGCTATGCAAGAAGAGCTTAACAATTTCACAAGAAATGATGTTTGGGAGTTGGTAGAAAGGCAAAATGACTACAATGTGATTGGAACCAAGTGGGTGTTTAGAAACAAACAAGATCAAGATGGCATTGTAGTGAGAAACAAAGCAAGACTAGTTGCTCAAGGTTACACTCAAGTAGAAGGTCTTGACTATGATGAGACATATGCTCCCGTGGCAAGATTGGAGGCAATAAGGATTCTATTGGCTTATGCTTGTGCACACAACATTAAATTATATCAAATGGATGTCAAAAGTGCATTTCTCAATGGGATCATCAATGAGTTAGTCTTTGTTGAGCAATCTCCCGGATTTGAAGATGACAAGAAACCCAACCATGTGTACAAGTTGAAGAAGGCTTTATATGGCTTAAAGCAAGCACCTAGAGCATGGTATGAGAGGCTAAGAGATTTCCTTCTCTCTAAGGGATTCAAGATGGGCAAGGTTGATACAACTCTATTCACCAAGAAGATTGGGAATGATCTATTCATAGTGCAAATATATGTTGATGACATTATCTTTGGATCAACCGATCAAGCTTATTGTGAAGAATTTGGTGCTATGATGGCCAAAGAGTTTGAAATGTCTATGATTGGTGAACTTAGCTACTTCCTTGGTCTCCAAGTCAAGCAATTGAAGAATGTGACATTTGTGAGTCAAGGGAAATACATAAGGGACATGTTGAAGAAGTTTGGAATGCAAGATGCAAAGCCAATTTCAACTCCAATGGGTACAAATGGCAATTTGGATAGTGATCTTGATGGCAAAATGGTGAATCAAAAGGAATATCGGTCCTTGATTGGAAGTCTACTCTATGTCACTACATCAAGGCCGGATATCATGTTTAGTGTGTGTATGTGTGCTAGATATCAAGCCTCACCTAGAGAGAGTCATCTCACGGCCGTAAAAAGAATATTGAGGTACTTGAAGCAAACAAGAGATGTTGGACTATGGTATCCCAAGGGGTCAAAGTTTGAATTGATTGGATATTTGGACTCTGACTATGGGGGTTGCAAGATCAATAGAAAGAGCACAAGTGGCACATGTCAATTACTTGGAAGATCACTTGTGTCATGGTCCTCAAAGAAACAAAATAGTGTGGCAATCTCTACCGCCGAAGCTGAATATGTGAGTGCGGGGAGTTGTTGTGCACAATTACTATGGATGAAATCAAATTTGAAGGATTATGGCCTCAACTTCAAGAATGTGCCACTGCTATGTGATAATGAAAGTGCAATTAAGATGACACAAAACCTAGTTCAACATGGAAGAACAAAGCATATTGACATAAGGCATCATTTCATTAGAGATCATCAACAAAAGGGAGATATTGCCATTGAAAGTGTTGGCACCGATGATCAACTTGCCGATATTCTCACTAAGCCACTTGATGAAAAGAGGTTTTGCAAGCTAAGGAATGAGTTGAACATTCTTGATTTCTCAAACATGAGTTGAATGCACCCCACCCACTTATTGACATGCCTCTCTTTCGACATTGCAAGGTAAAGTTGATTGACATGTCATTCATCTTATGCTAAGGACTTGCTAGAGCATGTAGACATAATAAGTGGTATGCATGAGCATTCATGATAAATCAAATGAATTTGATGGATATATGTTACCACTATTGCCTCTATGTTTGTTTTGATCTAGTGGTGGCATATGACATGTTTGTGAGCTTGCATACCTAGTGTTGAATCTAGAAGATTTGCTATAAGTGTTTAATTCAACATAGGCAAAATAACCCTTATTAGGAGGTGATTCAAATCAAATTAAATATCTTTGGCAAGTGTTCTAGGTTGAACCAAATTTGATAAATTTTAACCTACTCTATCAAACATTTTTTCTTCTCTCCATAATTTGATCCCATTTTTGGGTAAGTTGTTGACAAAGGGGGAGAGAAAAAGATGATTCAACATGATAAAGGGGTAAATAATTTTTTTTTGATGCACACAAGTAGGGGGAGCAAGCTCATAAACAAAGTTGTTGCATTTGCTTGTGCATTATCATATGACGTGCTCATTGCACATGTATTTAAATTCAATATACATGCTTGTGTGGTGCAATGCTACTATCATGCTAGTATAGAACTTGGATGATGAAATGATTTACTAGCATGCGTAGAAATAGTTTACACGTGGTATCTAGACATACCTTTTGCTTTACAAGTGGTCTAAGAACCTTTACATATAATGTTGATCTCACTGAGTTATTGAGTTTTGATGGATGTCTAGTTACTTCATGATGCTAAGGATGGTGTAAAAGGCAACTCCGATTGGTATCACGCTTCAAAGGTCAATTTCTTACACCTTAGCATCATTTTGGTAGAATTACTCTCTCAACACTTCTATCCTTGCATATGTGCAAAGCTTTCAATCCAAACTCTATACACATATGTAGAGAGAGCTAATGCTACTAAAATTGAGCTTGTGATAATTGTCCAAACTTTACTTATGAGCAAAATGATTGGACAAGTATGACAAGCTCAAACCTTTTATTATCAAAATCATCTTTGTGAGGGTTGTCATCAATTACCAAAAAGGGGGAGATTGAAAGTCCCTAGTTTGGTTTTGGCTAATTGATGAAACCTAGGACTAACCTTTGTATCTAAGTGTAAGGTCCAAATGGCTAGAGGGGGGTGAATAGCCTATTTAAAAAATTCTACAAGCTTCACTAAACAAACACGTTAGTATAAAAGATGGCTAAGCTAATTCTAGCACTAGCTCAACTACACTATGCAAGCCACCTATACAATTCTAGTGAAGCACGGCTATGATCTCTAATACACATCAACAAGACTAAGTCACTAAGCTACTTACTCCTATGTGATAAAAGCTACACTAGGCAACCTACACTAGGATTAGTAAAAGAAAGTAAAGAGCAAGTGACTTGATTCTTATACCAACGATGTAGAGAAGTAATGCACTCGAAGAATCAATCACAATGATCAACCACAAGAGAAATCCTCGACAAAGAGATGACACAAGATTTTTATCGAGGTTCACTTGCTTCCCGGCAAGCTACTCCTCGTTGTGGCGATGCACCCACTTGTCGGTTCACGAGCTAATCGACTATCAAGAGTCGAGCCCATGGCGGGTGCCGCACAACCGCACACAAGATAGGGATCCTCCAAGCCACGAGCTCCACTAGAGTATCCAATTTGCGAACTCCCGCGGGGAAGGATCAAGAACCCCTTACAACACTTGGTGAGGGCTCCAACAATCTTCAATTGTGAGCTCAATCACCTCCGCTGCTCCAAGCCGTCTACCATGTCAGGAAACACGGAAGAGTAACAAGAAATCCACAGCAACTCGAAGATCAAGTGCCTCTAGAATGCAACTCTCAAGCAATGCACTTGAATCTCACTCAATCTCACTCAAGATGTGCAACCAAGCAAAGAGATGAGTGGAGGGGTTGTTCTCTAGCTCAAAGGATGTCTCTAGGTCTCAAAAATGTGCAAGGGTTCCCTCAAACCCCGGACAACATCTATTTATAGCAAAGGGGTACGCAGCTAGCCGTTATCAGACGACACAGTTGAAATCACGCTGACTGGACGCTCCGGTCAGGGTGACCGGACGCGTCCGGTCACTACAGGACAAGCATGAACAGTGCGCGTTAGAAGTTACCGTTGCCGTGACCGGACGCGCTCTAGCGTTTGACCGGACACGACAGTGTCAGCGTCCGGTTGCGGTCCAGTAAGCTCCTGTCGAGACCGGACGCGTCCGATCGCACGTGACCGAACACGCCAGCCGCGTCCGATCGGAGTCCAGTAACGGTCCACTCGTGACCGGACGTGTCCGGTCGAACGTGACCGGACGCGCCACCGCGTCCGATCGCATCTGCCCTCCGTGCTGAACTCCTGGGTGCGTGACCGGACGCGCCAGTTCCGTGAGGGACCGGACGCGCCGGTCCGCCATCCTTCTCACACACGCGTCTGTCTATGGTTTGAACTGACCGGACGCGCCACCCGCATCCAGTCAATTCGACAACAGCGTCCGGTCACTGTATTTTCAGTGATAATCATTTTCGACTTTCGCCACCTTTTCTCGCCTCCGGCGCAATAGAAAATAGGCATTTCATGTCCATGCACCATTTCTTTGTGATCTTGTGGCCACCACTCCTTGCCACGTACACCTTCATCACATGTGTTGCTTATGCCTAACTCAAAACACTTAACACATGGCATTAGCAACTTGGTGTCATTAATTACGAAAACCAAACTTGAGCTTCTAATCTCCCCCTTTTTGGTAATTGATGACAACCATCACAAAGATAAGAAATGAAATCAATTTTCAATTTCGGTAGTATTAGCTCCCCCTACATATGTGCTTCCATGAGTTTGGTTCAATTGTGCACATATGTATGGATTTGAATTTTGGAAGAGTTACTACTATCAAATTGATGCTAAGGTCTATAGAATGGACCTTTGAAGCGTGATACCAATCGGAGTTGCCAAAATATACCATCCTTAGCACCAAAGTAGCTAGACACCACTTGTAATACATCACTTGTAAAGATCACAAACACTAAAATACCTCGTGAGATCAACATTATAAGCAAAGGTGTCTAGAACTACTTGTAAAGCTACTCTCAACAAATCATCATTCAAGTTCTATTTCTAGCAATCACCATATAATCATGAATATGAATTTAAGCTTTGCAATGCAACAATTCATCATGTAAATGCGCATACAAATGCAACAAACGATTCATGAGCTTGCTCCCCCTACTTGTGTGCTCAAATTTTAACTAATCCCTTTCAAATGTCATATCTTTTGCTTTCTCTCCCCTTACTATATCTTTCTCCCCCTTTGCAACTTAACTTTTTATCTTTGTGACTTTTCTCTCCCCCTTTGTCAACAATCACCAAAAAGGTGCCAATTTTAGTGAGAGTTAAGTCAATCAATATGAGGGAGTCCAAATTATGGTTCAATCTAGATCACTTGCCTAGAATATGTAATTCAGTTTGATCCAAGGACAAGCTTCTTCACACCTCATAAAGTATACGGGTTATCTTGACCATGTTGAATTACACATCATGAGCTCATTTTCTAGATTCAACACTAGGTTTGCAAGCCCACAAGCATGTCATATGCTATCACTAGATCAAACAAACATAGAAGCAATAGTGGTACCATATATACATTAAACTCATTTGATTTTCATGAATGAGCCTATTTGTCATGCAAATGTGTCTATATGTTCTAACCATGTCCTTAGCAAAGTATGAATGATATGACAAACAACTTTACCTTGCTATGTTGGAGGAGAGGCATGTCATATAAGAATGTGGGGGTGCACTCATTTCAAGTTGGAGAAGTCAAGTATGTTCAATTCATTCTTCAACTTGTAAAATCTCTTCTCATCAAGTGGCTTTGTGAATATGTCGGATAGTTGATCTTCGGTGCCAATGCTCTCAATGCTAATATCACCCTTTTGTTGATGGTCTCTTATGAAGTGATGCCTTATGTCAATGTGCTTGGTTCTTGAATGTTGAACCAAATTTTGTGTCATCTTGATTGCACTTTCATTGTCATAAAACAATGGGACATTCTCGAATTTTATTCCAAAGTCATTCAAAGTGGCCTTCATCTAAAGCAATTGTGCACAACAACTACCGACACTAATGTATTTGACCTCGGCGGTAGATAGTGCAACACTATTTTGTTTCTTTGATGACCATGAAACAAGAGACCTTCCAAGCAATTAACAAGTGCCACTTGTGCTCATTCTATCAATCTTGCATCCACCATAGTCAGAGTCCGAATATCCAATCAACTCAAAATTAGACCCCTTTGGAAACCATAATCCAACATCATGAGTGCCCTTAAGATATCTCAATATTCTCTTGGTTGCTTTCAAGTGACTTTCTCTAGGTGAAGCTTGATATCTTGCACACTTGCACACACTAAACATTACATCCGGCCTAGAAGCGGTGACATAGAGCAAACTTCCAATAATAGACCGGTATTGCTTTTGATCTACCATGTTTCCACTAGCATCAACACCCAATTGATCATTAGTGCCCATTGGTGTACTCATTGGCTTAGCATCTTGCAATCCAAACTTCTTGATCATGTCCTTGATGTACTTCCCTTGACTTACAAAAGTTCCATTCTTCATTTGCTTGATTTGAAGTCCAAGAAAGTAACTAAGCTCTCCAATCATAGACATCTCAAACTCTTTTGCCATCATATTTCCAAATTCTTCACAAAAAACTTGGTTAGTTGATCCAAAGATAAGGTCATCCACATAGATTTTCAACACAAACAAGTCATTTTCAATTTTCTTGGTAAAGAGAGTGGTGTCAACCTTTCCCATCTTGAACCCTTTAGAGAGAAGAAAGTCCCTCAATCTCTCATACCATGCTCTAGGTGCTTGCTTCAAACCATACAATGCCTTCTTGAGCTTGTAGACATGGTTGGGCTTCTTGTCATCTTCAAAACCGGGAGGTTGCTCAACATAAACTTCTTCATTGATGTAACCATTGAGAAATGCACTCTTGACATCCATTTGATAAAGCTTGATGTTGTGTGCACAAGCATATGCTAATAAGATTCTAATTGCCTCCAATCTTGCAACCGGTGCATATGTCTCTGCAAAGTCAAGACCCTCAACTTGAGTGTATCCTTGTGCTACTAATCTTGCTTTGTTCCTCACAACTATGCCATCTTGATCTTGCTTGTTTCTAAAGACCCACTTAGTACCAATCACATTATAGTTCTTCAGCCTTTCAACAAGTTCCCAAACTTGATTTCTAGTGAAGTTGTTTAGCTCTTCATGCATGGCATTTACCCAATCGAAATCCTTCAAAGCATCTTCTATTTTCTTCGGTTCTTCAAGTGACACAAATGAGTAGTGCTCACAAAAGGATGCTAGCCTTGATCTAGTTTGAACACCACTTTGAATTCCACCAATGATTTGATCCAACGGATGATCTCTTGCAATGCTAGTAGGTTGGAGTATTGGGAGTTGGTTACTTCCACTAGCTTGACCTTGATCTCGCACTTCATCATGAGAACCACTAGAGCTTGCTTGATTTGTATCAATTTGCACACTTTGGTTGATCACGTGAGTATCATCATCATCATCAACTTGCCTTGGCCTAACATCACCAATGTCCATGTTCTTCATTGCATTTGACAATTGATCTCCTCTCACATCATCAAGGTTTTGAGCTTCATTTTGAGATCCTTGGGTTTCATCAAACTCAACATCATGAACTTCTTCCAAGGTGCCATTTGTGAGATTCCAAACTTTATATGCTTTGCTTGTGGTTGAATAACCAAGTAAGAACCCTTCATCATATTTCTTTTCAAACTTGCTCAATCTAGTGCCTTTCTTGAGAATATAGCATTTGCAACCAAACACTCTAAAGTATGCAATGTTGGGCTTTCTTCCATTCAATAGCTCATATGGTGTCTTCCCAAGCTTCCCATGGCAATAAAGATGGTTGCTACAATAGCAAGCCGTGTTGATAGCTTCACTCCAAAATGAATGACTCACATTGTATTCACTAAGCATTGATCTAGCCATGTCAATCAAAGTTCTATTTTTCCTTTCAACTACACCATTGGATTGAGGAGTGTATGTTGGAGAGAATTGATGTCCAATACCAAGATCATCACACAATTCCTCAATTCTTGTGTTCTTGAACTCACTACCATTGTCACTTCTAATCTTCTTGATGGTGATTTCAAACTCATTTTGCACTCTCTTGACAAAAGACTTGAATAGATCATAAACATCACTCTTGTCATAAAGAAAGAACACCCAAGTGTATCTAGTGTAGTCATCAACAATCACAAAACCATACTTGTTGCCACCAATGCTAGTGTATGTTGTAACACTTCAAGTGTTTAGTCCTTAATTGCATTGCATTTGCATAAGCATAAGCATGCATCATTCATGTTTGTTATTTTATGTGATGCAACACATGTGATTGTTCTAGGGTTTGTTTGATTTATTTCATGAAGTATTTGATAGTTGGTGTGACAAAAAGGTAAGGTAGCCAATCATGACCTACAACACCTTATTTATACTTAGGGTAACATTTGGAACAAGGTTCATGTTGACCAAAATTACAAAATTGCCCTCCAAGAAAAGTTTGACCACCATTTGACCCTAGAAGGTTCTAGTTTGACCATTTAAAAAGTCTAACTTAGAGACCTTGCATGGAAGAGCACCCTTAAGCAAAGTTGTAAAGAAATTCATGGGGAACAAAAGTCCCAATATGACCATCTCATGAAAGTGACCACAACATGCTCAAAAGTGGCCCACAAGTCAGCTAGAGAGGTAGCTCCAAGACTTAGAATTTTTCTAAGTCTGGAATCTGACCCCACAGTTTTACTGATGCCTACTTTAGGAGCTTGTAGTTTGCAAACCAGGCCAAACTAGCTTTCACTCATATTGACAAACTTGTAGATCAAATGTAGCCCTACAACTTTGTCAACATTACCCAAGCCTGGTTCTCAATGGTTCAAGAGATATCGTGTCATGAACTTAAGCTGTCAGTCGGCATCATTAACTGAACCCCGGTTTTAGTTTCACTGAGCACTACTTGATGTCCCTATTTCTCACTAACCAAACCGAATCAGCTCTGGAGGCATATTACAAAATTGTAGAGCTTACATAGGTCTACAACTTTGTTAATTGGAGTTTCCACTGTAACGAGCTGGATTAGAAGTTAATCAAACCCAAAGTCGCGCTGTCAGTCACTGATGGAGGCACCGTCATCGCGATTCAGTCGTCGGTGATGAAGTGGCCGACCGGCCACAGAACCACGCCGACGCGTGGAGGTGCGGTGGCGTCCGTACGCCGATCCTGGCCCCACCGGTCAGGCCGCGACGCCTTCAAGACGCCACGACGCGTGAGCCGGCCTCCATTCCTCCGCCCCCTCTCTCTTCCAGTCGCAAAAACACCGAGACCGAGCCGCCATTTCCGTCCTTCTCCGGCGAGATCAAGCGCGAGCTACACCGCATCGCCGGCCGCCAGACCTCGCCACTCCCTCCGCCTCACCACCCTCCATCCCCTTGACCCACCAACGCCCGCGATTTGACTCAAGGTGAGCCGCATTGCTTTCTTCCCCCTTCTCCGAGAGGTCGCCGGAGCCCGCCATGGGACCTCACCATGGTCGGGGTGCTTCGGGTCTCTCTCCATCCTCCCTTCCTATCAAAATGGATCCGCCTAGCTTCGGTGAAGCTCGTACCGAGCCTAGACCGCACCGTACATCCTCACCGGCGACGGTGCACCGCCACCGGACATCACCGGCCGCCGCTCGCGGTGACAAGCTCCTTCCGCCCCATCCCCATCCCTTCTGCGGGCACCAATCAACGCACCATGTGACGGAGAGCACGAGGCGGTGTGTGGTTGGCCGAGCGAGCCCTTCTCCGGCGAGCTCGAGCTCACCGGAGCTCGCGGGACGCCGCCTCCCCTGCCTCCGGTCGCTGACCGCGGGGGCCCGCCCGTCAGTGTCGCGCGCGGGCGGGGCACTGAGCGGGCCGCGCGCGCGCGAGTGTGTGTGGGCCGAGTTTCCGGGCCGGCCCAGTTCATCCGAAATGAAATTCATTTTTATTATTTTGTCACTGATTTTTGTACAAGTTGGAAAAATATAGATCTAGGGTTTTAATGATCCAAAAATCATGAGATAAATTTTGTTAGAATCTACATGATGTGTAGTATTTTAGAAAAATATGGATCTGGCATGAGATGTTGAAATTCTGTAAGAATTTATTAGATCCTTTAAATGTGTTTTGGAATGCATGCAAATTTGTTAAATTTATAACTTGAGCTGTAGTATTCCATAAATCATGAAATTTGGTGAGTAGGTTACTCTATGCTAGCCCTACTCTGGTAAAAATTTGGGCATCAGTGCTTAAGTAATTTTCAAGTTATAAGGCTATCATTTTATTCTAGGAAATAATTGAAGGAATTTTTGTAATTTTTCTACATGTGCAATGTTCTTGTAACTTTTTGGAGAATGTCTTGGTACCCTAGAGTGTCTAAGAAAAATATGAAATCTGTTGTTTGATACTTTTCAATGTGATTTATGAATTATACAGAAATCAGCCTTTTGGGCTTGTGAATTTTGTATAGAGAGTTTCTGTGAATAAAACTTGTTCAAATTTTTACTGTGGTCTCTTTTGGGGTCAGAGAGTCCCCTGTAATTTTTGTAGAATTTTAGGAGCAGTTTACATATATGTTTAAAATTCCACCTAATTAATTAAGTAAATTAAGAAATGGGGTTAAATAAATGTTCTAGTTGGTCCCACCTTACTTTCTGGTGTTTTTATACCTCATGTGAACTGATGGTAACATTAGTTTGGTTTTAGGGAACTTTGGCCACATCAATAAATATTTACCCTTTGTAATTTTAGGTCTTCTGGACAGCTGGTAGTATTTCTAAGTTTGACCTTTAAAAAAATTGGTTGCTGGAAAACTTGTAAATACCAAAGTAACAGTGAACTTGATGAACTAGCTTGTGTCAAAATTTGGGAGCATTTGGCTTAGTAGTTTGAGAGTTACTGTTGTTTTAAGTGGCAGTTCAGAATCTGCTACTCTCTGTTTTGAGAGGACAGATTCTGGAACTTGTGAAGTTTGACTTGGAAAACTTAGGAGTTTGGGGTTAAGGTCTGAAAATGAATTGTAGAGCATTTCTCAAGCTTTCCAGATTGCCTTAGATCATATATTTTGGAAATGTAAATCTCCAGTTGTGATAAAAACAAGTAGCTACTGTCCAGAATGCTTACTGTGGCTTTTTGCTGATTGATATGGTGTGGTATCCTAAGACATGTTACTTTTGTAATTGTTAGGTGTTAGGGCCTTAACTGAGGATGAGCAGCTTTATCTTAGGTTAAGTAGATTAGGTGAGTACTTCTCTACCGGAGAGGAAATTTGCACCTACTCTTTTGAAGTGATTTGATTAGAGCGTAAATTGTTATAATGCATTTCATTCCGAGCATATTGCATCTTTCATTATGCATTCATGGGATTTATTATGCACTCATGCAATAGGTGTACCGGAGGGGGTGACACTCCTCGAATTCGAACAAGCAACACCGGAGGAGGTTTAGAATCCGCCGGAACCGACAGAGGAACCCACCATCGAAGAAGCTTCCGAAGAAGATCTACCCGAGTGTCCGGACCACAGACCCGCAACGTTTCTCAAAGGCAAGCCCCGGTGCATGCTGAACCCATTGTTTTATAAAGATATCTTGAGTACTTTTAATTGTTTACTGCATTAAGTAGTAGGAGTTGTATGAAAACAACTGTTGCATTATACCTGTCCTTGTCTAGATATTGTGCCCTAATCCTATATTAGGTGTAGGCACGTGTCAATGCTTAGCCCTGCTTAGTACGGTAGAAGTCGGGTGATTTCCGGTCATCCGCGAGAGATAGGATTGGGTCGCGAGTGGCTTATGGCTATCATGATGGAACCATGCTTTAAAATGAAATTGAGACCGGGCGGGAGTTCGATGGTACAGCTGCAAGACACTTCACGTCTTGGGTGTGGAGCCATGCCCGTCTGAGTCGTTTAAGGACCGATTCGCTGTACGTCCTTGAGTCATGTTGAACGCAGTCTAACACTTAGTTGGCCGGATAAGTCGTTCCGACCGCGAAGCCGAGTAATGTGATTCAGGCCGGGAATCGAATGGTAGGTTGCTTCTTGGAGGAGAGAAAGGATGTGCTTGGGGACATTGGCGTGAGACCAAGGGGGGGGTTAGAGTCCCTATCACCTGGCAGAGTGTCGCCCTTGGGGTTGCGACATCATTCGGACCCACGATTCCTGAATCATATGAAATGGTGGCCTGTGCGACCCTGGCAGGGGTCTGCGCGGTGAGTGTTAGAAATACCCCTCCAGCTGGATAGGAATTCGATTCGAATCGCCGTCGCTCCCGGTTAGTGAGCACTTGACTTGAGCAGCGGCAACGTAGATCTCATTAATTGAACAGATGGTTAAGTGAATGATACAATGTTGCCACAATTTATACCTGCTATGGAATAATATGAATAATTGTTTGATGATAATCAAGTGCATATTTAGTACAGGTGCTAAGATAGATGACAGGTAAATGATAAAAATAAATGCTAGTACAGGTTATAAGAGTTTCAACTACTTATGCCTTTATGCAAAATATGGTGTCAGCTAGCCTCTTGTGTAAGCCTTGCATAATCCTTGGTGTCTTATTTATTTCTGGTTTATGACGGGTAAGTCTAGCTGAGTATATTCCAGTACTCAGGGTTTATTCCCTCCTGTTGCAGATGACATGCTTTATCAGGGATTCTGCAAGACGTGTCTCCACCCTGCGGGGGACGATGACTAGATCACAAGGGCGTGATCATCTTTATGTACTTTCCTTATGCTTTTGCGGGATGTCGATCATTCAGACTGGCAGTAATTAAGTAACTAAAGTGTGTGTTATGCTTCCGCTACTTTCAAACTCGGTTTGTAATAATTGCTACTCCGTGGTGTTAACTTATTTCGGAACTACTTGTGAAATGTAACGTATGATGTGTATGTTGAATGATGCGATCCTGGTTGTAAGCAGTTTGGTTTGAAATCCTTCGTGATTTCGATTGACTACCGGGATTATATGGGCTCAAGTTTGAAAATTTGAGCGCTTCGGTGCTTGTTTTCGTACTTGTGCTCTTATAATTTGGTCGTGATGGCGGGGAAACGGGCGACCAATGACCCGCCTCCACGTCAGCAGAGACAAATATAAATTTAAATGGGACAATATAAAAAGAATAGGTATTGCGAGTCCATACTTCCATAATTCTTATATTTGCATAAAAATTATGTTAATTACATCTCCGAAGAGAACACCCCTCATTAAGAGTTCCAACATGAGTACATGGAAAATATGGTTACATCATATAGCTTCCTATTACAGACTACAAAAAAAAAGAAAACAATATGTCTTGTAGTCGTAGATGAACGCATATGCATGCTAGGCATGAACTTGGACGTGACAACGTCATTTCTTCTGACCAAGACATAAGTTCGTTTCTGGTAAGCTAATGCACACTCTTTGTAGATATGAGCGACATAAAGCTATCTTGCTTAGGTCTTTTTGGTAAACCAAGGTATGTGTATTTGATCAACACACTATATGTGGTGCGAAATGGTATGCGTGTAATTCTTTTATAATTTAACATGGTCGACTTGGATCATGCCAGATCATGGTTTGACATATTTAGATACATAGGGAAGAGCACCCTGCATATATATATATAATGCAAGACTTTATTTAGAATGAAGCAAGATGTTTGTCTTGCCAAGCTTTGAATGTTGTATTATGGTTGGGCTTGGCCGCGGCGCAAGCAATTAATTTATTTTATCATATATATGAGATAGCATTTGGCTATGGATTAGCGTGTATGATGCTATTAGATTTAATTTGATTTGATTTAATGTATTAGCTAGACCTGACTGTTTATGAGTGCAGTCTAACTAAGGTGCAAGATTTAAATTATCCGTAGTGCACATATAGCAGCTGGAGGGCTTACATGAGGCGTGACTAATAAGTTTATCCAAATTAATTGGGACTGCATGATTGCCCATGATTGCGATGAGTTTATCTGAACCAGTTGATTTTACACCAAAATCTATAGTATTTTGGTTATTCTGACCACGGCTCAAAAGCATGTTTTAATTAGCATGAGTAGCTATAGCTTGGGATCTAACATTAGGAAACTAATTTTGTTTAGTTCGACTTATGATTTGGCAGGAGATTAAGTTTTGATGTGACAACCACCTAGACATATATATACGAAGGAGTCATTAATTTACTTCTTGACTTCGGCTAGGACGGCAAACACATGCGTGGGAGTGACCATATTTTATTTTGTCTCCAAAATTCATTAGATATATAAATGCATCGCATATGTTGATTTTTGGACAACATCAGATTGGCACTCTTTTATCTATTTTTGCGCCGTTATTTGGTGAGGATGCATGGATCGGATATGAACTGTATGGCAAGTTCGATATACGAGTATACGTGCACATGCTAGCTAGCTAATCTGTGATGCATGGATGGCTATATATACACATATACATGCAAACGCTAACTAGCTAATTGATTATGCATGGCTGGTTTAATATATACGAATATACAAGCATATGCTGGTTAGCTACTTTATGCAAGAAACGCTAACCGACTAAAATCTGCATATGTATCATATATGACTGCTTTTGTTATTTTATTTATCCTGGCGCCACCACTAATCAGTTAGCATTAGCGGTCATGACATGATATTTATCATGAATAAACTAATTTTGTTTAGTTTATTATATATATGGTTTAGCAGGACATGGGTTTGGATTAACACCATCTAAACACATAAATGGGAACATCATTTTCATTTATTAACTTCGGCTAGGCTAGCAACCGTCGGAATAACCATTTGATTTTATCAGATATGAATGCACCTATGTTGATTTTGATGCATCCCTTAATAGGTACTTTTTTTGGTTTATCTCTTGCCGTGATTTGATCATGCCGAAACATGTTAGCTAACCAGCGACGCTCACTAACCGATGCATGGACTGGATATGCAATGCATGGCTGGTTTATGCTTCGGCAAGGAAGATGTTAATTAAGGGTTCTAAACTTTGAGCATGCAACTTGATTAGTACTGAGCACATACGTCTAACCAGGAGACATGACGTGATGCACAAAGTGCAGAATGCAAGATTTTGTGTACTTGTGCATGATCGGTTTTCTTCCATGGCAGGTTACGTATGCATGAACAGAGGAGTTAGCTATCCAATTGAAACATGCAGTGGCTACGGCACTAAAAATGCAGAATGAAAATATTTCTTTGTAATGTCATGCAGATGGCTATTTCTTTGATTTTGTGAGTGCTTAGACCTGCTCTACAACTAGCATGCCGGGTTCCTGCTGGTTCGAACCCGTACATGTAGCGTAGGCGAGACTAGCACTTGGCATGAAGTTGGAAGTTTACTGACTCCCGCGCAACTCGCAGCAAGTGTTCTTGTCGATTCGAACCCAAGCGCGGAGTGCAGCGAGGAGTATCTTCGGGCCTGTCAGTGGACTTAGCTCTGGCTCTTGAGAACAATGCTCTTCCCTATCCGGTTTGTATGATAAATCCGGCATGGGACCTTGAAACATCTCATGGCAACTAACTCGAGAGAGTGAAGCTACGCATGAGGCCTTGAACTTAGAGCCGGGATGGAGATTTGCTTGTTGCCGATGAAGCCGTGAGGATCAGAGCAAGAGGAGAGGAATCAGAAGAGCGCCATGCGGCCCCTCACCTTGTTGTCGATCTTGAGCCGAAGCAGCTTCACGTAGCGAACTCCACAGGGAACTCCCAGGCCGCTCCGGCAGCCTGACAGCGGTGCTTCTGGTGGTCTGGAGCAGCAGCGTAGCAGTGCTTCGCTTTGGGCAGTGGTGTTCCCGGCGGCGTTTCTTTGCGTCTGCGCAGCCTGGCGGCACTTTTGATTGGGAGAGCGGAGTCCTTTACGGCTGGCCGAGCGTCCTGTATTTATAGGCCAGTAGCAGAGACGCAGTTGCCAGGAGATTTGGCGCTCCTTTGTTTTAATTTTCTCTCGTTAATCCAGCGCGCTTAAGCAGCAACTTGACTTGATTTTGAATCACCATGTACGCGGTATGCAGGATCGTGCAGTCCAAGGGAGTTACATAGGCTTGGTCATGGCGGCAGACTGGTCGTGGCCGCGCCTTGACTCTATTTGAATCTACTAAGCGCGCACAGGAGTTTCTTTGTCCAGCATGTGGGCCGTTTTTTTTTGTTTATAGTTTATGAAATAGAAAACGATTTATTTCTTGCCTAGGCACAACCGTAGGTCCTATACATGCGCCTATACGGTGTATGTGGAGCCGTAGCTAGCAGGCGTGCATGCATAGGTGTATTTGTTTCTACTTTATTTTATTATTTCTTTTTTAACCTTTTTCATTGTGTTAACCACCCCGTTCTGGACTTGGTAGGTCATTTATGCACCGAGGTGCAAAATATCTTTTCATCCACGTATTCACATGAGTACGTGGTATATGCAGAGTATATTTTTGCATACGTCTACTTTTTTTGGTCGTACTTCCTTAGAGGCACTAAATTTCACAGCCACTATTATGTATATCAAAATCAATTTCATTCTTTTCAACCATATTATTTTATTATTCATGTACCCCATACCATATTTAGATGTGATTTAACCATCTATATTATCTTATTGATATGGTATAAATATTTTCTCATATTTTGGATAGAACCAAAATTAGTGTCAACAGATAGAACCAAAATACTTATGCACTAAATTTCAAGGTTAACATTATTTCATTAATAATTCATTTCTTATTTATATATATTATCTGTATTTATTTAAATTGGAAGAATTTCACACATATTATAAGTGAGCCAAAAACCGTGTCAACAGATGCCCCCTCGAGGTCCGGATGCGGAAAATATATGTTTCACGGATCCGGAGCTCGAAACTTGAAATATTTTGTTAGATTCTCCTTTTCTTTTGTTTTGTATAGCACCTGAGGAATTTCACGGATCCGGAGCTCGAAACTTTAAATACTTTGTTAGATTCTCCTTTTCTTTTGTTTTGTATAGCACCTGAGGAAATTATAATACCTCAGGTATGTACCGAATGCCACACGTATATCCTTGTCACGCGCCATGTACGGTAGTTACCGGTGAGTTACTCATCTACACATTTTTTTTACAAAAATAGGCCTATTTCTTTAATCCAAATTCCGAACTTGCTGGGAAGTGGGGAAACCGGTAGCCCAATAATAGGAGTCTGTTGCTCGCATTTATTTATCAACTAGGAAAGCTCTCGTGGCAGAACCCATCTGAAGGCTGCTCCGTCCACCTCCCTAGATCACGGTAGTTTTTTTTTACTCTTGTTTTATTCTCCTGGCATTTTTACTTCTCCCTTTCCATCGTTGAAGTTTCCTTGCATTTCTTTTCGGTTCATCAGAGATTGGTCGACCAAGAAACTTCATTTTTGGTGCGCGGACTTCTCTTTGCCGTCCTTACAGGCGACGGCAGAAAGGTACATTTTCCCTTGTCACCGCCTGAGCATCATCAGATTCCGCTTTAATCACGTCTCGTGTACATGCTTGATTTATATTCCTAGAGTAGATGTCCAGGGTTGTGTTTGCATTTACTTGCTGAACTGGTCATAAGCTAGACTTTTGGGATTCAGAAATCCCTGATATAATACAATGGTAAGATTGTTAAAATTCGTTTGCGCAACCTCAGCAGCGATTGCACTTTTTTTTTAGTACCACATCTCATTTGATATCTATATTTAAATAGATATACTGTATTTTGATGTAGATGGAAGCAAACGAGCCATCTCTTTCATTTGAGAGGCTGCCACTTTCTCGTGTGGCTCAATTTCAAACATATGCCCCGACATCTGGTGATGACGCTAATCCTGTGATTATAGAACGTGAGTTGACAATAGGTGAGAGAGATAATAGTGCTCGAGGGTGGAGATCGGTATCCAATTTACCCGGCCGCTGTTTTTACCCTCCTGCGCAGTCATCTCAACCTGTGCAAGCATTTACTTTGGGCAATCGTATGATAGCCCAGGGCTTTGGATGGGAGTACCACGACATAGAGTATGTTCCAGTTCCCTCAGGATATGTGGAATGGGGTACTGCAGTCTTAAACCATCATTGTTTAAATCTGAAAGGGGATGGAGAAGGTACCGATTACATCTATGGGACCATTTACTGTTCTTTGGGACGTTATTCCATTTCGTCTTCATTACTGAAGACTCTATTACAAGCATGGAATCCAGACACGAACACTTTTATATTTGCTGACGGTGAACGCACAATAACTCTTTTAAATATGTGTCGGATCGGAGGTTTGCCCATAGATGGGGAATTTTATGAGGAATTTATCCCCTTCCACCGTGAACAAGATCCTTCTCTCGTATCCTATCCCAAAAGCCTGTCCCGACTTTTAAAAGTGTGGGGAGATCTACAAGTGGGAGGTGAGGTTTCATTCAAAGAATGGTGTGATTATTTTCATAATACACCAGGTCCTCCTCTATCGGACGATACTGAGTCTTCACTTACATACAAAGCAGCTTTTTTGGCACTCTGGCTCTGTAGTTTTGTTGTTATCGGGGGAGGGCCAAGGATTCGATCTGGGGTATTAGTTATGGCTTCTTGGATGGCTATGGGTCGTCGATATGCTCTAGCGCAGCCAGCGCTATGTTCATTATACTATTCTTTGAGGCTGATTAGCACAAATCCGGTTGGTCCCTCTTATATGAAGAGGTGTTGGCCTGTCCATTACATTATTGGTTGGATGGGTGCTTATATCAGGAATATTTTTGGGGATAAAGTGCGGAGACCACAGATTCCTCCTTATATCCATATTTCCAAGAAACCTATGATGGCGAACATTATGTTCAGGATCCCCAAACACTTTAATCCTGCAGAGGCATTCAATTTACTATGTAACGGTACCAACATTCTTTGGTATGCCTATAAGCCCAATTTCACAGACCAACCAAGAGCGCTTCCTCCAGCATGGGTCAGCAGAACATTTTGTTTATCTCTTCACCGTGGCATGCTTCCTTTTAGGCGTGCTAGTTTGTGCATCGCTGAACCATATCACCCAGATCGTGTGGCTCGTCAATTCAGACTTGACCAAGTGATCCCTTATCCTCCATTAACAAGTTTGTACACTGAGGAAAATTTCGGAATTGCCTATGCTTATTGGAGGCACCTTCTGCATCCAGTGCAGAATAATTTGCATCTTCTCCCAAATGATGCCCGCATTGGCAGTTGCACCATATATTGGATCAAGTGGTATAAAAAATTTTCAGAGCCCTTTATTTCGATTTTAAACAGCCTCAGCCGTGGTATTGTTTGGGGTAAAGTGCCATATGAGGATCGGAAAAGACGGGCAGTTGACAGAGTCATCGTTAGCCGTCGACTTTCACACCATGACTTGTTTGTGGTACATGAAGTGCCTGAGCAACACCGCACCCAGCACATTGAATTCATTAAAACAAGAACAGCAGAAATTGATGGTTCCTGGAGGAAAATACTTTGCGACTTCCTACGGACGAGGACCCTTCCTTCTATCCAACCTAATCAGGCACGTGCCTTCTTTTCTCTAAATATTAATAAATTTATAAATTTGATCTCTCAATGTACAAGGTTTTTTTTCTTTTTTTTTTTTGGACCAGCTTCACTTATCCTGCTCTATGCATTCTTTTCTGTAGCAAAGAAGCAATTCTTGCATGGATCCTGCTGCTGGTTCTTCATCTGAACCTATATTGGTTGAGAACATACCAGCTCAAGAGAACCTGGTCGACAATCAGGTTGCCCAACTGCCTGAAGATAGTCAAGGACAACAACCTTCCAGCATTATTGCTCCAAATGTCAATGCAGTGCCCCCGGCGAAGAGAAAGCTTGATTTCAGTGAGACGGATGAGGATTGTGGCCCATCCATTGCACCTGTCCCCAGCATCACCATTGGTGATGAAAATCTTAATCAGTCTCTTACTGGTGTTGAACATCTTGAAGATGAAGATGATACAGCCATTACGGCTTTCGCTATAGTAGGGAGGGAAGGCAATATGCAGCCTCTTCCTTTTATTGAGAGTTACGTCACTACCACGGCGTCAGGTGGGGATTTTTCAAAGTCCCCATATAACATGACTCGTGTTGTCCTTATAAAATTTTCTACATTCTCCGCCTTGACTTCTTTTAGTGCCACGGCTTCGGCCCACTTGGAGAAGTAGTCGGACGCAGCAAGAATGAACTTGTGTCCTTTGGAGGACGGGGGATTTATAGGCCCGACTACATCCATTCCCCACATTTCAAAGGGCCAAGACATATTGGTGGGATGTAATGGTTCATGCGGCTTATGTATGAAATTACCATGTATTTGACATCATGGCATTTCTTTGCAAATTTCATAGAATCATCAAACATTGTAGGCCAATAATAACCTAAATGTCTCAGTTGGTAATGCAGCTTGGGTCCAGATTGGTGTGCGCCACACACTCCGGAATGCACTTCATTCAAGGCTTCAATCACCTCATTGCCTGCAAGGCAGCGAAGTAAAATACCATCGCATGAACGCCGATAGAGCACATCATTTATACACGTATAATTTATTGATCTTTTTCGAATCCTAGACCTTTCACTAGAATCCGAGGGTAAATATCCATGAAGCAAATAATCTAGAAAAGGTGTTCTCCAATCACCCATCTCTATTTTGCACGCATCTATAACCATGGCTGAAGTAGATGGTATGTCCTCTTCCTCAGTTAGTATGGGGAGGACTCTCCGTTCCTCTACATGGACATCCACGGTTTGATATGAATTTAATGACATGCTGGCAGCTAAACTTGCCAATGCATCTGCTTTCTCATTTTGGCTTCTTACAACATGCTGAATTTTGAGATCAACGAACATAGCCATTAGTTCTTTTGCCCTTTTGAAATATGGCAAAAGCCCTTGCTTTTTTTACCGTATATGTTCCCAACAATTGATTGATTATCAATTGAGAGTCTCCGTATATAGAGATTGCAGTTAGGCCCATATTATGGGCAATTTCTAGCCCAATAATTAGAGCCTCATACTCAGCAGCATTATTTGAGACCGCCGAAGTTAAAGTAAAAGAATATGGGAGTATTGCCTCATCGGGAGTGACAAACACGACTCCCGCACCTGCTCCTGATTTTCGGCAAGCACCATCAAAATACATTTGCCATGTCGATTTAGACACGGTAGTGGTGAGGACTACCTCATCTGGTAGATCATCAATAGGAAAGTCATCAGGTATAAGATGTGCGGCTAGAAAATTAGCCAAAGCTTGGCCCTTAACGGCTTTTTGAGGCACAAACACAATATCAAACTGTGAGAGGAACATCGCCCACTTGGCCAATCTACCTGATAATGTCATTTTACTTAAAATATGTCGGAGTGGATCAGCTCTCGAGACGAGATGTACCGTATGTTCTAGCATGTAATGGCGAAGCTTTTGAGCTGCAAATACAAGCGCTAGGCATATTTTTTCTATATCCGGGTAATTGCATTCTGCCCCCAGTAGGTGCGGCTTAAATAATATAGGGAGACTTCTTTCCCTTCATCATTGGTTTGTGCTAAAAGAGCGCCCAATGAAGTTGGCATGGCTGCTGTATAGAGGATTAGCGGCCGCCCCTTGATTGGTGCACATAAGACAGGAGGATTTGTTAGATACTTCTTTATATCATCAAATGCGTTTTTGCATGCTTGATCCCATTGGAATGGGATTCCTTTTTTCATGAGCCGGGAGAAAGGTTTGCATCTCCCGGACAGATTTGAGATGAACCTCCTTATGTATGCCAAATGGCCTTGGAGGCTCTTTAATTCATGCAAGTTTGTTGGTTGAGGCATGTCGACTATTGTCTTTATTTTGGTAGGGTCAATTTCAATGCCATGTTTGGTGACCACAAAACCAAGAAATTTCCCTGAGGATACTCCGAAGGCACATTTCATAGGATTCATTTTCATTTTGTGCTTTCTAAGCCGCTCAAACACCATTTCCAAGTGTTTTAAGTGATCTTTCTCGCGCTTAGATTTGACGACAATATCATCTATATAGCACTCAACGATTTTGTACAATAACCCATCTAGAATAATGGTCATTGCATGTTGATATGTGGCACCCGCATTTTTTAATCCAAAGGGCATCACTTTATAGCAATATATGCCCTTAGGTGTGCGGAATGCTGTTAACTCTTCATCTTCTGGCGACATTTTTATTTGGTTGTAGCCAGAAAAACCATCCATGAAGGAGAATATTTCGTATCCCATAGTTGCGTCAATGAGGATTTCAGAGATCGGAATTGGAAAGTCATCTTTTGGACATGCTTTATTTAAATCTCTAAAATCAACACATACACGTATTTTCCCATTTTTCTTTTTAGTGGGTACAATACTAGACACCCATTTGGGATATTTCACCTCTCGAATAAACCCAGCAGTTATGAGTTTATCAACTTCAGCTTCTATTTGTGGGAGAAGTTCTGGACGATATCTTCTTTGTCCCTGCTTCACCGGAGGAACATCTTTTCGGACGGCCAATTTATGTATAGCCACCGCAGGATCTAGACCTGGCATTTCTTCATAAGACCAAGTAAACACATCTCTATTTGCATAAAGAAATTTATGGTATTCTTCCTTACTTTCTTTAGATAGATGCTTGCTAATGAAGATTGGACGAGGATCATCATCCGTGCCAATATTAATTTCTTCCAACTCATCAATGGTTGGCTGATTTCCATCTTCCATTTGTGGAGATGCTTCGGCAGCATCAAGATATTCAGCTGAAGTCATATTAACTTCATAGCCTAATCCATATTTTTCTTCTTTCAATACTTCGTCTTGATGTAGAGCATCAAGTTGAGCCTGGGACAACAGCTTTTCGAAAGGTGCAAGCTGCCCCCGGCCATTACAAAGAGATGGACCAGTAGATATATCATATCCCATCTGTTGCATAATGTAAAGAACTTTGTCATCATATAAAGAGATAGGCAATGTTTGATCATCTCTATTTAACAAAGTAACATGTGCAGACATTTTTCTTTTATCATCCCTCTCAATTTGGGCTTGTTTTATTTTGTGTTGCACCAAAGGAGGTAAGGGAGTTGGAAATGAAATACCTCTATTTTGAGGGGGTTTCTTATTTATGACGTGAAATATTAGATCGCCTTCCTTTCTTTGGTTGCTCGGTATATACCGATATACCTTTTGGCTTGACGTGGTCTCGCCAACTTCTATTTTTGGGATATTTTGTTCTAATGGTAATGTTGATTTTGGCTTTGAGACTTTATCAATAGGCTCAAAGTAGAACTTTGCATCAGCGTAGAAGGTTTCTGCTGTAGTGAATGGCTTTTTATCTGCAAAAATCCTTACTATGTCTCCCGAAGGATCTTTGTACTTGATGCATTGATGGAGGGTAGATGGAATAACCCCATTTTCATGCAGCCAAGGGCGACCAATGAGAGCATTATATGAGGTTGCTGCATCAATCACATAAAACTTTACATATGTCATGAAGTTTTCAAACTTCAGAACTAGAGATATGGTACCCAACGCTTCTTGGCCTGATTGGTTGAAGCCATGAATAACAACATTTGAGCGACATAAGTCTCCTTTAGAATACCCTATCCTTTTGAGAGTGCGCATAGGCAGCAAGTTTATGGCTGAACCACCATCAATCATTATACGATTAACGAGGAGATCATCAATCTCACCGAACATAAAAAGCGGTCTGTTATGCTTTTTATTTCCTAATAACAGATCCTCATCATTGAATGTGATACTTTGAGTTTGAGATAATTTTGTTTCTGCTTGTGAAACCTCAACCCTATAGTCTTCAGGGAACGAAAGTGCAGTAATAAATGCTTTTCGTAAATCAGAAGAGAGACACAAAGCATCATACACAGACAACATAGCTGGTATTTTCTTCAAGTGCGAGATTACATCATATCTGACCGACACATCAGGAACATGGTCAGTCACATCATTCGGAGTTACATTTGGGGGATTTCTTTGTTGAGGAGATGGTCTAGGCAGTTGACGGCCTGATCTAAGCTGAACTTCATCAACTTCTAATGTATCTTCTTCGGGGAAATGAAGAGACTCATCATCATCATCCTCAAAAACTCCGATGGCGAAGGCATCGTACTTTTTGGGGGGGTCGGCCTCGCACTTCTTGGTATTTTGGTAGAAGCGCGGGCCTTCACCTTCTTCCATCATTTGTCGTAGAGCAAGTCGTCTTGAGAGTTGCTGTCGACGCTCTCCTGATCTTTGGGAACTTGATGGTCCACCTTTTGGGGAGTGGATCCACCGAAGGAAAGCCTTGCCTTCATGCTGATGCTCAGCTTGCTGTTTTGGATATCCTGAGAAAGACATATTAACATGCTCAGGTTTTGATATCATATATTGATCATAAGTTGGCCACATTTTTGGAATTGCACAACTCACTAAATCATTTTGGAAGCTGGCGACATTTGATGTAGCCGTTTTCTTTCCGCCCTTCATGCTTTTTTGTTGATCAGCGTCTATGGTGCCATCATCTATGAGCTTTTGTATCACGTTCTTGACCACAAAGCAGTCCTTAAGCGTATGACCTAGGATGCGATGATAGTGGCAAAAATTTGGATCATCACACTTAGAAGCTTCTTCAGGCCTCTTTGGTTTGGGGAGCTCAATAAGTCCCAATTCCCTTAACCCTATGAAGAGATCATCCACTTCTTCAACAGGAAAGGAGTATTTCTGATTTTGGCGCTCACTAAGAGTTGGCCTCCTAGGAGCGGGTGCACCTCCTTTGCTTGGTATTCTTGTGGCCATGCCCCCAGTTTGGAATTTTTGGGGCACCACACTCGCCTCCATGGCCTGCATTTGCTTTGGCTTTGAGGAGGTTGGTTTATCTCGTTAGTTATTTTTGTCCAACGGTGCCTTACTGAATGTCCTTGGCGGACGGGATAGGTGATGCATGTAGTTTTCTATATCTGTAGCCTTTGAGGACAATTCTTCAAATGTTATTGGCCTCACACCCTGCAGGTGAATGGCCATGTCTGGTCTTAGGTTGTTCATACACATACGAACCGCTTCAGGTTCGGTGATTGGCTGTGGGCAGTGGAGGCTTAAATTCCTCCACCTGTTTATGAAGTCTGCTGCCTTCTCATTTGGCCTTTGCAATGTTTGAGTTAGCTCAGTTATTCCCACCATCCTTTGAGTGCTATAAAAGCGCTCTAGGAAGGCATCCTGCATTTGTTCCCATGTACGGATTGAGCCTGGTGCCAACTTACTGTACCATGTGAAAGCTGGACCTGATAGTGTTTGCACAAACTGACGGAGGAGAAGAGCTCCATTGTGGGCTGTATCTTGACAAGCAGCAAGGAAATGGGCCACATGTTCATGTGGTGACCCAGTCCCATTAAATTTACTAAATTGCGGTTGGCGATAGTTGTTCGGAAATGGTACCATGTCCACCTCCGGAGGATATGGTTTCACATACCCTGGGCGCATGGAGTAATGTGTTTGCATATATTGAGCCTTTACCCCTTCGGAAATCATCCTCTGTATGGATTCAAGTGTAATTTCAGGTTGGGGATGGGGATGGGGACCATTATGACTGGTCGAAGCATTCACATCACTTGTACGATTTCTGGTGTTGGCCACCTGCTCGCGGAGAGTGGCTAATTCTTCTTCTTTTTGTTGCAGAGCAGCCATCATTTGGTTCATTTGCTCTTCAACAGATTGTCCATGATTGGTGGCCAGTACTTGTTCAGCACTGCCAGACTCACTCTCGCTATGCGGAGAGGGTGAGCCATCATCACCTGAGGCTTGTGGATCGTCACCATTTGGGGGGTTTGGATCCGCCGAGCCTGCAGTATCTAATAATTCATTTTCAAAATTAGAATGATCATCAAATAGGGGATTATAAGAACCTACATAGACCTCATGATTTTTTGAATTACCAGAGTTTGTTTGGCTTCGAGTCACAGGGCGATGACCCAATGGAATTTGCTTGCGAGGCTTCTTCCTTTTGAAGTGCGCAGAAGCTGAGGAAGCATCACTTGTGTTGCAAGCTTCTTCCTCCACACTCACCGGCATGGAAGAGAACACCTCGAAACGATTGCTCACCACCCTTTTATGAGGGGGTTGATAAGGCATTGTTGTACTCTCTATTCTTGGAGTGTTTGATTTTATCTCATTTCGGGCGCCATCAGCATGGCTTGATGATGCAGCCCCTTGTACCTTACTAGATGTAGAGTTGGTCGGGATTGCTAGCTCTCTTTGCTTCAAGCTGGCACGTCTTGCACGTACATTGGCAGCTTGTTTGGCATACTTGCTACGTCGTGAGTCCTTTTTTATGAACTCTTTATGCTCGGGCAATTTGGCCAGGGCTTCAGCACGACGCATGATTTCACCTTCCATATTATCAGCAGAGGTGGATGCTCCAGGCAACAAGCTTCTTAGATCCTGGCATATTACCCTTTCCATGGACGCTTGAAAAGCTTGCCTCGCAGCATTTTGGACCCTGCGATATTCTCTGCTTTGTTGGGCCAAAATTGAATCCACTACATAAGCACGTTGTGCATTAGTCATGGAATCAATTGAGTTGTTGAAGTTCACCCACGCTTCATGGATGTTGCGTTGCCTTCGGCGGCGACGCTTTGGAGATACAGAATCTTGTACAGACGGCCGCGATGGTTCCACCTCTGATGATATGGGATCAGAGAGTGTTGCGGCAGGATCTACGTGTCCCCTTCTTATATCATTGAGGGAGAGGTGAATCCCTTGCCACCGTAGCTCATGCTTGGGTGGCTCATTGCTGGGATTATAGACCAGCGTGGGGATGAACTCTGGAGCTTCAACCCGAAGTCGGCTCTTGATGGATGAATCACTGTCAGTGGATGACGTGTCACCTTTCATCGCCACGGCCTTTCCTTTGTGTGAGTGATCTTTTTCTTCCACCACTTTGACTCTTTCCTTGTTGTTGGGCTGCGGGCATTGGGGTGGATCCCTCAACACAATTCCCCTATTTGGAGGTGGGAAAGTTGTGGTTGAAGTAGCCTTCATGGGTGGAGCCATGCTTGGTGCAGGAGTGGCAGATGATGGCATCACCCCCTTTGTCGTTGGGGTTGATGCTGAGGACACCCTTGACAAGTCGGCTTGGGCGATGGTGCCTTTTTGGCATAAACAGGCCACTCCCCCAATGTCGCAGGGCGAAAACTTGGCGCCTTCCTGGAGCTTGAGGGCTTATCACCCTTGGGCTTGGATGAGCTAGGAGCCACAACGTTGGTAGGTGCAGCCTTGTTGACAGGTGTGGCCTTGCGCCAGCTGGTAGCACGTTCATTGGAGGCCATCATCCTTGCTTTGGCAGCAACCCTCCTTGCCCGCCTCTTGGCAGCTTTGGACATGACAGGAGTGAAGCCTTCTCCAGGCTTGGAGTTAACTTCTTGGTCTTGAGCAACCATAGCTGGAGAGGCAGCTGTGGTGTTGAGCGAACTTGCACTGTTGGAGACTTGAGCAGGACCCATGGGAACATCGATCCAAAGGGAACCAATGCGGATGGTGACAAACTCTTGGATGCGTCCAGCCATACCTTCGTATAAGAAAACCATATATGAGTTTTCTTGAATGCAAAATATGTATGCATATGGAATAATTTCATTTGACAATTTTGGTCAAATCCATATGATGTAAACATGTTGGAACTCAAAGATGAGGGGAGAAGTAGGTCCCACTGGGCGTGCCAGAATCTGATGGTGGGGAAACGGGCGACCAATGACCCGCCTCCACGTCAGCAGAGACAAATATAAATTTAAATGGGACAATATAAAAAGAATAGGTATTGCGAGTCCATACTTCCATAATTCTTATATTTGCATAAAAATTATGTTAATTACATCTCCGAAGAGAACACCCCTGATTAAGAGTTCCAACATGAGTACATGGAAAATATGGTTACATCATATAGCTTCCTATTACAGACTACAAAAAAAAGAAAACAATATGTCTTGTAGTCGTAGATGAACGCATATGCATGCTAGGCATGAACTTGGACGTGACAACGTCATTTCTTCTGACCAAGACATAAGTTCGTTTCTGGTAAGCTAATGCACACTCTTTGTAGATATGAGCGACATAAAGCTATCTTGCTTAGGTCTTTTTGGTAAACCAAGGTATGTGTATTTGATCAACACACTATATGTGGTGCGAAATGGTATGCGTGTAATTCTTTTATAATTTAACATGGTCGACTTGGATCATGCCAGATCATGGTTTGACATATTTAGATACATAGGGAAGAGCACCCTGCATATATATATATATATATATATATATATATATATATATATATATATATATATATATATATATATATATATATATATATATATATATATAATGCAAGACTTTATTTAGAATGAAGCAAGATGTTTGTCTTGCCAAGCTTTGAATGTTGTATTATGGTTGGGCTTGGCTGCGGCGCAAGCAATTAATTTATTTTATCATATATATGAGATAGCATTTGGCTATGGATTAGCGTGTATGATGCTATTAGATTTAATTTGATTTGATTTAATGTATTAGCTAGACCTGACTGTATATGAGTGCAGTCTAACTAAGGTGCAAGATTTAAATTATCCGTAGTGCACATATAGCAGCTGGAGGGCTTACATGAGGCGTGACTAATATGTTTATCCAAATTAATTGGGACTGCATGATGGCCCATGAGGGCGATGAGTTTATCTGAACCAGTTGATTTTACACCAAAATCTATAGTATTTTGGTTATTCTGACCACGGCTCAAAAGCATGTTTTAATTAGCATGAGTAGCTATAGCTTGGGATCTAACATTAGGAAACTAATTTTGTTTAGTTCGACTTATGATTTGGCAGGAGATTAAGTTTTGATGTGACAACCACCTAGACATATATATACGAAGGAGTCATTAATTTACTTCTTGACTTCGGCTAGGACGGCAAACACATGCGTGGGAGTGACCATATTTTATTTTGTCTCCAAAATTCATTAGATATATAAATGCATCGCATATGTTGATTTTTGGACAACATCAGATTGGCACTCTTTTATCTATTTTTGCGCCGTTATTTGGTGAGGATGCATGGATCGGATATGCACTGTATGGCAAGTTCGATATACGAGTATACGTGCACATGCTAGCTAGCTAATCTGTGATGCATGGATGGCTATATATACACATATACATGCAAACGCTAACTAGCTAATTGATTATGCATGGCTGGTTTAATATATACGAATATACAAGCATATGCTGGTTAGCTACTTTATGCAAGAAACGCTAACCGACTAAAATCTGCATATGTATCATATATGACTGCTTTTGTTATTTTATTTATCCTGGCGCCACCACTAATCAGTTAGCATTAGCGGTCATGACATGATATTTATCATGAATAAACTAATTTTGTTTAGTTTATTATATATATGGTTTAGCAGGACATGGGTTTGGATTAACACCATCTAAACACATAAATGGGAACATCATTTTCATTTATTAACTTCGGCTAGGCTAGCAACCGTCGGAATAACCATTTGATTTTATCAGATATGAATGCACCCATGTTGATTTTGATGCATCCCTTAATAGGTACTTTTTTTGGTTTATCTCTTGCCGTGATTTGATCATGCCGAAACATGTTAGCTAACCAGCGACGCTCACTAACCGATGCATGGACTGGATATGCAATGCATGGCTGGTTTACGCTTCGGCAAGGAAGATGTTAATTAAGGGTTCTAAACTTTGAGCATGCAACTTGATTAGTACTGAGCACATACGTCTAACCAGGAGACATGACGTGATGCACAAAGTGCAGAATGCAAGATTTTGTGTACTTGTGCATGATCGGTTTTCTTCCATGGCAGGTTACGTATGCATGAACAGAGGAGTTAGCTATCCAATTGAAACATGCAGTGGCTACGGCACTAAAAATGCAGAATGAAAATATTTCTTTGTAATGTCATGCAGATGGCTATTTCTTTGATTTTGTGAGTGCTTAGACCTGCTCTACAACTAGCATGCCGGGTTCCTGCTGGTTCGAACCCGTACATGTAGCGTAGGCGAGACTAGCACTTGGCATGAAGATGGAAGTTTACTGACTCCCGCGCAACTCGCAGCAAGTGTTCTTGTCGATTCGAACCCAAGCGCGGAGTGCAGCGAGGAGTATCTTCGGGCCTGTCAGTGGACTTAGCTCTTGCTCTTGAGAACAATGCTCTTCCCTATCCGGTTTGTATGACAAATCCGGCATGGGGCCTTGAAACATCTCATGGCAACTAACTTGAGAGAGTGAAGCTACGCATGAGGCCTTGAACTTAGAGCCGGGATGGAGATTTGCTTGTTGCCGATGAAGCCGTGAGGATCAGAGCAAGAGGAGAGGAATCAGAAGAGCGCCATGCGGCCCCTCACCTTGTTGTCGATCTTGAGCCGAAGCAGCTTCACGTAGCGAACTCCACAGGGAACTCCCAGGCCGCTCCGGCAGCCTGACAGCGGTGCTTCTGGTGGTCTGGAGCAGCAGCGTAGCAGTGCTTCGCTTTGGGCAGTGGTGTTCCCGGCGGCGTTTCTTTGCGTCTGCGCAGCCTGGCGGCACTTTTGATTGGGAGAGCGGAGTCCTTTACGGCTGGCCGAGCGTCCTGTATTTATAGGCCAGTAGCAGAGACGCAGTTGCCAGGAGATTTGGCGCTCCTTTGTTTTAATTTTCTCTCGTTAATCCAGCGCGCTTAAGCAGCAACTTGACTTGATTTTGAATCACCATGTACGCGGTATGCAGGATCGTGCAGTCCAAGGGAGTTACATAGGCTTGGTCATGGCGGCAGACTGGTCGTGGCCGCGCCTTGACTCTATTTGAATCTACTAAGCGCGCACAGGAGTTTCTTTGTCCAGCATGTGGGCCGTTTTTTTTTGTTTATAGTTTATGAAATAGAAAACGATTTATTTCTTGCCTAGGCACAACCGTAGGTCCTATACATGCGCCTATACGGTGTATGTGGAGCCGTAGCTAGCAGGCGTGCATGCATAGGTGTATTTGTTTCTACTTTATTTTATTATTTCTTTTTTAACCTTTTTCATTGTGTTAACCACCCCGTTCTGGACTTGGTAGGTCATTTATGCACCGAGGTGCAAAATATCTTTTCATCCACGTATTCACATGAGTACGTGGTATATGCAGAGTATATTTTTGCATACGTCTACTTTTTTTGGTCGTACTTCCTTAGAGGCACTAAATTTCACAGCCACTATTATGTATATCAAAATCAATTTCATTCTTTTCAACCATATTATTTTATTATTCATGTACCCCATACCATATTTAGATGTGATTTAACCATCTATATTATCTTATTGATATGGTATAAATATTTTCTCATATTTTGGATAGAACCAAAATTAGTGTCAACAGATAGAACCAAAATACTTATGCACTAAATTTCAAGGTTAACATTATTTCATTAATAATTCATTTCTTATTTATATATATTATCTGTATTTATTTAAATTGGAAGAATTTCACACATATTATAAGTGAGCCAAAAACCGTGTCAACAGGTCGGTTCTGTTACAGCTGGTATCAGAGCATAATTCAACATTAAACACATCTTACGAGTAATTAAAAATAAAAGTATTTGTTTGCGAAAAGGGTTAAACTCTAAAAAAATTATTTTTATAGGTATGCCAGTGATCACATCCCTTAGCCCAAATAAGGACTCTTAGGTGGCTTATTATAAAGACTAACTTGGGGGCCTTGTTTGTTTTTGTTTCGTCGTCCATACGGCGTGATATTGTATGGATGCCATCCACTTGGGTGGTAATGTATGGATCAATTACCTCGACGCTCTGGTAAGTGTGAGTTGTGAGAGCATGATCGTCCAACCGGCGGTCTAGGGGAGAGTAGTTTTGGTGACTTACATACTTACATGTTTAAACCATGTAACTATGTAAAAGCACTTAATTGGGGGCGTCTATCAATCGGGTAGCTTTGATACTGAAATATATACATCTGGGGATGTGTATAGGGAAAGTATTTAGTTTACTGCTTTCTTGTATGTTATTTTGGGAATTGTTGGGCTGCAATGGAATTTTCTGCAGGTACACTAACAGCGTAACGTGTAGACCGATAGTTTCGCTTATATGAGAGAACGTATGTATGCCACCGCTTAACGTTAGCACTTTAGTTTTCTACTAAGGTGAGAGGACGTACGGAACGTGCATGCATCATGTTTAATTATATCATACATGTCATTCACTCCCTCCTTAAAAATTTCAATAGTCCCGACTAAAGTAAATTTCGTATCCCCTAAATGATTCTCACTTTAAGTCACATCTTGTTGATACAGATGGCACGTACCAGGATGACAGCCCGTAAGTCAACTGGTGGAAGAGTCCCTCGCCACCAGTTAGCTCCACGCGAGCCCCGTCCTGAGCCCTCCGAGGTGGAAAGGTTACGGGCTGAGCTAGCAGAGGTGACTGCTGCTAGGGATGCAGCACGGCAACAACTGGAGCAGGTGATTCATGATCGGGATCAAGAAACGCTTGCAGTCCAGAGGTTGACAGTGGCAAATCGCAACTGTCAGCGTATGTTGGTCTGTGTGATGGAACAGAGGGATGAAGCCTGGCACGAGGAGAACGTTCTGAGGGCCCGTCAGTTTGAGCTCGAACAACAGTTAGAGAATGCTGAAGAATACAATGACAACCTTCATGAAGAAGTGCACCGCCTGAACAACCAGCTTAATCCTCTGCTACCTAGAAACAACCACGTAGATGAGGATATGGGTTCGGGAATCTTCATGGCTGAGGATGATGATGAAGTGGAGGTCGATGGACCACAGGATGCTCCACCTGCAGAAGCACCAGAGGAAGAGCCAGAAGAAGAAGAAGACGAGGAGTTAGAGCCTGTCAGTGATGAGGACGGCGGGGAGATCCTTGACACTGACTCGGAGGATGATGCTTAGAGTAATCATCACGTATCTATAATGTTAGGATCGTCTTTTGCGCCTCCCTGTGTAGGAGTGAGGCCTTGTAATAATTTGACTCTGGGATGTAAGGTTGAACCGTATGTTTCCCTGAATGTAGTTTGAACCTGTTAATTTCGATCGTAATGGGATGTCTTATTGGGTTGTGTTCGATGATGGTGTCACGATTAGCACCCTTCGGTGCCGCGACGAAACCGAGGGCCTCCTATGGCGCGCGACATAAGGTTGTGCTGCTTGGCACGCGCAGGTATCGAGGTGGCTAGTCCTGATCCAACATAGAACTCTCCATTGAGAAGTATCTTCGTGGTCAGTTTGAAGTAACCTTTCACAGTCAACTAAAAATCTTGAGATCAAATCCAAGTACCGTGCGAAAGGTCAAAAATCGTAGCTAGCAACGTAAACGATCTGATAACTGTTGTACTCCCTGTTAGTGAGCCTTTATCAAAGAACGTCTTGTTGGATTACCGAGTATGAGTTCGTCAATCGATGCGCTTGAATGGATTGTGCGGTTGTGATGAATTATTGTGCCTTCATTATTATGAGAATTCTATTCATGAAGACAGTTTGACATTTCGCAACAATTCATCTACAAATTTCCCACATCGTCAGTGCTCATTGGCTATGCATTTTGCAGATGTCGTACAATCTACGTCGGGGTCGTGGGAATGAGGAGGAGGAACAGCCGCCCCCTCCGCCACCACCTACTCCGGCCGAGTTGATGCAATCAGTGGTTGAGGGGCAGCGTATGTTGGCTGACGCCATGCACCAACTGGCTAATCGAGAGGCTCGGCATGGCCGCCAGGGCCCAGAGCCAAATCAGTACAACGATTTCAAGGACTTCCTGGATACAAAGCCCCCACTCTTCAAGGAAGCGGAGGAACCACTGCAGGCTGATGAGTGGTTGAATACCATTGAACAAAAGTTTCGTCTGCTACGTCTAACTGATGAGCTGAAAACTGAGTATGCTTCCCATCAGTTGCATGGTCCAGCGGGCATCTGGTAGAGCCACTATCGTTCCACACTGCCTGCCAATGTCCCAATTGCTTGGGATCAGTTTAAGGCGGCATTCTGAGGGAATTATATCCCTCCCGGTCTTATGGCAATCAAGCACACGGAGTTTATGAGGCTGTCACAGGGAAACAAAAACTTGACGGAATACTTGCAGTCCTTCAACAACCTGGCAAGGTATGCCACAGAATTTGTGGACACTGATGCAAAGAAGATTGCTAGTTTCAAAAGGGGCCTCGGCCCAAAGCTAATGAAGACTATGGGCACTAGCAAGTGTACCACTTTCAATGATTTCATCAGCGATGCTTTGACACAGGAGAACAACAATACTATTTATTCTGCTTCTAAGAGCCGTAAAAGGGCCCTTGAGGCAAGTGCTTCTCAGTCAAGGGCCTCAGCTGCACCAAGGTCTTCTCCACGCCCGCCTGCTCAGAATACGAAGTTCCGTCCGCCACAGAAAAAGCCTGCTGCAAAAACGGGATTTCGTAAGGCGTATACTGTCGCTCTGCCAAAGGGAACTTCTGGTCAGAGCAGCTCTACTGTTCCTCCTAGCAATATGCCTTGCTGGAATTGCAATAAGCCAGGCCATTGGGCCCGGAACTGTCCGTACCCTAAGAAAAATGTCAATCAAGGTGGTCGTCAGGGACACGCTCATTATAACAGCATTGAAGAAATTCCATCTGGTGAGGTGGTCACGGCTGGTAAGTTCCTAGTTGACCAACACCCCGCAGTGGTACTTTTTGATTCAGGTGCTTCGCATTCCTTTATCAGTCCTAAGTTTGCATCCAAATTTGCACACAAGTTGCATACTGTTGAAGGTGTGGGTTATTGCATTAGTGCTGCAAGTGGGAATATTTCCACAAACAAAGTAGTGGGGAACCTTAAGTTTGAGATAGAAGGGCGAAGTTATTCGCTTGCTCTATTGGTTTTACCTGGGTTAGACATAGATGTTATCTTGGGCATGAATTGGATGAGCCAGAATGGGGTACTCATTGACACATCCGCTCGGATAGTTATGCTCAGAGATCCTACAGATTAAAAGGGTTTTCTAGTACAACTTCCCAGAAAAGTTGAATTGTCGAGGGAAATTCATGCTGTGCAAGCAAAGGCGTTGGCTGAAATTCCCGTAGTAAATGAATTTCCGGACGTTTTTCCCGATGATTTGCCGGGACTCCCTCCGGATTGGGATGTGGAATTTAAAATCGAGTTGCTGCCTGGCACCGCACCCATCTCTAGGAGACCCTATAGAATGCCTCCAAATGAGTTAGCTGAGCTTAAGGTGCAAATGAATGAACTTTTGAAGAAGGGGTTGATCCGTCCTAGCTCGTCTCCGTGGGGTTGCCCTGCTATCTTTGTAAAGAAGAAGGATCAAACCTTGCGGATGTGCGTGGACTATAGACCTCTAAATGCAGTCCCTGTTAAGAATAAGTATCCTCTACCGCGTATCGACATCTTGTTCGATCAATTGTCCAAAGCTAAAGTCTTTTCCAAGATTGATCTAAGGTCTGGGTACCATCAGATTAAAATCCATCTTGAAGATGTTCCAAAAACAGCCTTCTCGACAAGATACGGCCTTTATGAGTATCTTGTTATGTCCTTCGGCCTAACCAATGCTCCAGCACACTTCATGTGCTTGATGAATTCGGTGTTTATGCCCGAATTGGACAAGTTTGTGGTGGTGTTCATCGATGACATCTTGGTGTATTCTGAAAATGAGGAAGAACACGCTGAACACTTGCGTATTGTCCTCAGCAGACTTCGTGAGCATCAACTGTATGCGAAATTCAGTAAGTGTGAATTCTGGCTTCGTGAAGTACCTTTTCTTGGGCATGTGTTGTCCGATGGAGGAATTATGGTGGATCCCACAAAGGTACAAGAAGTATTGAATTGGAAGGCTCCTACTTCTGTTCATGAGGTCCGGAGTTTTCTTGGGTTGGCTGGCTATTATCGTCGCTTCATCCCGGATTTCTCAAAAATAGCCAAACCCATGACTCGGTTGCTGCAAAAAGACACCAGGTTTGTCTGGACTCCTGAGTGTGATGCGGCTTTTCACCAACTGCGAACCCTCCTAACCTCGGCTCCGGTTTTGGCACAACCGGATATCGAGAAACCTTTTGATGTTTACTGTGATGCCTCAGGCATAGGTTTGGGAGGTGTTTTGATGCAGGAAGGCCGAGTAATTGCATATACTTCACGACAACTTCGGAAGCATGAGGTGAATTATCCAACGCATGACTTAGAACTGGCCGCAGTTGTTCATGCTTTGAAGGTATGGCGGCATTATCTGCTGGGCAATGTCTGCAATATCTATACATATCACAAAAGCCTCAAATACATCTTCACCCAACCCGAGCTAAATATGCGTCAGAGAAGATGGCTCGAGTTGATTAAAGATTATAATCTTCAAGTGCACTATCACCCAGGCAAGGCAAACGTGGTTGCGGACGCTTTGAGCCGTAAGTCTCACTGCCATTCCTTAGTTGAAACTGATTTTCACCGATCCCGCTTGCTACATCCGGCAGTCTTGTACAACATCACTGTCAGTGGTACTCTCAGAAATAGAATCATTGAGCTCCAAAAGACTGATTCGGGTATATTTCACATAAAACGAAAGATGAAAGAGGAAGAAACTAAGCATTTCAGGTTAGATGACGAAGGTGTGCTGTGGTTTAAGGATAGATTAGTGGTACCTAAGGACCGTGAGCTTAGAGATCAAATCCTGTCCGAAGCACATTCATCCAAGTTGTCCATCCATCCGGGTAGCAATAAGATGTATTATGATTTGAAGCCACTTTATTGGTGGACTAAGATGCGGAAAGAGATAGCTGCATATGTTGCTAGGTGTGACACCTATTGCAGAGTTAAAGCTGTGCACATGAAAGCTGGGCTACTTCAGCCACTTTCCATTCCAGGCTGGAAATGGGAAGAGATAAGTATGGATTTCATTGTCGGACTTCCTCCCACAGTCAAAAATCATAACTCTATCTGGGTAATTGTTGATCGTTTGACCAAATCAGCTCACTTCATCCCAGTGAGAGTGGACTATCGTCCTACTGACTATGCTGAGTTGTACTTCAATCAGATAGTCCGGCTTCATGGGATACCTCGTACGATCGTTTCTGACCGTGGTCCCCAGTTCACTGCTCGCTTTTGGGAGCATTTGCATCACCTTCTGGGAACCAAGTTAGTGAGAAGCTCTGCTTATCACCCCCAGACATCTGGTCAGACGGAACGAGTTAACCAAATCTTGGAAGATCTGTTGCGGGCATGCGTCATTTCATCCAAGGGTTCTTGGGAAAAATGGTTACCTTTAGCCGAATTCTCATACAATAACAATTATCAAGAGAGTATTAAGATGGCCCCATTCGAAGCCTTGTATGGTCGTAAATGCCGAACCCCATTAAACTGGGTAGAAGCTGGGAAAAGGAGGTATTATGGCATTAATTTTATCCAGGAAGCCGAGGAACAAGTCCGTACTATCCAGAAACACATGGCTGCAGCCCAGGCTAGACAGAAAAGTTATGCGGATCGTCGTAGAAAACCACTCGAATTTGAAGTTGGAGACTTCGTCTATTTGAAAGTTTCTCCAATGAAGAGTGTCCAACGTTTTGGTGTTAAGCGGAAACTTGCACCAAGATACGTGGGTCCTTTCCAGATCATAGGCAAGAGTGGAGCTGTTGCGTACAAAATCCAGTTGCCTCCTGAAATGAGAGCCATATTCAACGTTTTCCATGTATCTCAGCTTAAAAAGTGTCTTCGAGTTCCTGAGGAACAGGTTCCTTTAGGAGATATCAGGCTTGAATCCGACCTAACCTATGAGGAAAAGCCCGTCCGAGTGATCGATACTCAGGAACGAGTAACTAGAAGTAAAGTGGTTAAGTGGTACAAAGTGATGTGGAGTAATCAGGGAAGTGAGAGTGATGCTACGTGGGAACGGGAGGATTATTTGCGGGATGGTTATAAAGAATTCTATGAAAAATGGTACGCTTTCCAAATCTCGGGACGAGATTTTTATAAGGGGGGAGGGCTGTAACACTTCAAGTGTTTAGTCCTTAATTGCATTGCATTTGCATAAGCATAAGCATGCATCATTCATGTTTGTTATTTTATGTGATGCAACACATGTGATTGTTCTAGGGTTTGTTTGATTTATTTCATGAAGTATTTGATAGTTGGTGTGACAAAAAGGTAAGGTAGCCAATCATGACCTACAACACCTTAGTTATACTTAGGGTAACATTTGGAACAAGGTTCATGTTGACCAAAATTACAAAATTGCCCTCCAAGAAAAGTTTGACCACCATTTGACCCTAGAAGGTTCTAGTTTGACCATTTAAAAAGTCTAACTTAGAGACCTTGCATGGAAGAGCACCCTTAAGCAAAGTTGTAAAGAAATTCATGGGGAACAAAAGTCCCAATATGACCGTCTCATGAAAGTGACCACAACATGCTCAAAAGTGGCCCACAAGTCAGCTAGAGAGGTAGCTCCAAGACTTAGAATTTTTCTAAGTCTGGAATCTGACCCCACAGTTTTACTGATGCCTACTTTAGGAGCTTGTAGTTTGCAAACCAGGCCAAACCAGCTTTCACTCATATTGACAAACTTGTAGATCACATGTAGCCCTACAACTTTGTCAACATTACCCAAGCCTGGTTCTCAATGGTTCAAGAGATATCGTGTCATGAACTTAAGCTGTCAGTCGGCATCATTAACTGAACCCCGGTTTCAGTTTCACTGAGCACTACTTGATGTCCCTATTTCTCACTAACCAAACCGAATCAGCTCTGGAGGCCTATTACAAAATTGTAGAGCTTACATAGGTCTACAACTTTGTTAATTGGAGTTTCCACTGTAACGAGCTGGATTAGAAGTTAATCAAACCCAAAGTCGCGCTGTCAGTCACTGATGGAGGCACCGTCATCGCGATTCAGTCGTCGGTGATGAAGTGGTCGACCGGCCACAGAACCACGCCGACGCGTGGAGGCGCGGTGGCGTCCGTACGCCGGTCCTGGCCCCACCGGTCAGGCCGCGACGCCTTCAAGACGCCACGACGCGCGAGCCGGCCTCCATTCCTCCGCCCCCTCTCTCTTCCAGTCGCAAAAACACCGAGACCGAGCCGCCATTTCCGTCCTTCTCCGGTGAGCTCAAGCGCGAGCTACACCGCATCGCCGGCCGCCAGACCTCGCCACTCCCTCCGCCTCACCACCCTCCATCCCCTTGACCCACCAACGCCCACGATTTGACTCAAGGTGAGCCGCATTGCTTTCTTCCCCATCTCCGAGAGGTCGCCGGAGCCCGCCATGGGACCTCACCGTGGTCGGGGTGCTTCGGGTCTCTCTCCATCCTCCCTTCCTATCAAAATGGATCCGCCTAGCTTCGGTGAAGCTCGTACCGAGCCTAGACCGCACCGTACATCCTCACCGGCGACGGTGCGCCGCCACCGGACATCACCGGCCGCCGCTCGCGGTGACAAGCTCCTTCCGCCCCATCCCCATCCCTTCTGCGGGCACCAATCAACGCACCATGTGACGGAGAGCACGAGGCGGTGTGTGGTTGGCCGAGCGAGCCCTTCTCCGGCGAGCTCGAGCTCACCGGAGCTCGCGGGACGCCGCCTCCCCTGCCTCCGGTCGCTGACCGCGGGGGCCCGCCCGTCAGTGTCGCGCGCGGGCGGGGCGCTGAGCGGGCCGCGTGCGCGCGAGTGTGTGTGGGACGAGTTTCCGGGCCGGCCCAGTTCATCCGAAATGAAATTCATTTTTATTATTTTGTCACTGATTTTTGTACAAGTTGGAAAAATATAGATCTAGGGTTTTAATGATCCAAAAATCATGAGATAAATTTTGTTAGAATCTACATGATGTGTAGTATTTTAGAAAAATATGGATCTGGCATGAGATGTTGAAATTCTGTAAGAATTTATTAGATCCTTTAAATGTATTTTGGAATGCATGCAAATTTGTTAAATTTATAACTTGAGCTGTAGTATTCCATAAATCATGAAATTTGGTGAGTAGGTTACTCTATGCTAGCCCTAGCTCTGGTAAAAATTTGGGCATCAGTGCTTAAGTAATTTTCAAGTTATAAGGCTATCATTTTATTCTAGGAAATAATTGAAGGAATTTTTGTAATTTTTCTACATGTGCAATGTTCTTGTAACTTTTTGGAGAATGTCTTGGTACCCTAGAGTGTCTAAGAAAAATATGAAATCTGTTGTTTGATACTTTTCAATGTGATTTATGAATTATACAGAAATCAGCCTTTTGGGCTTGTGAATTTTGTATAGAGAGTTTCTTTGAATAACACTTGTTCAAATTTTTACTGTGGTCTCTTTTGGGGTCAGAGAGTCCCCTGTAATTTTTGTAGAATTTTAGGAGCAGTTTACATATATGTTTAAAATTCCACCTAATTAATTAAGTAAATTAAGAAATGGGGTTAAATAAATGTTCTAGTTGGTCCCACCTTACTTTCTGGTGTTTTTATACCTCATGTGAACTGATGGTAACATTAGTTTGGTTTTAGGGAACTTTGGCCACATCAATAAATATTTACCCTTTGTAATTTTAGGTCTTCTGGACAGCTGGTAGTATTTCTAAGTTTGACCTTTAAAAAAATTGGTTGCTGGAAAACTTGTAAATACCAAAGTAACAGTGAACTTGATGAACTAGCTTGTGTCAAAATTTGGGAGCATTTGGCTTAGTAGTTTGAGAGTTACTGTTGTTTTAAGTGGCAGTTCAGAATCTGCTACTCTCTGTTTTGAGAGGACAGATTCTGGAACTTGTGAAGTTTGACTTGGAAAACTTAGGAGTTTGGGGTTAAGGTCTGAAAATGAATTGTAGAGCATTTCTCAAGCTTTCCAGATTGCCTTAGATCATATCTTTTGGAAATGTAAATCTCCAGTTGTGATAAAAACAAGTAGCTACTGTCCAGAATGCTTACTGTGGCTTTTTGCTGATTGATATGGTGTGGTATCCTAAGACATGTTACTTTTGTAATTGTTAGGTGTTAGGGCCTTAACTGAGGATGAGCAGCTTTATCTTAGGTTAAGTAGATTAGGTGAGTACTTCTCTACCGAAGAGGAAATTTGCACCTACTCTTTTGAAGTGATTTGATTAGAGCGTAAATTGTTGTAATGCATTTCATTCCGAGCATATTGCATCTTTCATTATGCATTCATGGGATTTATTATGCACTCATGCAATAGGTGTACCGGAGGGGGTGACACTCCTCGAATTCGAACAAGCAACACCGGAGGAGGTTCAGAATCCGCCGGAACCGACAGAGGAACCCACCATCGGAGAAGCTTCCGAAGAAGATCTACCCGAGTGTCCGGACCACAGACCCGCAACGTTTCTCAAAGGCAAGCCCCGGTGCATGCTGAACCCATTGTTTTATAAAGATATCTTGAGTACTTTTAATTGTTTACTGCATTAAGTAGTAGGAGTTGTATGAAAACAACTGTTGCATTATACCTGTCCTTGTCCAGATATTGTGCCCTAATCCTATATTAGGTGTAGGCACGTGTCAATGCTTAGCCCTTCTTAGTACGGTAGAAGTCGGGTGATTTCCGGTCATCCGCGAGAGATAGGATTGGGTCGCGAGTGGCTTATGGCTACGTGATGGAACCATGCTTTAAAATGAAATTGAGACCGGGCGGGAGTTCGATGGTACAGCTGCAAGACACTTCACGTCTTGGGTGTGGAGCCATGCCCGTCTGAGTCGTTTAAGGACCGATTCGCTGTACGTCCTTGAGTCATGTTGAACGCAGTCTAACACTTAGTTGGCCGGATAAGTCGTTCCGACCGCGAAGCCGAGTAATGTGATTCAGGCCGGGAATCGAATGGTAGGTTGCTTCTTGGAGGAGAGAAAGGATGTGCTTGGGGACATTGGCGTGAGACCAAGGGGGGTTAGAGTCCCTATCACCTGGCAGAGTGTCGCCCTTGGGGTTGCGACATCATTCGGACCCGCGATTCCTGAATCATATGAAATGGTGGCCTGTGCGACCCTGGCAGGGGTCTGCGCGGTGAGTGTTAGAAATACCCCTCCAGCTGGATAGGAATTCGATTCGAATCGCCGTCGCTCCCGGTTAGTGAGCACTTGACTTGAGCAGCGACAACGTAGATCTCATTAATTGAACAGATGGTTAAGTGAATGATACAATGTTGCCACAATTTATACCTGCTATGGAATAATATGAATAATTGTTTGATGATAATCAAGTGCATGTTTAGTACAGGTGCTAAGATAGATGACAGGTAAATGATAAAAATAAATGCTAGTACAGGTTATAAGAGTTTCAACTACTTATGCCTTTATGCAAAATATGGTGTCAGCTAGCCTCTTGTGTAAGCCTTGCATAATCCTTGGTGTCTTATTTATTTCTGGTTTATGACGGGTAAGTCTAGCTGAGTACATTCCAGTACTCAGGGTTTATTCCCTCCTGTTGCAGATGACATGCTTTATCAGGGATTCTGCAAGACGTGTCTCCACCCTGCGGGGGACGATGACTAGATCACAAGGGCGTGATCATCTTTATGTACTTTCCTTATGCTTTTGCGGGATGTCGATCATCCAGACTGGCAGTAATTAAGTAACTAAAGTGTGTGTTATGCTTCCGCTACTTTCAAACTCGGTTTGTAATAATTGCTACTCCGTGGTGTTAACTTATTTCGGAACTACTTGTGAAATGTAACGTATGATGTGTATGTTGAATGATGCGATCCTGGTTGTAAGCAGTTTGGTTTGAAATCCTTCATGATTTCGATTGACTACCGGGATTATATGGGCTCAAGTTTGAAAATTTGAGCGCTTCGGTGCTTGTTTTCGTACTTGTGCTCTTATAATTTGGTCGGTTCTGTTACATATGTTGTTGGCCCAAATAAGTCCATGTGCAATAGCTTAAATGCCTTTGATGTGCTCATTTCACTCTTACTAGGATGTGTATTTCCAACTTGTTTGCCGGCTTGACAAGCACTACATGGTTTATCCTTTTCAAAAGTCACATCTTTCAAGCCTCTAACTAAGTCATGCTTCAAAAGTTTGTTCAATTATTTCATTCCAACATGACCAAGCCTTCTATGCCACAACCATCTCATACTAGATTTGCTAAGCAAGCATGATGTCAATTGTGTCTCACAATCATTGAAGTCAACCAAGTATAAACTACCATGTCTGAATCCTTTGAATATCAAATTTGATCCATCAACACTTATGACTTCAACATCATCACTACCAAATATGCACTTGAAGCCAAGATCACAAAGTTGTGCCACCGATAAAAGATTGAAATCCAAGCTCTCAACTAGCAACACATTAGATATGCTCATGTCATTTGAAATAGCAATTTTACCAAGCCCCTTGACCTTGCCTTTCTTATTGTGGCCAAAAGTGATAGCATCAAAACCACCATTTTGACTTGTATCAATTGATTTGAACATACATGAATCCCCGATCATATGTTGAGTGCACCCACTATCAAGCACCCAATGCCTTCCTCCGGCTTTGTAATTAACCTACAAGATAAGATCAATTCCTTTTAGGTACCCAAACTTGTTTGGGTCCTCCAAGGTTAGTGACCAAGCTCTTTGGTACCCAAATGGCTTTCTTCTTTGAGCCCATCCATGGTGCACCAATGAACTTAGCATGAACACCATTTGTACCCTTGGTAAGTATATAGAAAGAATCAAACTTAATTGAGGATACATTAGCATTGGATTTCTTGTTCATGCAATGTTGCTCTATATGACCAACTTGCTTGCAACTTTTGCAATAGCTACCATTGTTCTTCACAAAACGAGTCTTGTGAGGAGCAAAAGCGGCCTTGCCTTTCTTGGGGTTATAGCCCAATCCCTCTTTGTAGAGAGAAGCTCTTTGGCTACCCAAGCACATAAGCAAGCGGTCCTCACCACCATAAGCCTTAGCTAAGGTGTGATTGAGCTCTTTTACCTCCTTCTTGAGATTTTCATTCTCAACTATAAGTGTGGAGCCACAAGTGAAGCCATCACTACTAGATGAGGATGATGTAGATGCGCTACATGAAGGGTTAGTGGTAGCAACAACAATAGGCTTATGACAAGATTCATCAGTTATATCACAAGATATGCCTATGTTGCAAGTTTTAGCTTTCTCAACATTAGTTGGCATGTTTTCACATTTTTCAACTAGAGAGGAATGAGCTTCTTCAAGCTTAGTGTGAGACTTTTGAAGCTTCTTATGGTCTACCTTTAGACTCTCATAAGATGCCCTAAGCTCATCAAGTTCTTGCATAAGGTTTTTCTTTTCCTTAAGCAAGCCCTTGCACTCCTTCCTAGATTCTTTAAAGTGTTGAGTGCAATCTTCTAGCATAGTGATTAGTTCATCTTTAGTGAATTCTTCTTCATCACTATCACTATCACTAGCATTATCATGATTACTCTCATCATCAGATAATACCTTAGCGGCCTTGGCCATGAAGCACGATGGAGTGTCAAAGAGGGAGACTTTCTCTTGGATGGCAATGCTAGCATGTCCCTTCTTCTTGCTCTTGTTGTCATCCTCATCATCACTTGAGGAATCATCACTATCCCATGTAGCAACATGAGAATCATTCTTCTTCTTATGAGAGCTCTCCTTCTTTTCTTGCTTCTTCTTTTGCTTCTTCCTCTCCTTCTTGATAGCATCTTCATCATCACTATCATAAGGACACTTTGCAATGAGATGGTCCTTGCTATGGCATCTAAAGCATCTCATGGTATGCTCATTCTTCTTGGATGAGTTCTTCCTCCTTCTTGCACGAAAGCCTTTCTTCTTCATGAACTTGCCAAATTGCTTGACAAAGAGAGCCATCTTCTCATCAATGTCATCACTATCACAAGAGCTTGAGTCTTCATCACTTGATGATTCAATCTTGGACTTGCCCTTAGATGTGGTGGCTTTGAATGCCACACTCTTCTTCTTTTCATCATCTTTCTTCTCATTTTCCTTCTTCTTCTTCTTGACCAACTCATCCTTCTCATCATCTTCTCTATATGAATCATCGGTCATTACCTCTTGAAATATTTGTTGAGGAGTTGAATCCTTCAATGTAGTCCTCACTAGCACGGTGATCAATGTATCAAACCTCTTGGGCAAGCTTCTCAAGAACTTCATAGAGAATTGATTGTCCTTGACCTCCTCACCAAGTGCCTTGAGCTCATTGACAATGACTTGCAATCGATGAAACATTTTCGGTACACTTTCATCATCTTGCATCTTGAAGCTTGAAAATTTTTCTTGCAAGATATATGCTTTAGCAGTCTTTGTGCCTTCGGTGCCCTCAAATGTTTCTTCTAGCTTGGCCCAAGCATCATGTGCAACTTCTGTGTTCTTCACTTGCTCAAATGTCTTGTCATCTAATGCCTCATAAAGAGCACTAATGGCAATGTCATTGCATTGAAGCTTCTTCTCTTCCACCGGTGTAGGTGCTTCAGGATTAGCAACCTCAAATTTTGTTTCGGTGACCTTCCACACTTCTCTATTGATTGACTTGAGGTGTGCGGTCATCTTAACCTTCCAATATGCATAATTTGTGCCATCAAAGTGAGGTGCCTTCTTGGTGTTGTTGATGTGCAAGCTTAATTGAGCCATTTCTTTTTCACCGTAGGTTGTTAAGCCTCAAATAAATGGTGTCTCGGCTCCGATACCACTTGTAAGGTCCAAATGGCTAGAGGGGGGGTGAATAGCCTATTTAAAAATTTCTACAAGCTTCACTAAACAAAGACGTTAGTATAAAAGATGGCTAAGCTAATTCTAGCACTAGCTCAACTACACTATGCAAGCCACCTATACAATTCTAGTGAAGCACGGCTATGATCTCTAATACACATCAACAAGACTAAGTCACTAAGCTACTTACTCCTATGTGATAAAAGCTACACTAGGCAACCTACACTAGGATTAGTACAAGAAAGTAAAGAGCAAGTGACTTGATTCTTATACCAACGATGTAGAGAAGTAATGCACTCGAAGAATCAATCACAATGATCAACCACAAGAGAAATCCTCGGCAAAGAGATGACACAAGATTTTTACCGAGGTTCACTTGCTTCCCGGCAAGCTACTCCTCATTGTGGCGATGCACCCACTTGTCGGTTTGCGAGCTAATCGACTATCAAGAGTCGAGCCCTCGGTGGGTGCCACACAACCGCACACAAGATAGGGATCCTCCAAGCCACGAGCTCCACTAGAGTATCCAATTTGCGAACTCCCACGGGGAAGGATCAAGAACCCCTTACAACACTTGGTGAGGGCTCCAACAATCTTCAATTGTGAGCTCAATCACCTCCGCTGCTCCAAGACGTCTACCGTGTCGGGAAACACGGAAGAGTAACAAGAAATCCAGAGCAACTCGAAGATCAAGTGCCTCTAGAATGCAACTCTCAAGCAATGCACTTGAATCTCACTCAATCTCACTCAAGATGTGCAACCAAGCAAAGAGATGAGTGGAGGGGTTGTTCTCTAGCTCAAAGGATGTCTCTAGGTCTCAAAAATGTGCAAGAGTTCCCTCAAACCTCGGACAACATCTATTTATAGCGAAGGGGTACGCAGCTAGCCGTTACCGGACGACACAGTTGAAATCGCGCTGACCGGACGACACAGTTGAAATCGCGCTGACCGGACGCTCCGGTCACTACAGGACAAGCATGAACAGTGCACGTCAGAAGTTACCGTTTCCATGACCGGACACGCTCTAGCGTTTGACCGGACGCAACAGTGTCAGCGTCCGATCGGAGTCCAGTAACGGTCCACTCGTGACCGGACGCGTCCGGTCGAACGTGACCAGACACACCACCGCATCCGATCGCATCTGCCCTCCGTGCTGAACTCCTAGGTGCGTGACCGGACGCGCCAGTTCCGCGAGGGACCGGACGCGCCGGTCCGCGACCCTTCTCACACGCGCGTCTGTTTGTGGTTTGAACTGATCGGACGTGCCACTCGCGTCCGGTCAATTCGACCACAGCGCCCGGTCACTGTATTTTCAGTGATAATCATTTCGGACTTTCGCCACCTTTTCTCGCCTCCGGCGCAATAGAAAATAGGCATTTCATTTCCTCATAAGCTCGGCGGGAGGGAGAGCGAACCCAAACCCCTCTCTACCGCTCAAACTCCACCGCCTTCGCAAATGTGCTAACACCACCAAGTGTACACCATCATGTGCATGTGTGTTAGCATTTCACAAACATTTTCAAGGCGTTATGTTAGCTCTCTACTCGATCCTAAGCATATGCTCAAGACATTGATCTAGTGGCACTTGATTCCCGAGCTAACCGTGATTGCCCCTATTGATAGTCGGCTATGTATCCTAAAGCCGGTCAATCACTTCTCTACTCATCTTAGACCGGCAAAAGGAAAACCCTATAGTTATACCTTTGCCTTGCGCTCTTAGATCCTTCTCTTCCACTTGATCATCATGTCATTATGTGCATCTCCACCATGATCGTCATTTCATGTCCATGCACCATTTCTTTGTGATCTTGTGGCCACCACTCCTTGCCACGTACACCTTCATCACATGTGTTGCTTATGCCTAACTCAAAACACTTAACACATGGCACTAGCAACTTGGTGTCATTAATTACCAAAACCAAACTTGGGCTTTCACTAAGTGGATGATTTAGATAAAGGTGGTCATTGAATATGAGACATGACATTGACTCATGTGACCAAGATGGTGAAGACCAAGATGAGGCTTGGCTCGATGGACCGGTTGTGAAGGTGAAGGGCAAGTTGAGGCTTCGAAGCGAAGGACCATGCGATGGTGACGCTTGAGCAAGACTTGGCGTCGACGGACCGATGTAGCGGTGAAGAGCAAGTGAAGTCAAGGTTGATGGATCAAGACGGTCATGTGATGATATGAAGTGGATCATATCATTTGGAGAAATAAAATGGGCTCAAGGCAAAGGTATAACCATAGGGCCATTTTGTTTTACACTCAAGACAACATAGAGGGTGTGAGTGGTTTAAGGTCGATAGCCGAACTATTAAGAGGGGAAGTCTTATTGGTTATTCGACGCACGGGTGCCACTAGGTGAATTCATGAAGTGCATTGCATGTAGGGCCTAGTGAGCTAACTGGAAAACCTTTGAAAATGATTGAGAAAAAGCTAACACACAAGCACATGGAGTTGTACACTTGATGGTGTTGGCACATTTGCAAAGGTGGCATTGGTCGCGCTATTGTTTGTGGGTAGAGAGGGCTTTGGGTTCCTCTCTGACGATTTCGGGGAAATGAAATGCCTATTTTCCACTACGTCGAAAGTCAGAAAAGAAACGGAGGCGAACGGAGATCACTAGGGTGATCAGACGCTGCACCGGACGCGGTCATGGTTTGACCGGACGCGTCCGGTCAGTACAGCGCAGCAGTCAGGCACGCGGGCTAGGGTTTGCAACCGACGTGTCCGGTCACTCGCGGGACCAGAGCGTCCGGTCGGGCACCCAGAAGAACAGTGCATGGCGAAGGGCTGAGCGGACGCGTGGCACGTCCGATCACACATGATCGGACGCACGGTGCGTCCGATCACACATGATCGGACGCGTCCGGTCGCAAAGGGAGCTTACTGGACTCTGACCAGACGCTGGCACTGTCACGTCCAGTCGTTGCGTGGAGCACGTCCGATCGTTGCGTCGTGGGTGCGCGGCACTGTGCATTCGGCGCGTTCGGTCCTTTGAGCGGCGCGTCCGGTCGTCGCGTTTGACCATTGGCGCGCAGTGACCGTTTGAGGATCTAGCAGTCACAGTTGAAATTCGAGGGATACGTGGACGGTGCAGGGTGACCGGATGCGGTGAAGTGCGTCCGGTCAGTTTCGACCGGCGCATCCGGTCGCTCGCGAAAAACACCCAGTGAGTTGCTAACGGCTCTATTTGTTTGGGGTGCTTATAAATACGTGTTGGCCGGCCCTTGGGGAGGTCTCTTGGATTTCTAACACTCTTGTGCATCCTTTGAGCTAAAGCTTCTCCTCCCACTCATCTCTCTTGCTTGTTTGCAAATCAAAAGTGAGATTGAGTGATCCCAAAGTGCATTGCATAGCTTGAGGGCATCTAGTGGCACTTGTGGGTGGTGTAGCCGGTGGATTTCTTGTTACTCTTGGAGAGTACCGCTCCTAGCCGGCTTGGATATTATTGGAGGTATTGGCAAGAGAAGGTGATTGTCCTTGGCCACCTCCAGTTGATTGTGAGAGGTTCTTGTGCTTTCCTCGGCGGGACACCAAAAGCAACTCTAGTGGAATGCGCGTGTCATTGAGTTACCTCACTTGAGAGTGGTGTCTTGCGGTGCCTTGCGGGCGTGCCTTGAGGGGCGAGTGACTTGAGGGTCACACCGGGAAACCATCTAAGTGTTGGTCGACACAACCGGTGACGTAGCTTGTCGGTGCACAAGTGAACACCGGGTGAACAAAAATATTGTGTCTCTTGTCTCCCGGTGATTGGTCTTCATATTGTGTTGTTGTCAATATTGATTGATTGTATATCATCTTAGTGATTGGCAACATCTTCACTCCACCGTTGGTATAAGAATCACAATCCTCTCTCTTGCACGTACTTTTACTAGATTATCTTGTGTAGCTCTAGTGGTACCTTTGCTAGTAGTGTTGTTAGCTTGTTCTCTAGTGTAAAATTAGTGACATAGCTCTTGTGTGAACTAGAGATCATAATCTACTAGACTTGTGGATAGGAAGCTTGCATCACAACCTTTGGCTAAGCAAAACTCGCTTTACGCCGTTTGTTATTCTAACAAGTTTGCTTAGTGGTATTTGTAGAATTTTTTTATAGGCTATTCACCCCCCTCTAGCCATCTAGGACCTACACCATATAAGGGCCCTCCTAATGTGACACTAACTTATGCAATCCTTCTGTCTTCTGTTTCTTTCGCGGAACCAAATCACCGACCATGAAGAATTTATCCTTAACATTACGGTTATAGTACCTGTGCAAGCCCTCTAGATATTTAGCCATGCACGCGCAGGTGTCAAGGCAGTGTTCCTTGACGCAATTAACCTCAAGCTCTCTGGCCTCAGATGACCTCTCTGTAAGGTCCAAATGGCTAGTGGGGGGGTGAATAGCCTATTTAAAAATCTACAAGCTTCACTAAACAATCACGTTAGTATAAAAGATGGCTAAGCTAATCCTAGCACTAGCTCAACTACACTATGCAAGCCACCTATACACTTCTAGTGAAACAAGGCTATGATCTCTAATACACACCAACAAGGCTAAGTCACTAAGCTACTTACTCCTATGTGATAAAAGCTACACTAAGCAAACTACACTAGAACTAGTACAAGAAAGTAAAGAGCAAGTGACTTGATTCTTATACCAACGAAGTAGAGAAGTAATGCACTCGAAGAATCAATCACAAGAGAAATCCTCGGCAAAGAGATGACACAAGATTTTTTACCGAGGTTCACTTGCTTCCCGGCAAGCTACTCCTTGTTGTGGTGATCCACCCACTTGTCGGTTCGTGAGCTAATCGACTATCAAGAGTCGAGCCCTCTGCAGGCGCCGCACAACCGCACACAAGATGGGGATCCTCCAAGCCACGAGCTCCACTAGAGTATCCAATTTGTGAACTCCCGCGGGGAAGGATCAAGAACCCCTTACAACACTTGGTGAAGGCTCCAACAATCTACAATTGCGAGCTCAATCACCTCCGCTGCTCCAAGCCGTCTACCGTGTCGGGAAACACGGAAGAGTAACAAGAAATCCACAGCAACTCAAAGATCAAGTGCCTCTAGAATGCAACTCTCAAGCAATGCACTTAAATCTCACTCAATCACACTCAAGATGTGCAACTAAGCAAAGAGATGAGTGGAGGGGTTGTTCTCTAGCTCAAAGGATGTCTCTAGGTCTCAAAATGTGCAAGAGATACCCTCAAACTCCGGACATCCTCTATTTATAATGAAGGGGTACGCAGCTAGCCGTTACGGATGACGCAGTGAAAAACGTGATGACCGGACGCTCTGGTCAGGGTGACCGGACGCGTCCGGTCACTACACGACAGCAAGAAACAGTGCGCGTCAGAACTAGCCGTTGCCGTGACCAGACGCACTCAACCGATTGACCGGACGCGACAGTGCCAGCGTCCGGTCGCGTTCCAGTAAGCTCCCGTCGAGACCGGACGCGTCCGATCGGCACTCCGCTGCGCTCTACCCCTCTAGACGTCTGACCGGACGCTCCGGTTCCGTGAGGGACCGGACGCGCTGATCGCGCGCTCTACTTCTGCGCACAGGTGAACTGACCGGACGCGCTGGTCAGGCCAGACCAGCGTCCGGTCACAAACCCTAGTGCCCGCGCCACGTTGAACTGACCGGACGCGTCCGGTCAAACCGAGACCGCGTCCGGTGTAGCGTCCGATCGCCGTTTTTCAGTGAAAAACAATTTGGACTTTCACCACCTTTTCTAGACTCCGGCGCAATAGAAAATAGGCATTTCATTTCCTCGAAAATGCCTGAATCCCGCGCTCGCAAGCTCGACGGGAGGGAGAGCGAACCCCAAACTCCTTACTACCGCTCAAACACCACCGCCTTCGCAAATGTGCTAACACTACCAAGTGTACACCATCAATATGCATGTGTGTTAGCATTTCACAAACATTCTTAAGGCGTTATGTTAGCTCTCAACTAGATCCTAATGCATATGCTCAAGACATTGATCTAGTGGCACTTGATTCCCGAGCTAACCGTGATTGCCCCTCTTGATAGTCGGCTATGTATCCTAAACCCGGTCAATCACTTCTCTACTCATCTTAGACCGGCAAAAGGAAAATCCTATGGTTATACCTTTGCCTTGCGCTCTTAGATCCTTCTCTTCCACTTGATCATCATGTCCATCATATTATGTGCGTCTCCACCATGATCTTGCTCATCATTTCATGCACCAAATCATGTGGTCTTGTGGCCATATCTCCATGCCATTTCCACCTCCATCACATGTTGCTTATGCTTAGCTTAATCACACTTGATACAATAGCATTAGCAACTTGGTGTCATTAATTACCAAAACCAAACTTGGGCTTTCAATCTCCCCCTTTTTGGTAATTGATGACAACCATCACAAAGATATGAAATGAAATAAATTTTCAATTTCAATAGTATTAGCTCCCCCTACATATGTGCTCCCATGAGTTTGGTTCAATTGTGCACATATGTATGGATTTGAATTTTGGGAGAGTTACTACTATCAAGTTGATGCTAAGGTATATAGAATGGACCTTTGAAGCGTGATACCAATCGGAGTTGCCTTTATATACCATCCTTAGCATCGATGTAGCTAGACACCACTTGTAATACATCACTTGTAAAGATCACAAACACTAAAGTACCCCGTGAGATCAACATTATAAGCAAAGGTGTCTAGATACCACTTGTAAAGCTACTCTCAACAAATCATCATTCAAGTTCTATTTCTAGCAAACACCATACAATCATGAAAATGAATTTATGCTTTGCAATGCAACAATTCATCATGTTAATGCACATACAAATGCAACAAATAATTCATGAGCTTGCTCCCCCTACTTGTGTTCTCAATTTATAATTGATCCCTTTCCAATGTCATTCTCTCCCCCTTTGCAACTTAACTTTTTATCTTTGTGACTTTTCTCTCCCCCTACTTGTGTGCTCAAATTTTAACTAATCCCTTTCAAATGTCATATCTTTTGCTTTCTCTCCCCTTACTATATCTTTCTCCCCCTTTGCAACTTAACTTTTTATCTTTGTGACTTTTCTCTCCCCCTTTGTCAACAATCACCAAAAAGGTGTGAATTTTAGTGAGAGATAAGTCAATCAATATGAGGGAGTCCAAATTATGATTCAATCTAGATCACTTGCCTAGAATATGTAATTCGGTTTGAACCAAGGACAAGCTTTTTCACACCTCATAAAGTATAAGGGTTATCTTGACCATGTTGAATTACACATCATGAGCTCATTTTCTAGATTCAACACTAGGTTTGCAAGCCCACAAACATGTCATATGCTACCACTAGATCAATCAAAACATAGAAGCAATAGTGGTACCATATATACATTAAACTCATTTGATTTTCATGAATTAGCCTATTTGTTATGCAAATATGTCTATATGTTCTAAAGATGTCCTTAGCAAAGTATGGATGATATGCCAAACAACTTTACCTTGCTATGTCGGAGGAGAGGCATGTCATATAAGAATGTGGGGGTGCACTCATTTTAAGTTGGAGAAGTCAAGTATGTTCAATTCATTCTTCAACTTGTAAAATCTTTTCTCATCAAGTGGCTTTGTGAATATGTCGGCTAGTTGATCTTCGGTGCCAAAACTCTCAATGCTAATATCACCCTTTTGTTGATGGTCTCTTATGAAGTGATGCCTTATGTCAATGTGCTTTGTTCTTGAATGTTGAACCGGATTTTGTGTCATCTTGATTGCACTTTCATTGTCACAACGGAACATTCTTGAATTTTATTCCAAAGTCATTCAAAGTGGCCTTCATCCAAAGCAATTGTGCACAACAACTACCGGCACTAATGTATTCAGCCTCGGCGGTAGATAGTGCAACACTATTTTGTTTCTCTGATGACCATGAAACAAAGGACCTTCCAAGCAATTGACAAGTGCCACTTGTGCTCATTCTATCAATCTTGCATCCACCATAGTCGGAGTCCGAATATCCAATCAACTCAAAATTAGACCCCTTTGGAAACCATAATCCAACATCATGAGTGCCCTTAAGATATCTCAATATCCTCTTGGTTGCTTTCAAGTGACTTTCTCTAGGTGAAGCTTGATATCTTGCACACTTGCACACACTAAACATAACATCCGGCCTAGAAGCGGTGACATATAGCAAACTTCCAATCATAGACCGATATTGCTTTTGATCTACCATGTTGCCACTAGCATCAACACCCAATTGATCGTTTGTGCCCATTGGTGTACTCATTGGCTTAGCATCTTGCAATCCAAACTTCTTGATCATGTCCTTGATGTACTTCCCTTGACTTACAAAAGTTCCATTCTTCATTTGCTTGATTTGAAGTCCAAGAAAGTAACTAAGCTCTCCAATCATAGACATCTCAAACTCTTTTGCCATCATATTTCCAAATTCTTCACAAAAATCTTGATTGGTTGATCCAAAAATAATGTCATCCACATAGATTTGCAACACAAACAAGTCATTTCCAAGCTTCTTGGTGAAGAGAGTGGTGTCAACCTTTCCCATCTTGAACCATTTAGAGAGAAGAAAGTCCCTCAACCTCTCATACCATGTTCTAGGTGCTTGCTTCAAACCATACAATGCCTTCTTTAGCTTGAAAACATGGCTGGGCTTCTTGTCATCTTCAAAACCGGGAGGTTGCTCAACATAAACTTCTTCATTGATGTAGCCATTGAGAAATACACTCTTGACATCCATTTGATAGAGCTTGATGCTGTGTGCACAAGCATATGCTAATAAGATTCTAATTACCTCCAATCTTGCAACCGGTGCATATGTCTCTCCAAAATCAAGACCCTCAACTTGAGTATATCCTTGCGCTACTAATCTTGCATTGTTCCTTACAACCATGCCATCTTGATCTTGCTTGTTTCTAAAGACCCATTTGGTACCAATCACATTGTAGTTCTTTGGCCTCTCAACAAGTTCCCAAACTTGATTTCTAGCAAAGTTGTTTAGTTCTTCATGCATTGCATTTACCCAATCAGAATCCTTCAAAGCATCTTCTATTTTCTTAGGTTCTTCAAGTGACACAAATGAGTAATGCTCACAAAAGGATGCTAGCCTTGATCTAGTTTGAACACCACTTTGAATTCCACCAATGATTTGGTCCAATGGATGATCTCTTGCAATACTAGTAGGTTGGAGTATTGGGAGTTGATTGCTTCCACTTGTTTGACCTTGATCTTGAGCTTCATCATGAGTACCACTAGAGCTTGCTTGATTTGTATCAATTTGCACACTTTGGTTGATCACATGAATATCATCATCATCAACTTGCCTTGGCCTAACATCACCAATGTCCATGTTCTTCATTGCATTTGACAATTGATCTCCTCTCACATCATCAAGGTTTTGAGCTTCATTTTGAGATCCTTGGGTTTCATCAAACTCAACATCATGAACTTCTTTCAAGGTGCCATTTGTGAGATTCCAAACTCTATATGCTTTGCTTGTGGTAGAATAACCAAGTAAGAACCCTTCATCACATTTCTCATCAAACTTGCTCAATTTAGTGCCTTTCTTGAGAATATAGCATTTGCAACCAAACACTCTAAAGTATGCAATGTTGGGCTTTCTTCCATTCAATAGCTCATATGGTGTCTTCCCAAGCTTCCCATGGCAATAAAGACGGTTGCTACAATAGCAAGCCGTGTTGATAGCTTCACTCCAAAATGAATGACTCACATTATATTCACTAAGCATTGATCTAGCCATGTCAATCAAAGTTCTATTTTTCCTTTCAACTACACCATTGGATTGAGGAGTGTATGTTGGAGAGAATTGATGTCCAATACCAAGATCATCACACAATTCCTTAATTCTTGTGTTCTTGAACTCACTACCATTGTCACTTCTAATCTTCTTGATGGTGATTTCAAACTCATTTTGCACTCTTTTGACAAAAGATTTGAATAGATCATAAACATCACTCTTGTCATAAAGAAAGAACACCCAAGTGTATCTAGTGTAGTCATCAACAATCACAAAACCATACTTGTTTCCACCAATGCTAGTGTATGTTGTTGGCCCAAACAAGTCCATGTGCAATAGATCAAATGACTTTGATGTGCTCATTTCACTCTTACTAGGATGTGTATTTCCAACTTGTTTGCCGGCTTGACAAGCACTACATGGTTTATCCTTTTCAAAAGTCACATCTTTCAAGCCTCTAACTAAGTCATGCCTCTAAAGTTTGTTCAATTGTTTCATTCCAACATGACCAAGCCTTCTATGCCATAACCATCCCATACTAGATTTGCTAAGCAAGCATGATGTCAATTGTGTCTCACTATCATTGAAGTCAACCAAGTATAAACTACCATGTCTAAATCCTTTGAATATCAAATTTCATCCATCAACACTAATGACTTCAACATCATCACTACCAAATATGCACTTGAAGCCAAGATCACAAAGTTATGCTACCGACAAAAGATTGAAATCCAAGCTCTCAACTAGCAACACATTGGATATGCTCATGTCATTTGAGATAGCAATTTTACCAAGCCCCTTGACTTTGCCTTTCTTGTTGTTGCCGAAAGTGATAGCATCAAAACCACCATTTTGACTTGTATCAATTGATTTGAACATACAAGAATCCTCGGTCATATGTTGAGTGCACCCACTATCAAGCACCCAATGCCTTCCTCTGGCTTTGTAATTGACATACAAGATAAGATCAATTCTTTTTAGGTACCCAAACTTGTTTGGGTCCTCCAAGGTTAGTGACCAAGCTCTTTGGTACCCAAATGGCTTTCTTCTTTGAGCCCATCCATGGTGCACCAATGAACTTAGCATGAACACCATTTGTACCCTTGGTAAGTATATAGAAAGAATCAAACTTAATTGAGGATACATTAGCATTGGATTTCTTGTTCATGCAATGTTGCTCTATGTGACCAACTTGCTTGCAACTTTTGCAATAGCTACCATTGTTCTTCACAAAACGAGTCTTGTGAGGAGCAAAAGCGGCCTTGCCTTTCTTGGGGTTATAGCCCAATCCCTCTTTGTAGAGAGAAGCTCTTTGGCTACCCAAGCACATAAGCAAGCGGTCCTCACCACCATAAGCCTTAGCTAAGGTGTGATTGAGCTCTTTTACCTCCTTCTTGAGATTTTCATTCTCAACTATAAGTGTGGAGCCACAAGTGAAGCCATCACTACTAGATGAGGATGATGTAGATGCGCTACATGAAGGGTTAGTGGTAGCAACAACAATAGGCTTATGACAAGATTCATCAATTATATCACAAGATATGCCTATGTTGCAAGTTTTAGCTTTCTCAACATTAGTTGGCATGTTTTCACATTTTTCAACTAGAGAGGAATGAGCTTCTTCAAGCTTAGTGTGAGACTTTTGAAGCTTCTTATGGTCTACCTTTAGACTCTCATAAGATGCCCTAAGCTCATCAAGTTCTTGCATAAGGTTTTTCTTTTCCTTAAGCAAGCCCTTGCACTCCTTCCTAGATTCTTTAAAGTGTTGAGTGCAATCTTCTAGCATAGTGATTAGTTCATCTTTAGTGAATTCTTCTTCATCACTATCACTATCACTAGCATTATCATGATCACTCTCATCGTCGGATGATACCTTAGCAGCCTTAGCCATGAAGCACGATGGAGTGTCAAAAAGGGAGACCTTCTCTTGGATGGCAATGCTAGCATGTCCCTTCTTCTTGCTCTTGTTGTCATCCTCATCATCACTTGAGGAATCATCAGTATCCCATGTAGCAACATGAGAATCATTCTTCTTCTTATGAGAACTCTCCTTCTTTTCTTGCTTCTTCTTTTGCTTCTTCTTCTCCTTCTTGATAGCATCTTCATCATCACTATCATAAGGACACTTTGCAATGAGATGGTCCTTGCTATGGCATCTAAAACATCTCATGGTATGCTCATTCTTCTTGGATGCGTTCTTCCTCCTTGCACGAAAGCCCTTCTTCTTCATGAATTTTCCAAATTGCTTGAAAAAAAGAGCCATTTTCTCATCAATGTCATCACTATCACAAGAGCTTGAGTCTTCTTCACTTGATGATTCAATCTTGGACTTGCCCTTAGATGTGGTGGCTTTGAATGCCACACTCTTCTTCTTTTCATCATCCTTTTTCTCACTCTCCTTTTTCTTCTTCTTGACCAACTCCTCCTTCTCATCATCTTCTCTATATGAGTCATCGGTCATCACTTCTTGGAATACTTGTTGAGGTGTTGAGTCTTTTAAGGTTGTCCTCACAAGCACGGTGATCAATGTGTCAAACCTCTTGGGCAAGCTTCTTAAGAACTTCATAGAGAATTGGTTGTCCTTGACCTCCTCACCAAGTGCCTTGAGCTCATTGACAATGACTTGCAACCGATGAAACATGTAACGGAACCGACCAAATTATAAGAGCACAAGTACAAAAACAATCACCGAAGTGATCAAATTCTCGCACTTGAGCCCATATAACTCCGGTAGTCCAATGAAATCACGAGGGATTTCAAACCAACCAACATACAAGCCAATATCGTAGTGATTCAACATAACAAGTCACATGTTACAACCATTTCACAAGTAGTTTAATATACATCGGAGTTCAACATAGTTATTACAACTTAAGTTCAAAAGTAACGGAAGCAAAGTAATTTGAAACTAACATTAATCTTATTTCAAATACATGCCAGTACCATGGTCGACTTCCAACAAAAGCATTAGAGAGAAGATAACTCAGAAGGATCATGCCCGTGATCACACTCCGCCACTAAGGCAGGAGCCAACCAACTCTTGCAGTCGCCATGATACATCACAACCTGCAACAAGTGGGGATAAAACCCTGAGTACGACAATGTACTCAGCTAGACTTACCCGTCATAAACCAGAAATAAAGTGACACCAAGGATCATGCAAGGCTGATATAAAGTGGGCTAGCTTGACAACATTTTGCATAAAAGCTTAATATGGATAAGTAGTCATTAATGCTTAAGCATCAAGTTAATTATCATTAACCTGTTCTCTATATTAGAACCTGTACTAGAGCACTCACTTTATTAGGAGCAAACAATATTAACCATAGCAGGTATAAATTGAGGCAACGTTTCCATCATTATCCAATTAACCATCCGTTCAATTTAATGGAATCTACGTTGCCGCTGCTCAAGTCAAGTGCTCACTAACCGGGAGCGACGGCGATTCGAATCGAATTCCTATCCAGCTGGAGGGGTATTTCTAACACTCACCGAGTCACGCCTGGCGAGGGCTGCTCAGGTCATCTTCCGTACAGTTCAGGAATCACGGGTCCGAATGATGTCGCGACCCCAAGGGCGACACTCTGCCAGGTGATAGGGACTCTAACCCCCCCTTGGTCTCACGCCAATGTCCCCAAGCACATCCTTTCTCTCCTCCAAGAAGCAACCTACCATTCGATTCCCGGCCTGAACCATACTACTCGACTTCGCGGTCGGAACGACTTATCCGGCCAACTAAGTGTTAGACTGCGTTCAACATGACTCAAGGACGTACAGCGAATCGGTCCTTAAACGACTCAGACGGGGATAGATCGACACCCAAGACCTCCATGCCTTGTTGCTTCACTATCGTCATCCCGCCCGGTCTCATTTCATTTTATTAACACATGGTTCCATTTCACGATAGCAAATATAGCCAACCGTGCCATATATGAATATCCCTACATCTCGCAGGTGACAGGTGTAACACCTCAAGTGTTTAGTCCTTAATTGCATTGCATTTGCATAAGCATGACATGCATAATCCATGTTTAGTATTTCATGTAATGCAATTCATGTGTTTGTTTAGGGTTTGTTTAATTGATTTCACAAAGTATTTGATAGTTGGTGTAACAAAAAGGTAAAGTCATCAATCATGACCTACAACACCTTAGCTATACTTAGAGTAACATTTGGATCAGGGTTCATGTTGACCAAAATTACAAAATTGCCCTCCATGACAAGTTTGACTCCCATTTGACCCTAGAAGGTTCTAGTTTGACCAATTAGAAAGTCTAATTTAGAGATCTTGCATGGAAGAGCACCCTTAAGCAAAGTTGTAAAGAAATTCATGGGGAACAAAAGTCTCAATATGACCATCTCATGAAAATGACCACAACATGCTCAAAAGTGGCCCACAAGTCAGCTAGTAGTGTAATTCCAGGACTTAGAATTTTTCTAAGTCTGGGATTGAACCTTACAGTTTCACTGATGCCTACTTTAGAAGCTTGTAGTTTGCAAACCAAGACAAACTAGCCTTCACTCATATTGACAAACTTGTAGATCACATGTAGCCCTACAACTTTGTCAATAGCACCCAAACCTGGTTCTCAATGGTTCAAGAGATAACTTGCCATGAACTTGAGCTGTCAGTCGGTTTCAGTAACTGAAACTTGGTTTCAGTTTCTTTGAGCACCACTTTGAGGCCATGTAGTTTCAAATATAGGCCGAACCAGCCTAAACACCAATTGACAAAGTTGTTGCCCTAACATAGCTCTACAAACTTGATGTTGTCAACTTGGACTGGTTCAGGCTATATTGGAACTTAATCAGCGTTGAAATTCCCCTGTCAGTCGATCATCGATGACCCTTCAGCCGGTTTCAGTCACGAGCTCGACACCGCGCGCGTCGTGGCGCCCAGGCAGGAGAACGCCGCCGCGTGTCGCCCAGGTGCTGCAACCCACCTCCACGTCGCGAGCTCTGGCGCAATTTGAAAACCCAGCGGCCACCTCCACCTCCCCCGCACGCGCCATTCCCTTTCTCCTCCCTCTCGCTCTGGCCGGAGTCACCGAGGCAGAACTCGGAGACGCCATTGCCGCCGTAGCCATTTCCGAGCTTGCGCACCACCACCGCTCTCCAAACCACGCCCAGCCCTCCGCCTCATCGCCCTGTACCTCCCCAACCTTCTGGCGGCGCTGATTGAGCTCGAGGTGAGCCGCAGTGCCTCTTTCCGCCGCTCCCGAAAGCTCACCGGAGCTCCGCCATGTCCGGGTCACCGTGGCCAGCCTTACTCCGTAGCTCTCCGCCTTCTATCAATCGCGTTTCCCCCTCCCTGTCGTATATAGATGCTAGGGCTATGACGTTACCGACAGCCCCGAGCTAACCGAGTCGGAACGCAACCGTGCACGGCCGCGCCATGGCCGCCGGCCAGGTGCTCACGCGGTCCCTCGGTTCCGCTCCGTCTTCGTCGGGGATGGTGGTCTCGGTAGGTCCGCCTGACGTCAAGGAAGGTGGTGCGCCATTAGGTAGGACGTACGATGGCCGGGACTCGCCGGCGTACCGCCAGGCGCCTCGGGCGTCCGCCATCGCCGTCGGTCAGGGTCTGTGGCGTAGCTATTTTGGGGAAAAGTGGTGGCCTTGATGCGGAATGGGTCGAGCAAGGTGACCGTGAAGGTTAATCGGTCGGAGGAGCCGCCGGCGGCGAGGAATCGCTCGCCGGAGCTCACTGTTGTCGCCACCCCTGCTCCCGGTCACTGACCGCGGGGGCCCGCGTGTCAGTGCCGCGCGCGGGCGGGAGTCCGTGCGGGCCGCGCGCGCGTCATGGGCCGGATTTCATTCCCGGGCCGGCCCAGTTGTCCGAGATAAAAATGGATTTTTATTGTTTTGATACTGATTTGTGTAATACTTGGAAAAATAGGAATCTAGGGTTTTAGTGATCCAAAAATCATGAAATAAATTTTGTTAGAATCTACTGGATGTGTAGTATTTTAGAAAAATATAGATCTGGCTTGAGATGTTTAAATTCTGTAAGATTTTATTAGATCCTTTAAATGTGTTTTGGAATGCATACAAATTTGTTTAATTTATAGCTTGAGCTGTAGAGTTCCATAAATTATGAAATTTGGTGGGTAGGTTACTCCATGCTAGTCCTAGCTATGGTAAAAATTTGGGCATCAGTACTTAAGTAATTTTCAAGTTATAAGGCTATCATTTTATTCTAGGAAATAATTGAAGTAATTTTTATAGTTTTTCTACATGTGCAATGTTAATGTAAATTTTTGGAGAATGTCTTGGTACCCTAGAGTGTCTAAGAAAAATATGAAATCTGTTGTTTGATACTTTTCAATGTGATTTATGATTTATGCAAAAATCAGCCTTTTGGGCTTGTGAATTTTGTATAGGGAGTTTCTGTGAATAAAACTTGTTCAAATTTTTACTGTGGTCTATTTGGAGGTCAGTGAGTCCCCTGTAATTTTTGTAGAATTTTAGGAGCAGTTTACATATATGTTTGAAATTCTACCTAAATAATTAAGTAAATTAAGAAATGGGGTTAAATAAATATTCTAGTTGGTTCCACCTTACTTTCTGGTGTTTTTATACCTAATGTGAACTGTTAGTAACATTAGTTTGGTTTTAGGAGACTTTGGTCATATCAACAAATATTTAACCTTTGTAATTTTAGGTTTTCTGGACAGCTGGAAGTATTTCTAAGTTTGACCTTTGATAAAATTGGTTGTTGGGAAACTTGTAAATACCAAAGTCACAGTAAACTTGATGAACTAGCTTGTGTCAAAATTTGGGAACATTTGGCTTAGTAGTTTGAGAGTTACTGTTGTTTTAAGTGGCAGTTCAGAATCTGCTACTCTCTGTTTTGAGAGGACAGATTCTGGAACTTGTGAAGTTTGACGTGGAAAACTTATGAGTTTGGGGTGGAGGTCTGAAAATGAATTGTAGAGTATTTCTTAGGCTTTCCAGATTGTCCTAGATCATATCTTTTGGAATTATAAATCTCCAGTTGTGATAAAAACAAGTAGCTGCTGTCCAGTATGCTCTATTGTGATGTCTTGTTGATTGATTTGGTGATATCCTAAGACAAGTTACTTTTGTAATTGTTAGGAGTTAGGGCTCTAACTGAAGATGAGCAACTTTATCTTAGGCTAAGTAGATTAGGTGAGTACTCCTCTACCGGAGAGGAAATTTGCACCTACTCTTTTGAAGTGATTTGAATAGAGCGCTAAATTGTTGTAATGCATTTCATTCCGAGCATATTGCATCTTTCATTATGCATTCATGAGATTTATTATGCACTCATGCAATAGGTGTACCGGAGGGGGTAACGCTCCTCGAGTTCGAGCAGACGATCCCAGAGGAAGTACTGAGTCAACCAGAGGAGCAGACAGAGCCCAGCGGCGAAGGAGACGCCGTTGAAGACCTTCCGGAGTGCCCAGATCACCGGCCTTCCACCTTCCTTAAAGGCAAGCCCCGGTGCATGCTGAACCCATTATTTGATAAAAGATATCTTGAGTACTTTTATTTGTTTACTGCATTATGTAGTAGGAGTTGTATGAAAACAACTGTTGCATTACACCTGTCCTTGTCCAGATACTATGCCCTAATCCTATATTAGGTGTAGGCACGTGTCAATGCTTAACCCTGCTTAGAACGGTAGAAGTCGGGTGATTTCCGGTCATCCGCGAGAGATAGGACTGGGTCGCGAGTGGCTTATGGCTATCGTGATGGAACCATGCTTTAAAATGAAATTGAGACCGGGCGGGAGTTCGATGGTACAGCTGCAAGACACTTCACGTCTTGGGTGTGGAGCCATGCCCGTCTGAGTCGTGTAAGGACCGATTCGCTGTACGTCCTTGAGTCATGTTGAACGCAGTCTAACACTTAGTTGGCCGGATAAGTCGTTCCGACCGCGAAGTCGAGTAGTATGGTTCAGGCCGGGAATCGAATGGTAGGTTGCTTCTTGGAGGAGAGAAAGGATGTGCTTGGGGACATTGGCGTGAGACCAAGGGGGGGGTTAGAGTCCCTAGCACCTGGCAGAGTGTCGCCCTTGGGGTCGCGACATCATTCGGACCCGCGATTCCTGAACTGTACGAAAGATGACCTGAGCAGCCCTCGCCAGGCGCGTCTCGGTGAGTGTTAGAAATACCCCTCCAGCTGGATAGGAATTCGATTCGAATCGCCGTCGCTCCCGGTTAGTGAGCACTTGACTTGAGCAGCGGCAACGTAGATCTCATTAATTGAACAGATGGTTAAGTGAATGATACAATGTTGCCACAATTTATACCTGCTATGGAATAATATGAATAATTGTTTGATGATAATCAAGTGCATGTTTAGTACAGGTGCTAAGATAGATGACAGGTAAATGCTAAAAATAACTGCTAGTACAGGTTATAAAAGTTTCAGCTACTTATGCCTTTATGCAAAATGTGGTGTCAGCTAGCCTCTTGTGTAAGCCTCGCATAATCCTTGGTGTCTACTTTATTTCTGGTTTTTGACGGGTAAGTCTAGCTGAGTACATTCCAGTACTCAGGGTTTATTCCCTCCTGTTGCAGATGATATGCTTTACCAAGGCTTCTGCAAGACTTGCCTTCACCCCGCGGGGGATGAGGACTAGATCACATGGGCATGATCATCTTTATGTACTTACCTCGTTCTTTTGTGGGATGTTGATCTAACCAAACTGGCAGTATTTAAGTATCTTCAGTGTGTGTCAGACTTCCGCTACTTTCAAACTCAGTTTGTAATAAGTGCTACTCCGTGGTGTTAAGTTATTCTGAACTACTTGTGAAATGTAACGTATGATGTGTATGTTGAATGATGCGATCCTGGTTGTAAGCAGTTTGGTTTGAAATCCTTCGTGATTTCGATTGACTACCGGGATTATATGGGCTCAAGTTTGAAAATTTGAGCGCTTCGGTGCTTGTTTTCGTACTTGTGCTCTTATAATTTGGTCGGTTCTGTTACAGCTGGTACCGGAGCATAATTCAACATTAAGCACATCATTACGAGTAATTAAAAACAAAAGTATTTGTTTGCGAAAATGGTTAAACTTTAAAAAGTATTTTTATAAGTATGCCAGTGATCACATCCCTTAGCCCAAATAAGGACTCTTAGGTGGCTTATTATAAAGACTAACTTGGGGGCCTTGATTGTTTTTGTTTCGTCGTCCATACGGCGTGATATTGTATGGATGCCATCCACTTGGGTGGTAATGTATGGATCAATTACCTCGACGCTCTGGTAAGTGTGAGTTGTGAGAGCATGATCGTCCAACCGGCGGTCTAGGGGAGAGTAGTTTTGGTGGTTTGCATATTTACATGTTCAAACCATGTAACTATGTAAAAGCACTTAATTGTGGGCATCTATCCATCGGGTAGCTTTGATACTGAAATATATACATCTGGGGATGTGTATATGGAAAGTATTTAGTTTACTGCTTCCTGTATGTTATTTTGGGAATTGTTGGGCTGCAATGGAAATTTTCTGCAGGTACACTAACAGCGCAACGTGTAGACCGATAGTTTCGCTTATATGAGAGAACGTATGTATGCCACCGTTTAGCGTTAGCATATTAGTTTTCTACTAAGGTGAGAGGACGTACGGATCGTGCATGCATCATGTTTAATTATATCATACATGTCATTTACTCCCTCCTTAAAAATTTGAATAGTCCCGACTAAAGAAAAATTTCGTATCCCCTAAATGATTCTCACTTTAAGTCACATCTTGTTGATACAGATGGCTCGTACCCGGATGACAGCCCGTAAATCAACGGGTGGAAGGGTCCCTCGCCACCAGTTAGCTTCACGGGAGCCCCGCCCTGAGCCCTCCGAGGTGGAACAGTTACGGGCTGAGCTGGCTGAGGTGACCGCTGCCAGGGATGCAGCACGGCAACAGTTGGAGCAAGTAATTCATGATCGAGATCAAGAAACACTTGCAGTCCAAAGGTTGACAGTGGCCAATCGCAACTGTCAGCGTATGTTGGTCCGTGTAATGGAACAGAGGGATGAAGCCTGGTACGAGGAGAACGTTCTGAGAGCTCGTCAGTTTGAGCTCGAACAACAGTTGGAGAATGCTGAAGAATACAATGACAATCTTCATGAAGAAGTGCACCGCCTGAACAACCAACTAAATCCTCTGCTACCTAGGAACAACAATGTTGATGAGGAGATGGGTTCCGGAATCTTCATGGCAGAGGATGATGATGATGAAGTAGAGGTCGATGGACCACAAGATGCTCCACCTGCGGAAGCACCGGAGGAAGAGCCAGAAGAAGAAGAAGAAGACGAAGAGCTAGAGCCTGTCAGTGATGAGGACGGCGGGGAGATCCTTGACACGGACTCGGAGGATGATGCTTAGAGTAGTCGTCACATACCTTTAATGCTAGGATCGTCTTTTGCGCCTCCCTGTGAAGGAGTGAGGCCTTGTAATAATTTGACGTTGGGATGTAAGGTTGAACCGTATGTTTCTTGAATGTAGTTTGAACCTATTAATTTCGACCGCAATGGGATGTCTTATTGTGTTGTGTTCGGTGATGGTGTCACGATTAGCACCCTTCGGTGCCGCGACGAAACCGAGGGCCTCCTATGGCGCGCGACATAAGGTTGTGCTGCTTGGCACGCGCAGGTATCGAGGTGGCTAGTCCTGATCCAACATAGAACTTTCCATTGAGAAGTCTCTTTGTGGTCAGTTTGAAGTAGCCTTTCACAGTCACTAACAACCTTGAAATCATCTCAAAGTACCGGGCAAAAGGTCAAAATCACGTAGATAGCAACGTAAACGATCCGATAACCGTTGTGCTCCCTGTAAGTGAGCCCTTATCGAAGAACGTCTTGATGGATTACCAAGTACGAGTTCGGCAATTGATGCGCTTGAATGGATTGTGCGGTTGTGATGAATTATTGTGCCTTATTTATTATGAGAATTTTATTCTTGAAGACAGTTAGACATTTCGCAATAATTCATCTACAAATTTCCCACATCGTCAGTGCTCATTGGCTATGCATTTTGCAGATGTCGTACAATCTTCGTAGAGGTCGTGGAAATGAGGAGGAGGACCAGCCGCCCCCTCCGCCACCACCTACTCCGGCGGAGTTAATGCAAACAGTAGTTGAGGGGCAGCGGATGTTGGCCGACGCATTGCGCCAAATGGCCAATCGTGAGGCTCGGCATGGTCGTCAGGGCCCGGAGCCAAACCAATACAGTGACTTCAAGGACTTCCTGGATACCAAGCCCCCGCTTTTTAAGGAAGCGGAAGAGCCCCTGCAGGCTGATGAATGGTTGAATACAATTGAGCAAAAGTTTCGTCTGTTACGCCTAACTGATGAGCTGAAAACGGAGTATGCCTCCCATCAATTGCATGGTCCAGCAGGCATCTGGTGGAGTCACTATCGCTCCACGCTCCCTGCTAATGTCCCGATCGCTTGGGATCAGTTTAAGGCGGCATTCCGGGGGAATTATATCCCTCCAGGTCTGATGGCAATCAAGCATACAGAGTTTATGAGACTGTCACAGGGAAACAAGAGCTTAACTGAGTACTTGCAGTCCTTCAACAACTTGGCAAGGTACGCCACGGAGTTTGTGGATACTGATGCCAAAAAGATTGCTAGTTTCAAAAGGGGCCTCGGCCCAAAGTTAATGAAGACTATGGGTACTAGCAAGTGTACCACTTTCAATGATTTCATCAGTGATGCTTTGACACAAGAGAACAATAATACTATTTATTCTGCTTCTAAGAGCCGGAAAAGGGCCCTTGAGGCAAGCGCTTCTCAGTCAAGGGCCTCAGCAGCACCCAGGTCTTCTCCACGCCCGCCTGCTCAGAATGCAAGGTTCCGTCCGCCACAGAAAAAGACGGCTGCGAAAACTGGGTTCCGTAAGGCATATACTGTCGCTCTGCCCAAGGGGACTTCTGGTCAGAGTAGTTCTAGTGTTCCTCCTAGCAATATGCCTTGCTGGAATTGCAACAAGCCAGGTCATTGGGCCCGGAACTGTCCGTACCCTAAGAAAAATGTCAATCAAGGTGGTCGTCAGGGACATGCTCACTATAACAGTATTGAAGAAATTCCATCTGGTGAGGTAGTCACGGCTGGTAAGTTCCTAGTTGACCAACACCCCGCAGTGGTACTTTTTGATTCAGGTGCTTCGCATTCCTTTATCAGTCCTAAGTTTGCATCCAAATTTGCACACAAGTTGCATACTGTTGAAGGTGTGGGTTATTGTATTAGTGCTGCAAGTGGGAATATTTCCACAAACAAAGTAGTGGGGAACCTTAAGTTTGAGATAGAAGGGCGAAGTTATTCGCTTGCTCTATTGGTGTTACCGGGGTTAGACATAGATGTTATCTTGGGAATGAATTGGATGAGTCAGAATGGGGTACTCATTGACACATCTGCTCGGGTAGTTATGCTCAGAGATCCTACCGATCAAAAGGGTTTTCTAGTTCAACTTCCCAGAAAAGTTGAATTGTCGGGAAAAATTCATGCTATGCAAGCAAAGGCGTTGGCTGAAATTCCCGTAGTAAATGAGTTTCCGGATGTTTTTCCCGATGATTTGCCGGGACTCCCTCCGGATCGGGATGTGGAATTTAAAATCGAGTTGCTGCCTGGTACCGCACCCATCTCTAGGAGACCCTATAGAATGCCTCCAAATGAGTTAGCTGAGCTTAAGGTACAATTGAATGAACTTCTGAAGAAGGGGTTGATCCGTCCTAGCTCATCTCCGTGGGGTTGCCCTGCTATCTTTGTAAAGAAGAAGGATCAAACCTTGCGGATGTGCGTGGACTATAGACCTCTGAATGCAGTCACTGTCAAGAATAAGTATCCTCTGCCGCGTATCGACATCTTGTTCGATCAATTGTCCAAAGCTAAAGTCTTTTCCAAGATTGATCTAAGGTCTGGGTATCATCAGATTAAAATCCGTCCTGAAGATGTTCCAAAAACAGCCTTCTCGACGAGATACGGCCTTTATGAGTATCTTGTCATGTCCTTCGGTCTGACTAATGCCCCAGCGCACTTCATGTGCTTGATGAATTCGGTGTTTATGCCCGAATTGGACAAGTTTGTGGTGGTGTTCATCGATGACATCTTAGTGTATTCTGAAAATGAGGAAGACCACGCGGAACACTTGCGTATTGTCCTCAGCAGATTGCGTGAGCATAAACTGTATGCGAAGTTCAGTAAATGCGAATTCTGGCTTCGGGAAGTACCTTTTCTTGGGCATGTATTGTCCGATGGAGGTATTATGGTGGATCCCACCAAGGTAGAAGAAGTATTGAATTGGAAGGCTCCTACTTCGGTTCATGAGGTCCGGAGTTTTCTTGGGTTGGCTGGCTATTATCGTCGCTTCATCCCGGATTTCTCAAAAATAGCCAAACCCATGACTCGGTTGCTGCAAAAAGACACCAGGTTTGTCTGGACTCCTGAGTGTGATGCGGCTTTTCACCAACTGCGAACCCTCCTAACCTCGGCTCCGGTTTTGGCACAACCGGATATCGAGAAACCTTTTGATGTTTACTGTGATGCCTCAGGCATAGGTTTGGGAGGTGTTCTGATGCAGGAAGGCCGAGTAATTGCATATACTTCACGGCAACTTCGGAAACATGAGGTAAATTATCCAACGCATGACTTAGAACTGGCCGCAGTTGTTCATGCTTTGAAGGTGTGGCGGCATTATCTGTTGGGCAATGTCTGCAATATCTATACAGACCACAAAAGCCTCAAATACATCTTCACCCAACCCGAGCTAAATATGCGTCAGAGAAGATGGCTTGAGTTGATTAAAGATTATAATCTCCAAGTGCACTATCACCCAGGCAAGGCAAACGTGGTTGCGGACGCTTTGAGCCGTAAATCTCATTGCCATTCCTTAGTTGAAACTGATTTTCACCGATCCCGCCTGTTACATCCGGCAGTCTTGTACAACATCACTGTCAGTGGTACTCTCAGAAATCAAATCATCGAGCTCCAAAAGTCTGATCCGGGTGTATTTCACATAAAACGGAAGATGAAAGAGGACGAAACTAAGCATTTCAGGTTAGATGACGAGGGTGTGCTGTGGTTTAAGGATAGATTAGTGGTACCTAAGGATCGAGAGCTTAGAGATCAGATCCTGTCCGAAGCACATTCTTCCAAGTTGTCCATCCATCCTGGTAGTAATAAGATGTATTATGATTTGAAGCCACTTTATTGGTGGACCAAGATGCGGAAAGAGATAGCTGCATATGTTGCTAGATGTGACACCTGTTGCAGAGTGAAAGCTGTGCATATGAAAGCTGGGTTGCTTCAGCCACTTTCCATTCCAGGCTGGAAATGGGAAGAAATAAGTATGGATTTCATTGTCGGACTTCCTCCCACAGTCAAAAATCATAACTCTATCTGGGTAATTGTTGACCGTTTGACCAAATCCGCTCATTTCATCCCCGTGAGAGTGGACTATCGTCCTACTGACTATGCTGAGTTGTACTTCAATCAGATAGTCCGGCTTCATGGGATACCTCGTACAATCGTTTCTGATCGGGGTCCCCAGTTCACTGCTCGCTTTTGGGAGCATTTGCATCACCTTCTGGGAACCAAGTTAGTGAGAAGCTCTGCTTATCACCCCCAGACATCTGGTCAGACGGAACGAGTTAACCAAATCTTGGAAGATCTGTTGCGAGCATGCGTCATTTCATCCAAGGGTTCTTGGGAAAAATGGCTACCTTTAGCTGAATTCTCGTACAATAACAGTTATCAAGAGAGTATCAAGATGGCTCCATTCGAAGCTTTGTACGGTCGTAAGTGCCGAACTCCACTAAACTGGGTAGAAGCTGGGGAAAGAAGGTATTATGGCATTGATTTTGTCCAGGAAGCCGAGGAACAAGTCCGTACTATCCAGAAACATATGGCTGCAGCCCAAGCTAGACAGAAAAGCTATGCTGATCGTCGCAGAAAACCACTCGAATTTGAAGTTGGGGACTTCGTTTATTTGAAAGTTTCTCCAATGAAGAGTGTCCAACGTTTTGGCGTTAAGCGAAAGCTTGCACCAAGATACGTGGGTCCTTTCCAGATCATAGGCAAGAGTGGAGCTGTTGCGTACAAAATCCAGTTGCCTCCTGAGATGAGGGCCATATTCAATGTTTTCCATGTATCTCAGCTTAAAAAGTGTCTTCGAGTTCCCGAGGAACAAGTTCCGTTAGGAGATATCAGGCTGGAATCTGACTTAACCTATGAAGAAAAACCAGTCCGAGTGATCGATACTCAGGAACGAGTAACTAGAAGTAAAGTGGTTAAGTGGTACAAGGTGATGTGGAGCAATCAGGGTAGTGAGAGTGATGCTACGTGGGAACGGGAAGATTATTTGCGGGATGGTTATAAGGAATTCTATGAAAAATGGTACGCTTTCCAAATCTCGGGACGAGATTTTTATAAGGGGGGAGGGCTGTAACACCTCAAGTGTTTAGTCCTTAATTGCATTGCATTTGCATAAGCATGACATGCATAATCCATGTTTAGTATTTCATGTAATGCAATTCATGTGTTTGTTTAGGGTTTGTTTAATTGATTTCACAAAGTATTTGATAGTTGGTGTAACAAAAAGGTAAAGTCATCAATCATGACCTACAACACCTTAGCTATACTTAGAGTAACATTTGGATCAGGGTTCATGTTGACCAAAATTACAAAATTGCCCTCCATGACAAGTTTGACTCCCATTTGACCCTAGAAGGTTCTAGTTTGACCAATTAGAAAGTCTAATTTAGAGATCTTGCATGGAAGAGCACCCTTAAGCAAAGTTGTAAAGAAATTCATGGGGAACAAAAGTCTCAATATGACCATCTCATGAAAATGACCACAACATGCTCAAAAGTGGCCCACAAGTCAGCTAGTAGTGTAATTCCAGGACTTAGAATTTTTCTAAGTCTGGGATTGAACCTTACAGTTTCACTGATGCCTACTTTAGAAGCTTGTAGTTTGCAAACCAAGCCAAACTAGCCTTCACTCATATTGACAAACTTGTAGATCACATGTAGCCCTACAACTTTGTCAATAGCACCCAAACCTGGTTCTCAATGGTTCAAGAGATAACTTGCCATGAACTTGAGCTGTCAGTCGGTTTCAGTAACTGAAACTTGGTTTCAGTTTCTTTGAGCACCACTTTGAGGCCATGTAGTTTCAAATATAGGCCGAACCAGCCTAAACACCAATTGACAAAGTTGTTGCCCTAACATAGCTCTACAAACTTGATGTTGTCAACTTGGACTGGTTCAGGCTATATTGGAACTTAATCAGCGTTGAAATTCCCCTGTCAGTCGATCATCGATGACCCTTCAGCCGGTTTCAGTCACGAGCTCGACACCGCGCGCGTCGTGGCGCCCAGGCAGGAGAACGCCGCCGCGTGTCGCCCAGGTGCTGCAACCCACCTCCACGTCGCGAGCTCTGGCGCAATTTGAAAACCCAGCGGCCACCTCCACCTCCCCCGCACGCGCCATTCCCTTTCTCCTCCCTCTCGCTCTGGCCGGAGTCACCGAGGCGGAACTCGGAGACGCCATTGCCGCCGTAGCCATTTCCGAGCTTGCGCACCACCACCGCTCTCCAAACCACGCCCAGCCCTCCGCCTCATCGCCCTGTACCTCCCCAACCTTCTGGCGGCGCTGATTGAGCTCGAGGTGAGCCGCAGTGCCTCTTTCCGCCGCTCCCGAAAGCTCACCGGAGCTCCGCCATGTCCGGGTCACCGTGGCCAGCCTTACTCCGTAGCTCTCCGCCTTCTATCAATCGCGTTTCCCCCTCCCTGTCGTATATAGATGCTAGGGCTATGACGTTACCGACAGCCCCGAGCTAACCGAGTCGGAACGCAACCGTGCACGGCCGCGCCATGGCCGCCGGCCAGGTGCTCACGCGGTCCCTCGGTTCCGCTCCGTCTTCGTCGGGGATGGTGGTCTCGGTAGGTCCGCCTGACGTCAAGGAAGGTGGTGCGCCATTAGGTAGGACGTACGATGGCCGGGACTCGCCGGCGTACCGCCAGGCGCCTCGGGCGTCCGCCATCGCCGTCGGTCAGGGTCTGTGGCGTAGCTATTTTGGGGAAAAGTGGTGGCCTTGATGCGGAATGGGTCGAGCAAGGTGACCGTGAAGGTTAATCGGTCGGAGGAGCCGCCGGCGGCGAGGAATCGCTCGCCGGAGCTCACTGTTGTCGCCACCCCTGCTCCCGGTCACTGACCGCGGGGGCCCGCGTGTCAGTGCCGCGCGCGGGCGGGAGTCCGTGCGGGCCGCGCGCGCGTCATGGGCCGGATTTCATTCCCGGGCCGGCCCAGTTGTCCGAGATAAAAATGGATTTTTATTGTTTTGATACTGATTTGTGTAATACTTGGAAAAATAGGAATCTAGGGTTTTAGTGATCCAAAAATCATGAAATAAATTTTGTTAGAATCTACTGGATGTGTAGTATTTTAGAAAAATATAGATCTGGCTTGAGATGTTTAAATTCTGTAAGATTTTATTAGATCCTTTAAATGTGTTTTGGAATGCATACAAATTTGTTTAATTTATAGCTTGAGCTGTAGAGTTCCATAAATTATGAAATTTGGTGGGTAGGTTACTCCATGCTAGTCCTAGCTATGGTAAAAATTTGGGCATCAGTACTTAAGTAATTTTCAAGTTATAAGGCTATCATTTTATTCTAGGAAATAATTGAAGTAATTTTTATAGTTTTTCTACATGTGCAATGTTAATGTAAATTTTTGGAGAATGTCTTGGTACCCTAGAGTGTCTAAGAAAAATATGAAATCTGTTGTTTGATACTTTTCAATGTGATTTATGATTTATGCAAAAATCAGCCTTTTGGGCTTGTGAATTTTGTATAGGGAGTTTCTGTGAATAAAACTTGTTCAAATTTTTACTGTGGTCTATTTGGAGGTCAGTGAGTCCCCTGTAATTTTTGTAGAATTTTAGGAGCAGTTTACATATATGTTTGAAATTCTACCTAAATAATTAAGTAAATTAAGAAATGGGGTTAAATAAATATTCTAGTTGGTTCCACCTTACTTTCTGGTGTTTTTATACCTAATGTGAACTGTTAGTAACATTAGTTTGGTTTTAGGAGACTTTGGTCATATCAACAAATATTTAACCTTTGTAATTTTAGGTTTTCTGGACAGCTGGAAGTATTTCTAAGTTTGACCTTTGATAAAATTGGTTGTTGGGAAACTTGTAAATACCAAAGTCACAGTAAACTTGATGAACTAGCTTGTGTCAAAATTTGGGAACATTTGGCTTAGTAGTTTGAGAGTTACTGTTGTTTTAAGTGGCAGTTCAGAATCTGCTACTCTCTGTTTTGAGAGGACAGATTCTGGAACTTGTGAAGTTTGACGTGGAAAACTTATGAGTTTGGGGTGGAGGTCTGAAAATGAATTGTAGAGTATTTCTTAGGCTTTCCAGATTGTCCTAGATCATATCTTTTGGAATTATAAATCTCCAGTTGTGATAAAAACAAGTAGCTGCTGTCCAGTATGCTCTATTGTGATGTCTTGTTGATTGATTTGGTGATATCCTAAGACAAGTTACTTTTGTAATTGTTAGGAGTTAGGGCTCTAACTGAAGATGAGCAACTTTATCTTAGGCTAAGTAGATTAGGTGAGTACTCCTCTACCGGAGAGGAAATTTGCACCTACTCTTTTGAAGTGATTTGAATAGAGCGCTAAATTGTTGTAATGCATTTCATTCCGAGCATATTGCATCTTTCATTATGCATTCATGAGATTTATTATGCACTCATGCAATAGGTGTACCGGAGGGGGTAACGCTCCTCGAGTTCGAGCAGACGATCCCAGAGGAAGTACTGAGTCAACCAGAGGAGCAGACAGAGCCCAGCGGCGAAGGAGACGCCGTTGAAGACCTTCCGGAGTGCCCAGATCACCGGCCTTCCACCTTCCTTAAAGGCAAGCCCCGGTGCATGCTGAACCCATTATTTGATAAAAGATATCTTGAGTACTTTTATTTGTTTACTGCATTATGTAGTAGGAGTTGTATGAAAACAACTGTTGCATTACACCTGTCCTTGTCCAGATACTATGCCCTAATCCTATATTAGGTGTAGGCACGTGTCAATGCTTAACCCTGCTTAGAACGGTAGAAGTCGGGTGATTTCCGGTCATCCGCGAGAGATAGGACTGGGTCGCGAGTGGCTTATGGCTATCGTGATGGAACCATGCTTTAAAATGAAATTGAGACCGGGCGGGAGTTCGATGGTACAGCTGCAAGACACTTCACGTCTTGGGTGTGGAGCCATGCCCGTCTGAGTCGTGTAAGGACCGATTCGCTGTACGTCCTTGAGTCATGTTGAACGCAGTCTAACACTTAGTTGGCCGGATAAGTCGTTCCGACCGCGAAGTCGAGTAGTATGGTTCAGGCCGGGAATCGAATGGTAGGTTGCTTCTTGGAGGAGAGAAAGGATGTGCTTGGGGACATTGGCGTGAGACCAAGGGGGGGGTTAGAGTCCCTAGCACCTGGCAGAGTGTCGCCCTTGGGGTCGCGACATCATTCGGACCCGCGATTCCTGAACTATACGAAAGATGACCTGAGCAGCCCTCGCCAGGCGCGTCTCGGTGAGTGTTAGAAATACCCCTCCAGCTGGATAGGAATTCGATTCGAATCGCCGTCGCTCCCGGTTAGTGAGCACTTGACTTGAGCAGCGGCAACGTAGATCTCATTAATTGAACAGATGGTTAAGTGAATGATACAATGTTGCCACAATTTATACCTGCTATGGAATAATATGAATAATTGTTTGATGATAATCAAGTGCATGTTTAGTACAGGTGCTAAGATAGATGACAGGTAAATGCTAAAAATAACTGCTAGTACAGGTTATAAAAGTTTCAGCTACTTATGCCTTTATGCAAAATGTGGTGTCAGCTAGCCTCTTGTGTAAGCCTCGCATAATCCTTGGTGTCTACTTTATTTCTGGTTTTTGACGGGTAAGTCTAGCTGAGTACATTCCAGTACTCAGGGTTTATTCCCTCCTGTTGCAGATGATATGCTTTACCAAGGCTTCTGCAAGACTTGCCTTCACCCCGCGGGGGATGAGGACTAGATCACATGGGCATGATCATCTTTATGTACTTACCTCGTTCTTTTGTGGGATGTTGATCTAACCAAACTGGCAGTATTTAAGTATCTTCAGTGTGTGTCAGACTTCCGCTACTTTCAAACTCAGTTTGTAATAAGTGCTACTCCGTGGTGTTAAGTTATTCTGAACTACTTGTGAAATGTAACGTATGATGTGTATGTTGAATGATGCGATCCTGGTTGTAAGCAGTTTGGTTTGAAATCCTTCGTGATTTCGATTGACTACCGGGATTATATGGGCTCAAGTTTGAAAATTTGAGCGCTTCGGTGCTTGTTTTCGTACTTGTGCTCTTATAATTTGGTCGGTTCTGTTACAACAGGAAATCACCTGACTTCTACCGCTTAAAGCAGGGCTAAGCATCTACTCGATCCTAGTCTAGGTAGGATTCAGGGATTCATATATCTGGACAAGGAATGATATAATGCAGCAAGGTTTTCAACCAACTCCTACCACTTAATGCAACAATACTTATAACATATATATATAATTAATTGCTTTGAAGATAGGAGGCTTATAATGCTCCGGGGCTTGCCTAGGATCCGACTCAAGTTAGAGTATGTCAGAAGAAACTTGCTTGGCGAGCATTCCCTCCGTCTAACACTTGTTTGGTCCTTCTATCTTCAGGATGGATCCACCAAACACCGTCTTCGGGTTTGGCTCCATCGTCACATCACGTCCTTCACGTTTTTCAGCTAGCGTACCTAAATGAAATGCAAGATGCAAGTGCATGAATACAAGGAAATGCAATAGATGATGCATCACACGTTAATCAAGGCAAGTATAAGGTTATAGTAAAGACACGTAAGCACATCACATTACTTAAGTAACCTTACACAAACAAACATGCTAAAAATAGCAAAGAAAGCAATACCAAGCATGACACAATATTTACAAAGTCTCAGGTGTACTAGCTTAATCACCAAAGACATGAATCACACTTAGCAATACGCAAACAACGTAACCAAGCAATCATGTATTTTCAACAATTCGGGACATACATGCAGTGGCTGAGTAAATCAATCATATCTGAAGTTCTACAAATCCAAATTACTTGCAAGAAGACATCCTAGAAAGCTTATGAAATTTTCCACATTTCATTTATAAACATCACAGCATGATTCCAAAGTTTAATATGTCGAATTTACACAAACACAGAAACTGGTCTAACAAGGCAGAGAGCAAGCAATTCTATAACCTAACTTTAAACAGCTATAACTCCTAAACCACATGGCCAAATGCCACCAAATTTTAACAGCAGCTAGATACATAAATTATCTACAACTTTTGTATACATAGGTCTTACAACAAAGCACATTATCATGAAGAACTTTGCTAAGTTTCCGGATCTATCCAGAAACCTCATTTGCAAGAAATAATTATTAACTTATGTTGCAAACATATAATTGGACAAAACCAACTTTACCAACATGTCACACATGACTAATGAACACCATAAAACATAGTGTCCATTCCTAAATAATTTCTTTTAATGCATTTTCTTAATTTATTTAGATAATTAGGTGGAATTATGAACACCTATCAAAAGTGCACAATAAATTCTACAAAAATTACAGTGGCCTAACTATGCTCTTAAAAGTCTACTGTCCAAATTTCAATCCATTTGGGCAATTATATCAACCTCTATGAAAAAGACAAATAGCTATTGCAATAATCATGTGAGAGCAAGTTAAACTTAACACTCAATATTTTCTGTGAACACAAGGCCATATTATGAATCAATATGATAGAGAAATATCATACTAAGGTAATGGAACAACATTTTATATTTTATCATTTATATATTATTTATAAGCTATTTATCAAGCTATAAACAAGTTAAATCAATAACTTGAGCATACAGTAAGCAATGCCCATGAAATTTATACCACAGTACACCCATTGCATGACAATCCTACCATAAAAATTTCACATCAATTGGAGCATCACAACTCAAGATATAAAAATAACAAGGAAAATAAGCATTTATTTTCCATTTAACAAGATCTAGGTAAAACATCCGGAAACCCGAAAACAACCTATAAGTTTTATATTTTTCTTAGACAGTGCATATTACTAGAAGACCAACAAAATTGGAATCACTAATTTTGGACTTCTAAAACTCCAGATATTGATGAAAGCAAGTTAATCCATTTCCAAAACCACTTTTCACTAATGAATTTCTACAGCACAAACACATGCATGCATGGCACAACCGATTACCCTAACAGGCAGAGCACTTCACAAGGATTCCAACAAAACAAATTGCACAATTTTCGGAGCTACCAAATATGAGATATAGATTTTACAAAATAAAAGAAAAATCTGTAAATTTGGGTACCAAATGAAGTTGGACGGGACCCACATGTCATACTCTCAGCTAGTCTTCTTCTTCCTCCAGTTCATACGAACTGAACAGACAAAAAGAGGCTGAGAGCGCGCGGCTCTGGCTCGGCCGGCCTCCGGTGAGGGCGACCCTCCAGTGGCGCGTGGTGGCGGCGGAGCATGCTTGGGCTAGCGCAAACTCAAGGGCGGTGGTGGCTTGTATCGCGGTGACCCGAGGCGTTCTGGCCACGACGACCGGCGATGCTACCGTGGCGGCTCCGGCGCTGGAGCTTGCCGGCGGCCAACGGGGCCGAGGAAGGGGCGCTTCGAGGGCGGTGTGAGGGGAGGAAGATGGTGCTCCGCTCGGCTGAAGACAAGGAAGCTCGTGGCGGAGGAATGCCGGCGGCCATGGAGCTTGGCCATGGCGGCCATGGCGGACAGCGCTCTGCTCGCGTGCGCGGCGCTGGAAAGCGAGGAAGGGGAAAGGGAGGGCGAGGCGAGTGAGGGGAAAGCATCTGCCACCGCAGCGACGCGAGGGAGGAGGTAGAGGCACGCGGCATGGAGGTGGCGCTGCTGCTGCCCTGCATGGTGGCCACGCGCCCGCTTCATCAAACAGCTGGTGGGTGACAGAGTGCCCAACTTCGGGTCACAAAAATGGCATCTTCCAAGCATATTCGGTCTTAGGTGCCTTAAGAAAAGTTGTTGCCCACCTGATGATCTACAAAACTCATTAAGGTTGTTCAGCCATTCGGACAGTGGGTTAGCAGTTAATTAGCTGCTAACATGACAGTGTCAGCGACTAAACAAGGACTAAGCTTGGCTCGATTGAGGCTCTAATTTGCTGGTCAAAACATGTCAGATCAAATCCAACTTTCTATGAGCTCTTCTTCAAGATGTATACTTCAACTTTTATTTTTGGCTCAACTTAAGTTGCTTAGCAAAAACGCGAGAACGCGATGTGCCAACCGGTATTGGTGCTGGAATTCCCAGACTTGGAAAAAAAATTCTAAGTCTGAAACAAACTGCAGCAGATTCAAACTTTGAGCCATGGTTTGACTTATTTCCAAGATGAATTATGGTATGCTCCAAAAATAAAGTTTGTTGCTCTTAAACTAAACTACAACTCTTATTGAGAAATCATCACCTAGTTCGACCTGGTTAGGAAACTACGCAGCTCCAAAGTAGGGTAGGCGAAACTTGAAAACTGAATTCAGTTTCAAACCGACTGAAACTGCAATCTTCTCCCATCTCCATCTCCCAAACCGAGCAAGCAAAAGCTAAACCAAATCCACAGGGTTGTAGAGCTATATGAGGACTACAACTTTTCTTAAAGAATCTAGGTTTGGTTCGACTTGGTTTGAGACATATACTATCCCAAAGGAGGATACGTTAAAACTGAAATCAGCTCCAACACTTAGCCAAATTTTGCGAAGTCCAAAAACAGCAGCTGAATCAATCTTTTGAGCCCTATTTGGCTAAGTTATAGGCCAAACTAGCTCTTGACCATTAAACAAAGTTTGTTCTACACAAGATTAACTACAACTTTTGTTTAAGGTCAAACCTCATAACTAGTACAGAATTTAAACTTCCACTTTGGTCAAAGTTGCAACTCGATAAAGCCTAAACTAAGGTTTTAGGCCAATCGGAGCATTTTCTTGACATTTGCTCAACATGAACCCTTCATGACTTTTGTTGTAGAATTCATCTAGAGTCATTTGGGCAAGTTTGCATGGTTTGGTTGATGATCTATAGTTCCATTAACTTAATGGGGCAAATTCCAATAGGAATGGAACTTATCATTTCATGTGACTTTTTGATTCCAAACTTCATGAAACTTTTCCAGGGATCATTATAGATAGGTACTAAGGTGAGACACATGAATACATTACAATAGCACCATCCAAGCATATATCTTTGAAAATGGCCTATATGTAAAAGCAATAGTGCATCATCCAAGTTTAGGTTAGGCTCGTCTCTATAGGTTTGACTTTGGCATCGTCATCTCCACTAATCTATCATGTTTGAGCTTAAACCCACTACTTAATTGGTGATAAACACCTAGGGTGTTACAGCCCTCCCCCCTTAAAAGAATCGCGTCCCGAGATTCGGAATGGAAGACCTTTTAAGGAAGAGAGGCACGCTATCAAGTTCCCAATATCTGCTATAGCATTCAACTACAAAGCTTCAACATCGGTGAACAATTTGGTCAAAGGCACTTTCTGATACTTACTCTTTATGGTAAAATTTGTCTGAAGAATTTCCTTCATTGACTTTCATGAATCATTGTTACTTTTGGGAGGAATCCAAGATAGCACGTACTGCATTCTCAGTGTACGGAGATCATTTGGTCCGTGAGCTGACCACTCACAAGTATCTGATTCTTAAGTGAGCACAGCATAGTCCATATGAACTTTACACTAAACCAAAATTTTCAAAAAGATACTCGTTAAAATGACTCTATGTTCACAAAGGTTGAAAAGCAGTTCTCTACCAAAATGGCTTGAGTACAACCTTCCAAAAGGGTGAGATCATAGACGACAAATATACTCGGAGGCTATAGGATACTGACTAACCAATAGACAGGTCTATGTTGGTCGTAAATGTTCAATCATTTAGATATCAACTGATGGAAAGCTACTTACTATTCCATGCGTACAGTTCTCTTTATCTGATGACAACACTGTATTATCTGAGTCTGTCGAGGGGTCAGTGAATGTGATAGCTGACTCTGTCGGCTTTCTATTTCTGCCAATAGCTATCTAATACGATTCTTTTATCCAAAGGCAACAGTTATCTGGGTTGAATCAGATGCAACCTCTTAGGTAAAAACATTTATAAGGTACCAAAGTATGTCATCATTTGGAAAATCATTACTAAAGCAAAATGTAGTGAGGCCTTAAGGACAACAAAAGTTGTAAATATTCACTAAACCGTAGGAAGTAGTCTACCACCAAGCGATTGAGTAAAATTTTCCTTGGTGACTTAGTTGTACTGTAAGTTGAGTTAACTTGCAACATAACACTTTGTCAGGCCAACTTTCACCTGAGGCTTCCTCTTTGGGATCAAACAACAGCTCTAAGATAGGAAATCTATTGTTTGACACTTCTCAAATTGCTTTTGAATATTCCTCAACACTTTGTCCAATAAAGTTATGAACAAACCGTTTGTGGCACCTAAGGGCACAAGGATGTTGATCGAAACTAGGGCATGCTTTCTCTAATTCTTCACCGCAGCTGATTGAACACCTTGCACTATCTGTGTGATTGTCCAAGACGGAATTGACTTGATCACAATGGCTCTAGAAGATAGAATATCTCTCAAGTTGTTGGCTAGTTGATTAACTTCTTGTTGGTTATTGCTCTGTAAGACATAGCCTTTGTAGCTACCAAAGAGTCATTACCTAGCTAGAGATTAACCTTCCTATTGGTAACTAATCAGTTGTTTCTCAACACTAAAAGTTCCAAATCTTCACTCTTGACCACAACAACTGTGGTTGATGCAGAACAGATGGTTGCCATCGAATTTAGCAAATACGAAGTTATTCTAGAGATGGTTGATTTCGATTGTACGGTCATTATGCACCCAAAATTGCGGCTTGGATAGCTCCGGTCATATGCACAATGCGACAATCGATTCTCATCCCATAGATAACTTGTCCAACATTAAGGGTTGTGTGTCCTTTTTATCCAATAGATATGAGATACTTGCTTACTAGATGACGTTCGTCAATACTGGGATAACTACGTAGAGTCACTTGTCTACCACCTATTGTAGTCTGTTAATGTTTATGTCAGTGACCTATTCTTCAAAGATTTTCCTCTTAGCAACTTTAGAAGGAAGTTCCACTACTTTCGGTCTAAGATATGGATCTTACGATACGATTTGGAGAGATAATAAAGAAAAGGAACACGAGAAAATAACACATCGACTGTCGTTTCATAATGGATCATGACTAGAAACCGTGATACCCGCGCATGCCAAGCAGCCAGCCATGTGTCTGCAGCCACAGGAGGCCCTTGGTTTCGTCACGGCACCATCAGCGGCTACTCATAACACCATTACTAAACGTACAACGAAAGTGAAATTTCAAGTGGCACCAATGGGCTGTAAGAGCAAGCGCCATACAAGGAGGGATAGCAAGCAAAGGTAGTCACAAGGTTTAGAATCAACACGAAAATGATCCGAAGATTAAAATATAGCACAAGAGAACATCGTGCAATTGCTAAGGATAACTAAGCAAGAGACTCTTGCTTAAATTCTATGCACGACTTGCGTCCACTGAGGTGAGTTCCAGATAAAAGATTAATAGGAGATTTACTCATGTTGGGCAACAACATGAGATCAAGACTGATAAACATCCCGAGACTTGGGAAGGTTGGAGACGAATTAAGCAAATTTCAAGGCGAAAACCGATATGTAGTCATAGATTGAGTTGATAAGGTAGATGCACGAATTTGTAAGCACATGATTTAGAGGCCATAGCAAAAAGACGTTGCATCACACTAGCTAACCTTTAAGAGAGGTAACCGGAAGGTCCAACATGGATTTGGGTACGGTCTCCACAACTAGCAACGTACGAACCATGGTCAAAGGCTAGCGTTGATGAAAGTTAACTTGGTTGGTCAGTCGATAAGGGTCTTCACAAAGAAAAAAAATGGTTGCAAAACATCCACAGCTTATACAAACATACAGGAGAACAAAACTTTGGGCTTTCGGTCAAGCAACGGCATGGATACAAACATTCAAGGGCTAACCACCAAGTCTACAGGCTCAGGCTCCTAAGAGAGAAAACCTAATGGAAGACAACAATCATACAATTACGTACGTAAACGTTGTTCTAGGATAAAGCTATGCGACCCTCGTATGCTCACCGAGGATAAACGAGATGACAACTAGGGCACTACCTAGATAACAAGCATACATACGACATCACAATCAAGCATTTGAGAGATTCTATCCAATTAGTTTAAGCAACCATTACTAAGCACCAGGCTCACCCATAACAAACATTTATCTAAAGCAAGAACTAACTACGAGTTTAGCCTAAGACAAATGCTAGTTAAGGTAGCTAACTTAGTATGTTCAAAGAATCTGGATGGCAGCACACTAGTTACTTGTTTCAACCATAACTGAGGTTATAGACATCCCACACAGGTGATCCTAGACTTTCTAGAAAGCTTAGGAATATGACTACACTTTAGTTATTCATACCAAAAACAAATTCATAGATTAACATGACTAAAAATGCTAATGTTTCAGATCTGTACCAATATGGACATAAAATTTGACAAGAACTTCAAAAATGCGTAACTGGAGTTCTAGCGACACAACAAGGCCGAGCCTTAACTTTATGTAAAGCTTATTAAGTTGTCTATAACTTTCTTATTATCATATTAAGATGATTCTATATCTAACAAGGCCAAACAAGACATCTCTGCCCAGATTTGGACAGATTCTGTTATTCCACTTTGCAAGCTCATAACTAGAGATTTAGACCACCAAAATTAGTGCTATAGGACATTTTGGAAAGCTTAGAAAAAGTAATACACTTCTTCTATTATCTCCAAGACATGATTCCATATGCACGCAGGTCAAACAAACCAAACATTCAGATCTATTCAGAGCCTAAGCAAAATCTGACAGCAAACTTCTAAAATTCATAACTCCCAAACCATAAGGCCTAGGGTCATGAAATTTTAGGACAAGCTAGAAAAGTAAGTTGGCTACAACTTTGGTATTCTCCATAACTACAGAAATACCATTATGACCACAAAAACATCACTACAACAGAAATCATTCTAGCAGCCAACATTCGACAAGCAAAACTAAGCTTGCCTTTGTTCTACTTAACAAGAGAGCACACAAACATGTTATTCTAGTAGCTCTAAACATTATTACCTTAGACCAACCAATTTAATTCATTAATAAGAATCATAATTACTTAGGTAAGGTCTAAAGCATTTGCAAACACTTGTATGACAACATATCCGCCATTTAGCTAAACTAAAGGGCATCTATAGGTTCAAGCATGTAACCACAACTATTTCTAGCAAGGCTAAGCACACACTTTTATCAAGCATTTCCTATTCAAGCAACATGGAACAAAGCATTCTTGTTTGACTCCACACAAGAAAGATAGTGTACTACATTGATCACAAGTTACTTATCATTTGAAGAAAGGTGAGAGGAGCATAGCCATGTATAAAGCAACAATCATGAATATGCATGCTTCGTCCTATTCATCCTCACAAGATTGCCAACCTAAGATGGCGATCACGTTCTATGTCGGTGGCATAACACGCACTCTCTCGATATATAGCTAGTCGTCAACTACATTCGACTTACGCATTCGTGGTTAGTGTACCTGCAGAAAAGTTTCATTGCAGCCCAACATTTCCCCAATATATGGCACACAATGAAAACAGGAAAGTAAAATTCTAAGTACTCCCATGTACATATACCCCCGTATATATACATGTAGCACCAAAACTACCCGAATCATTCGATCACCCACAATTAAGTACCTTCATATATACATGTGTATAACATGTAAATAATTCAGTCACCAAAACTAGCTCTCCCCTAGACCGCAGGTTGTACGGTCATGCTCTCACAACTCACACTTACCTGAGCGTAGGTGCGATGTTGCATAAAAGTAAACTAGCGACATATATGGCTATTTCATATATGAAGGCTACCTCTAATCTGACACACCGGGTAGCATAGTGTGGGAGAGTTATCACACATACATACCTTGGCCTAGGCGTAGATGCATAAATGAAAAACCCCCAGGTTAGTACTTATATAAGCCACCTAATAATCCTTATATGGGCATAAGGAAATTGACCACTGGCATACTTAGGTTTAAAAATTTAGATTTCACAAACCTATATATAACTATAAGATGATAAAACTGGTTTTAGAAAACAAAACCTTTGTTTTAAATACACATATGACATGTTTAATGTTGAATCTTGCTCCGATGCCAGCTGTAACGGAACCGACCAAATTATAAGAGCACAAGTACAAAAACAATCACCGAAGTGATCAAATTCTCGCACTTGAGCCCATATAACTCCGGTAGTCCAATGAAATCACGAGGGATTTCAAACCAACCAACATACAAGCCAAGATCGTAGTGATTCAACATAACAAGTCACATGTTACAACCATTTCACAAGTAGTTTAATATACATCGGAGTTCAACATAGTTATTACAACTTAAGTTCAAAAGTAACGGAAGCAAAGTAATTTGAAACTAACATTAATCTTATTTCAAATACATGCCAGTACCATGGTCGACTTCCAACAAAAGCATTAGAGAGAAGATAACTCAGAAGGATCATGCCCGTGATCACACTCCGCCACTAAGGCAGGAGCCAACCAACTCTTGCAGTCGCCATGATACATCACAACCTACAACAAGTGGGGATAAAACCCTGAGTACGACAATGTACTCAGCTAGACTTACCCGTCATAAACCAGAAATAAAGTGACACCAAGGATCATGCAAGGCTGATATAAAGTGGGCTAGCTTGACAACATTTTGCATAAAAGCTTAATATGGATAAGTAGTCATTAATGCTTAAGCATCAAGTTAATTATCATTAACCTGTTCTCTATATTAGAACCTGTACTAGAGCACTCACTTTATTAGGAGCAAACAATATTAACCATAGCAGGTATAAATTGAGGCAACGTTTCCATCATTATCCAATTAACCATCCGTTCAATTTAATGGAATCTACGTTGCCGCTGCTCAAGTCAAGTGCTCACTAACCGGGAGCGACGGCGATTCGAATCGAATTCCTATCCAGCTGGAGGGGTATTTCTAACACTCACCGAGTCACGCCTGGCGAGGGCTGCTCAGGTCATCTTTCGTACAGTTCAGGAATCACGGGTCCGAATGATGTCGCGACCCCAAGGGCGACACTCTGCCAGGTGATAGGGACTCTAACCCCCCCTTGGTCTCACGCCAATGTCCCCAAGCACATCCTTTCTCTCCTCCAAGAAGCAACCTACCATTCGATTCCCGGCCTGAACCATACTACTCGACTTCGCGGTCGGAACGACTTATCTGGCCAACTAAGTGTTAGACTGCGTTCAACATGACTCAAGGACGTACAGCGAATCGGTCCTTAAACGACTCAGACAGGGATAGATCGACACCCAAGACCTCCATGCCTTGTTGCTTCACTATCGTCATCCCGCCCGGTCTCATTTCATTTTATTAACACATGGTTCCATTTCACGATAGCAAATATAGCCAACCGTGCCATATATGAATATCCCTACATCTCGCAGGTGACAGGAAATCACCTGACTTCTACCGCTTAAAGCAGGGCTAAGCATCTACTCGATCCTAGTCTAGGTAGGATTCAGGGATTCATATATCTGGACAAGAAATGATATAATGCAGCAAGGTTTTCAACCAACTCCTACCACTTAATGCAACAATACTTATAACATATATATATAATTAATTGCTTTGAAGATAGGAGGCTTATAATGCTCCGGGGCTTGCCTGGGATCCAACTCAAGTTAGAGTATGTCAGAAGAAACTTGCTTGGCGAGCATTCCCTCCGTCTAACACTTGTTTGGTCCTTCTATCTTCAGGATGGATCCACCAAACACCGTCTTCGGGTTTGGCTCCATCGTCACATCACGTCCTTCACGTTTTTCAGCTAGCGTACCTAAATGAAATGCAAGATGCAAGTGCATGAATACAAGGAAATGCAATAGATGATGCATCACACGTTAATCAAGGCAAGTATAAGGTTATAGTAAAGACACGTAAGCACATCACATTACTTAAGTAACCTTACACAAACAAACATGCTAAAAATAGCAAAGAAAGCAATACCAAGCATGACATAATATTTACAAAGTCTCAGGTGTACTAGCTTAATCACCAAAGACATGAATCACACTTAGCAATACGCAAACAACGTAACCAAGCAATCATGTATTTTCAACAATTCGGGATATACATGCAGTGGCTGAGTAAATCAATCATATCTGAAGTTCTACAAATCCAAATTACTTGCAAGAAGACATCCTAGAAAGCTTATGAAATTTTCCACATTTCATTTATAAACATCACAGCATGATTCCAAAGTTTAATATGTCGAATTTACACAAACATAGAAACTGGTCTAACAAGGCAGAGAGCAAGCAATTCTATAACCTAACTTTAAACAGCTATAACTCCTAAACCACATGGCCAAATGCCACCAAATTTTAACAGCAGCTAGATACATAAATTATCTACAACTTTTGTATACATAGGTTTTACAACAAAGCACATTATCATGAAGAACTTTGCTAAGTTTCCGGATCTATCCAGAAACCTCATTTGCAAGAAATAATTATTAACTTATGTTGCAAACATATAATTGGACAAAACCAACTTTACCAACATGTCACACATGACTAATGAACACCATAAAACATAGTGTCCATTCCTAAATAATTTCTTTTAATGCATTTTCTTAATTTATTTAGATAATTAGGTGGAATTATGAACACCTATCAAAAGTGCACAATAAATTCTACAAAAATTACAGTGGCCTAACTATGCTCTCAAAAGTCTACTGTCCAAATTTCAATCCATTTGGGCAATTATATCAACCTCTATGAAAAAGACAAATAGCTATTGCAATAATCATGTGAGAGCAAGTTAAACTTAACACTCAATATTTTCTGTAAACACAAGGCCATATTATGAATCAATATGATAGAGAAATATCATACTAAGGTAATGGAACAACATTTTCTATTTTATCATTTATATATTATTTATAAGCTATTTATCAAGCTATAAACAAGTTAAATCAATAACTTGAGCATACAGTAAGCAATGCCCATGAAATTTATACCACAGTACACCCATTGCATGACAATCCTACCATAAAAATTTCACATCAATTGGAGCATCACAACTCAAGATATAAAAATAACAAGGAAAATAAGCATTTATTTTCCATTTAACAAGATCTAGGTAAAACATCCGGAAACCCGAAAACAACCTATAAGTTTTATATTTTTCTTAGACAGTGCATATTACTAGAAGACCAACAAAATTGGAATCACTAATTTTGGACTTCTAAAACTCCAGATATTGATGAAAGCAAGTTAATCCATTTCCAAAACCACTTTTCACTAATGAATTTCTACAGCACAAAAACATGCATGCATGGCACAACCGATTACCCTAACAGGCAGAGCACTTCACAAGGATTCCAACAAAACAAATTGCACAATTTTCGGAGCTACCAAATATGAGATATAGATTTTACAAAATAAAAGAAAAATCTGTAAATTTGGGTACCAAATGAAGTTGGACGGGACCCACATGTCATACTCTCAGCTAGTCTTCTTCTTCCTCCAGTTCATACGAACTGAACAGACAAAAAGAGGCTGAGAGCGCGCGGCTCTGGCTCGGCCGGCCTCCGGCGAGGGCGACCCTCCAGTGGCGCGTGGTGGCGGCGGAGCATGCTTGGGCTAGCGCAAACTCAAGGGCGGTGGTGGCTTGTATCGCGGTGACCCGAGGCGTTCTGGCCACGACGACCGGCGATGCTACCGTGGCGGCTCCGGCGCTGGAGCTTGCCGGCGGCCAACGGGGCCGAGGAAGGGGCGCTTCGAGGGCGGTGTGAGGGGAGGAAGATGGTGCTCCGCTCGGCTGAAGACAAGGAAGCTCGTGGCGGAGGAATGCCGGCGGCCATGGAGCTTGGCCATGGCGGCCATGGCAGACAGCGCTCTGCTCGCGTGCGCGGCGCTGGAAAGCGAGGAAGGGGAAAGGGAGGGCGAGGCGAGTGAGGGGAAAGCATCTGCCACCGCAGCGACGCGAGGGAGGAGGTAGAGGCACGCGGCATGGAGGTGGCGCTGCTGCTGCCCTGCATGGTGGCCACGCGCCCGCTTCATCAAACAGCTGGTGGGTGACAGAGTGCCCAATTTCGGGTCACAAAAATGGCATCTTCCAAGCATATTCGGTCTTAGGTGCCTTAAGAAAAGTTGTTGCCCACCTGATGATCTACAAAACTCATTAAGGTTGTTCAGCCATTCGGACAGTGGGTTAGCAGTTAATTAGCTGCTAACATGACAGTGTCAGCGACTAAACAAGGACTAAGCTTGGCTCGGTTGAGGCTCTAATTTGCTGGTCAAAACATGTCAGATCAAATCCAACTTTCTATGAGCTCTTCTTCAAGATGTATACTTCAACTTTTATTTTTGGCTCAACTTAAGTTGCTTAGCAAAAACGCGAGAACGCGATGTGCCAACCGGTATTGGTGCTGGAATTCCCAGACTTGGAAAAAAAATTCTAAGTCTGAAACAAACTGCAGCAGATTCAAACTTTGAGCCATGGTTTGACTTATTTCCAAGATGAATTATGGTATGCTCCAAAAATAAAGTTTGTTGCTCTCAAACTAAACTACAACTCTTATTGAGAAATCATCACCTAGTTCGACCTGGTTAGGAAACTACGCAGCTCCAAAGTAGGGTAGGCGAAACTTGAAAACTGAATTCAGTTTCAAACCGACTGAAACTGCAATCTTCTCCCATCTCCATCTCCCAAACCGAGCAAGCAAAAGCTAAACCAAATCCACAGGGTTGTAGAGCTATATGAGGACTACAACTTTTCTTAAAGAATCTAGGTTTGGTTCGACTTGGTTTGAGACATATACTATCCCAAAGGAGGATACGTTAAAACTGAAATCAGCTCCAACACTTAGCCAAATTTTGCGAAGTCCAAAAACAGCAGCTGAATCAATCTTTTGAGCCCTATTTGGCTAAGTTATAGGCCAAACTAGCTCTTGACCATTAAACAAAGTTTGTTCTACACAAGATTAACTACAACTTTTGTTTAAGGTCAAACCTCATAACTAGTACAGAATTTAAACTTCCACTTTGGTCAAAGTTGCAACTCGATAAAGCCTAAACTAAGGTTTTAGGCCAATCGGAGCATTTTCTTGACATTTGCTCAACATGAACCCTTCATGACTTTTGTTGTAGAATTCATCTAGAGTCATTTGGGCAAGTTTGCATGGTTTGGTTGATGATCTATAGTTCCATTAACTTAATGGGGCAAATTCCAATAGGAATGGAACTTATCATTTCATGTGACTTTTTGATTCCAAACTTCATAAAACTTTTCCAGGGATCATTATAGATAGGTACTAAGGTGAGACACATGAATACATTACAATAGCACCATCCAAGCATATATCTTTGAAAATGGCCTATATGTAAAAGCAATAGTGCATCATCCAAGTTTAGGTTAGGCTCGTCTCTATAGGTTTGACTTTGGCATCGTCATCTCCACTAATCTATCATGTTTGAGCTTAAACCCACTACTTAATTGGTGATAAACACCTAGGGTGTTACAAAACATTTCCGGTACACTCTCATCATCTTGCATCTTGAAACTTGAAAATTTTTCTTGCAAGATATATGCTTTAGCGGTCTTTGTGCCTTCGGTGCCCTCAAATGTTTCTTCTAGTTTGGCCCAAGCATCATGTGCAATTTCTATGTTCTTCACTTGCTCAAATATCTTGTCATCTAATGCCTCATGAAGAGCACTAATAGCAATGTCATTGCATTGAAGCTTCTTCTCTTCAACCGGTGTTGGTGCTTCCGGGTTGGCAACCTCAAACTTTGTTTCGGTGACCTTCCATACTTCTCTATTGATTGACTTGAGGTGTGCGGTCATATTAACCTTCCAATAAGCATAATTTGTCCCATCAAAGTGAGGTGCCTTCTTGGTGTTGTTGATGTGCAAGCTTAATTGAGCCATTTCTTTTTCACCGTAGGTTGTTAAGCCTCAAATAAATGGTGCCTCGGCTCCGATACCACTTGTAAGGTCCAAATGGCTAGAGGGGGGGTGAATAGCCTATTTAAAAATCTACAAGCTTCACTAAACAATCACGTTAGTATAAAAGATGGCTAAGCTAATTCTAGCACTAGCTCAACTACACTATGCAAGCCACCTATACACTTCTAGTGAAACAAGGCTATGATCTCTAATACACACCAACAAGGCTAAGTCACTAAGCTACTTACTCCTATGTGATAAAAGCTACACTAAGCAAACTACACTAGAACTAGTACAAGAAAGTAAAGAGCAAGTGACTTGATTCTTATACCAACGAAGTAGAGAAGTAATGCACTCGAAGAATCAATCACAAGAGAAATCCTCGGCAAAGAGATGACACAAGATTTTTTACCGAGGTTCACTTGTTTCCCGGCAAGCTACTCCTCGTTGTGGCGATCCACCCACTTGTCGGTTCGCGAGCTAATCAACTATCAAGAGTCGAGCCCTCTGTAGGCGCCGCACAACCGCACACAAGATGGGGATCCTCCAAGCCACGAGCTCCACTAGAGTATCCAATTTGCGATCTCCCGCGGGAAAGGATCAAGAACCCCTTACAACACTTGGTGAAGGCTCCAACAATCTACAATTGCGAGCTCAATCACCTCCGCTGCTCCAAGCCGTCTACCGTGTCGAGAAACACGGAAGAGTAACAAGAAATCCGCAGCAACTCGAAGATCAAGTGCCTCTAGAATGCAACTCTCAAGCAATGCACTTGAATCTCACTCAATCTCACTCAAGATGTGCAACCAAGCAAAGAGATGAGTGGAGGGGTTGTTCTCTAGCTCAAAGGATGTCTCTAGGTCTCAAAATGTGCAAGAGATACCCTCAAACCCTGGACATCCTCTATTTATAACGAAGGGGTACGCAGCTAGCCGTTACGGATGACGCAGTGAAAAACGTGATGACCGGACGCTCCGGTCAGGGTGACCGGACGCGTCCGGTCACTACACGACAGCAAGAAATAGTGCGCGTCAGAACTAGCCGTTGCCGTGACCGGACGCACTCAACCGATAGACCGGATGCGACAGTGCCAGCGTCCGGTCGCGTTCCAGTAAGCTCCCGTCGAGACTGGACGCGTCCGATCGCATGTGACCGGACGCGCCGCGCGTCCGATCGGCACTCCGCTGCGCTCTGCCCCTCTAGACGTCTGACCGGACACTCCGGTTCCGTGAGGGACCGGACGCGCCGGTCGCGCGCTCTACTTCTGCGCACAGGTGAACTGACCAGACGCGCTGGTCAGGCCAGACCAGCGTCCGGTCACAAACCCTAGTGCCCGCGCCACGTTGAACTGACCGGACGCGTCTGGTCAAACCGAGACCGCGTCCGGTGTAGCGTCCGCTCGCCGTTTTTCAGTGAAAAACAATTTGGACTTTCGCCACCTTTTCTAGACTCCGACGCAATAGAAAATAGGCATTTCATTTCCTCGAAAACGCCTGAATCCCGCGCTCGCAAGCTCGGCGGGAAGGAGAGCGAACCCCAAACTCCTTACTACCGCTCAAACACCACCGCCTTCGCAAATGTGCTAACACCACCAAGTGTACACCATCAATATGCATGTGTGTTAGCATTTCACAAACATTTTTAAGATGTTATGTTAGCTCTCAACTAGATCCTAATGCATATGCTCAAGACATTGATCTAGTGGCACTTGATTCCCGAGCTAACCGTGATTGCCCCTCTTGATAGTCGGCTATGTATCCTAAACCCGGTCAATCACTTCTCTACTCATCTTAGACCGGCAAAAGGAAAATCCTATGGTTATACCTTTGCCTTGCGCTCTTAGATCCTTCTCTTCCACTTGATCATCATGTCCATCATATTATGTGCGTCTCCACCATGATCTTGCTCATCATTTCATGCACCAAATCATGTGGTCTTGTGGCCACATCTCCATGCCATTTCCACCTCCATCACATGTTGCTTATGCTTAGCTTAATCACACTTGATACAATAGCATTAGCAACTTGGTGTCATTAATTACCAAAACCAAACTTGGGCTTTCACTCTCCTCGTCATGGTTCTCGACCCATGGTGACTGGAAAGCAATGTCAGCTGGCAACATAGCCTCAGAGCCGAAGACCATGAAGTACGGGGAGATGCCGGTATTGCGACTGGGCTGGGTCCTCAGTCTCTAGACCACGGCCGGTAGCTCCTTCAACCATCTCCCAGGATGCTTATCGTTTGCCCTGTACAACCTTTTCTTCAGAGCATCAAGGATCATACAGTTTGCTCGCTCAGCCTACCCGTTAGCTCTTGGGTGCGCCACCGAAACGTACTTAACTACTATGTCTCTATCATCACAGAAGTTTCAGAAATTATTACCGGTGAACATGGACAAAGCGGTGGATTATTTCATCGAGCAGCTCAGCTGCCTTCTTTGTAGTCCTCAAAACTAAGGGTTTGTACTCAATCCACTTGGAGAATTTGTCAATAATGACATAAACCCAATGGTAACCTCCCGAAGCCAGTTTGAAAGGCCCGATCATATCCAGTCCTGAGCATGAAAAAGGCCATGACGCTGGAATGGTCTGGAGTTCATGGGCTAGAACGTGAGTCTGTTTGGCGAAGAACTGGCACCCCTCACAATGATGGACCAACTTCTCGGCATCGACGACAGTTGAAGGCCAATAAAAACTTGCTCGAAAAGCCTTACCGACCAGTGTGCGTGAAGCGGCATGGTTGCCACAAGTACCAGCATGGATATCTTCTAAAATCTTCAATCCGTGTTTCTGAGACACGTATTTTTGTAATAATTCCTCCTTATTTTTGCACATAAGGTTCCCATCAACCAGCACATAATGCTTGCTGCGCCATATGAGGCGTTCCACCTCAGTTTTATCCTGAGGAACCTTTGCAGAGGTAAGATATCTGATGAACGGTTCTCTCTAGTCTGTGGTGGTGGTCAGAATCTTGGCGACCAGCTGGTATGTAGACGGCTGTTCGGCCATCGGCTTCTCTTGTTCCTCGATAGATGGCTTGACAAGGTCATAAATGAAAACTCCATGGGGAATCGCTGCCCGGGTTGATCCTAGCTTTGACAACTTATCAGCCACCTCATTGTCAGCCTGAATCACGTGATGGAACTCAAGACCATAGAATTTGTTCTCCAGCTTTTTGATCTGCGCATGGTAAGCATCCATCCATTCGTTGGTACAGTCCCAGTCCTTATTCACCTGGTTTATGATAAGAGCAGAATCACCGAACACCATGAGCCTTCTTATGCCGAGCTCAACGGTGATGCGAAGGCCGTGCAAGGCCGCCTCATACTCAGCGACGTTATTGGAGGCCTTGAAATGGATGCGAAGGACATAGCTCGGCCTATCCTCGAATGGCGAGATGAAGTACACCCCTGCCTCGGCACCGTCGATATTGAGGGACCATCAAAATACATCTTTCAGTGCTCGGGGGAACTGTCAGAGACAAGTGTATTGATGTTTGTCCATTCGACAATGAAGTTGACCAGTGCCTGTGACTTGATGGTCGTGCGGCTTCAAAATTCTAGCGAATATGGGCTAAGCTCCAACACCCATTTGATGATGCACCCGTTGGCGTCTTTATTGCGCAAGATATCCCCCAGCGAAAACTCAATGACCACTTCGATGGGGTAAGTATCAAAATAATGGCGTAGTTTGCGAGAGGTGATCAAGATAGCATAAAGCAGCTTCTGGACCTAGGGGTAAGGGGTCTTAGATTCGTTGAGTACCTCGCTGATGAAGTATACTGGTCGTTGGACCTTGTACACGTGCCCGACCTCCTCGAACTCGATGATGATGGTAGTACTAACTACCCAATTAGTTGCAGCAATGTAAAGCAACAAAGTCTCGCCTTCCTTGTGCGCCGTTAGGATCAGAGGAGATGTTAGAAACTGCTTGAGCTCTGCAAAAGCAGTGTTAGCTTCTTCTGACCACTCAAACTTCTCCTTTGCCTTGAGGAATTTGAAGAATGGCAGGCCCTTTTCACCGAGCCATGATATGAATCAACTTAGGGCAGCCATGCACCCACTTAGCTTCTAGATGTCCTTGACACACTCTGGTAGTTTCATCTTCATGACTGCTTCGACTTTTTTTGGGTTAGGCCGTATGCCCTCACAGCTAACTATATTGCCGAGCAGTATGCCAGATGGCACACCAAATATGCACTTCTTCAGATTCAGCTTCCATTGAAACTTATTGAGTGCCTTGATGGTCTGATCGAGATCATTGACCAGAGTAGAGGCTACTTTGGTCTTCACCACTACGTCATCAACATATGCCTCAATGAGCTGATCTCTGATCTGATCACTGAGGCACTGTTGGATGGCCCGTTGGTAGGTTGCGCCTATATTTTTGAGCCCAAATGACATGGTCGTGTAGCAGTAAGCACCGAAAGGCATAATAAAGGATGTCTTAATCTGGTCCTCCTCTCTCAGAGAGATCTGATGGTAACTAGAGTAGCAATCTAGAAAAGATAAGAGCTCCTAGCCAGCGGTAGAATCTACGACCTCGTCTATACGAGGCAAACCGAAGGGGTCCTTAGGGCAGTGTTTGTTGAGATCGGTGTAATCAACACACATCCTCCATTCATTATTCTTTTTTCTTACAAGAACCGGGTTGGCAAGCCACTCTGGGTGATACACCTCTTTGATAAAGCCAGTAGCTAAGAGCCGGTTTACTTCTACCCTAATCACCTCCTTTTTGTCTCGAGCGAACCGTCGTAGCTTCTGTTTTATTGGCTTGGCGGTCTTCGAAACATCCAAGGAGTGCTCGATCAACTCCTGAGGTACTCCGAACATGTCTGCAGGTTTCCATGCAAACATGCTAATGTTCTCCCTTAGGAAGTAGACGAGCGTGTCTTCCTATTTGGGGTCTAGGGTGGCCCCGGTGCAAGCCATCTTGGACTTGTCGCCCGAGACCAGTTCCACCTCTTTAGTCTCCTTGGACTTTACAGTAGCACGGGTGGCTTCTTTGCCGGGAATCTTAAAATCGGTGAGAGGAATCTTGTTGGCATCAGTAATGGACTGCTGCATGTGGATCAAGAGCTCAAGGGCTTCAGCGGTTGCATGGCCCTCCCTCTCGTAATTGTAGGCGATGAGAACATTGCCCCTTAAAGAGAGGACGCCCTTTTCGGTTGGCATCTTTAGGAGCAGGTAGACGTAGTGTGGTATCGCCATAAATTTGGCTAGAGCTGGTCAGCCGAGTATGGCGTGATATGTTCCTTCGAAGTCCGCTACGATCAAATTGACGTAGTCAATACGAAAGTGGTCGGCGGTGCCAAACTGTACGGCCAATGTGATCTGTCCCAAGGGTTGAGAGGTTTGCCCTGGGAGCACTCCCCAGAAAGGTGCATCGTAAGGCTCAAGGTCTTCTGGCTTAATGTCTAACTCAGTTAGAGCGTTACGAAAGAGGATATCGAGGGCGCTATCGCCGTCGATAAGCACCTTCTCAAATTGTACATTCCTGATGACGGGGTCTAAAACGAGGGGGAAGCACCCTGGCTCTAGGATATTGGCCCCTGGTTAGCTCTGCTGAACGTAATGGGTTGGTGCGATCAGTTTTGGTACTTGGGGTCGACAACTCTTCCGTTCGGGTTGTTGAGGGCTATAACAGCTTGGGCGGTAAGCTTCCTCTGTCGTCCGTTACCAGGGTAACTTTTCCACCAAAGATGCTGCGAACGCTTCTATCGGGGTCCTTGTAAGCATGACAAGGGTCCTTGTCACGTTCCTCTTCGGTCTTGTCATCCTCATCGGGCCTCTTGTCGTCCTGGCGGTCATTTTTGTCGCCGTCCTTGTCGCCGCCACTCTTCCTTTTACGGGCGTCCAAGCGGTTGATAGACTTTAGACCCCTGCAATCTCCCATTGTATGGCCAGAGTCTAGATGAGCTGGGTAGGGCCCCTGAAGGACCTTGGAGTAGGCATCCTCATAATTGCTCTTGGGCGTTGGCTTGACGGTGTTATCCATTATTCGGTTGCGGCTCAGTCGCCCCCTAAAGTAGTCCTGCCGACGCCGATCACGATTGTCATTGAGGTGGTCCTGGTTATCGTTGCGCGGATCATCGCGGGGTTCATCACGACGCCGATCATTGCGCTGGTTGTGGGGGCAGCGATTTGGCTGGTCGGGGCGAGGAGTCCGGCCAACGTCCTCCTTTATCTACGGGTCGGCCTCATCAGCATCTGCCCACTTCGCCACCGTGAGAAGGTCCTGAACAGAGTCAGGCCTCTTACGGAGAAGTTTGGTCCTGAGAGCATCATGGTGGCAGAGGCCTCTGATAAACGCGGAGATGGCTTCATTGCTGTTGATGTTGGGGATGGATATCCGCGTTTCCGAGAAGCGGCGGATGTAGTCGCATAACAGTTCATTCGGATAGTCTCTGACTTTCTCCAAATCATACTTGTTGCTAGGCTGCTGACAAGTGGACATATAATTGTCAATAAAAGCCCTCCTGAGCTGTGCCCAGGTGTCGATGGAGCCATCTCTCAGGCTGAGAAGCCATTGGTTTGCGGACTGGTTGATGACTACAGGCATATAGTTGGCCATCACATCTTCATCGCCATGTGCTGCTCGAACAACAATTTCATAGAACGTTATCCACTGTTCGGGATTAGCCTTCCCGTCATATGTGTCAAGATCGTGGAGCTTAAAGTTTCTTGGCCAGATGACAGCACGGAGCCGATCAGTGAATGGTCAGAGGCTGGGGATATGGCCAGCACGCAGTGCATAGCCGTGGCTAGGTGCGCCATGTGCTTCATCGTATTCCCGCCTGTGTTGCATCTTAGATGCATGACGCTCTTCTCGATTGTTTTCGAAGCGATCCCTCAAATTCAAATTGGTGTTGAGATGGTCACAGAGGTCACCTCCAGGCTGCTCCACTTCCTGGTCGGCACCGCGTTGTCGACCACAGACGCCACTGCGGTTTGCAACACGCTCCCCTCCATGACGTGCGCCGTGCCCGCCTTGTTGATTATGTTCGCCCCCTTGATCGGCGTCATGCTGGTTAGCATCGCGCCTTCCGCCTTGATCTCGGGGACGGTGCGCCTCATAGTTCATGTCGTGGCCCTGGTAAAGATAAGGACCTCCTCGTTGCCAGGGGCCTCGTTGGCGATGACTTCGGGTGGAGGACGCCGATGGAGCAGGTGTACGCCTCTCGTTAACCTAGACTGTGGCCACCTTCAATTATGCCTTGACAGCATCAAAGCCGGGGATTCTGGAGCTTGTTGAGTTCGTTCATGGCGACAACAATATTGGCACTCGGTGTCTTGAAAACCTGCTGGTTGTCGCACATATCGAAAGCGTCAGTCAGATCACGGTGGATATCGCGCTGGCCACCCGCGGCTGCATCAGCTGCATCCTCTTCAACGTTCTCTAGGTCAATTCTCCGAGCCCTACGATTGGCGTTTCTTTCCTCTCGGGCAGTCCTCTCTTGATCGGTTTCCCCGTCGCGAGGGGGCTCGTCATTACTAATGGCGAAGACGGCGCCCCCAAAGCCGGGAGGAAAGGCTAGGAACTCTTGCCCATATGGATCGATGAGGGTGCAGGTATAGTTAGTCCCGTGAGATTTGGTAGACCCGGTACCCTCTTCTGGGATTGTAGAGAGCGAATCCTGTCCGATCTGCCTAATATCCACCATGTTAACAGTAGGCGCAGGGTGGTCTGGTTCAGGCAGGTCTATCAGACAGAGATCCAAAACATGGTCACGCTCGGCGGGATCCACGAATAGGTGTGGTATGCAAGCAGTGTACTCGGATGCCACGTTCACCAACCCGTATGGGTAGGTGTTGGGTGAGTTCTCCATTAAGGCTTCGTAATCTCCCGACCTCAGGCCGGTTGTGGGTACTGGTCGGTAACAAACTGTCCGCCCTTCTGGAGTCACCATGATCATAAAATCGAGGTCCGGGCGCTCCTGGCGGCCAGCCTGAGCTGGTCGGAAATGGCGATCCTTAGAAGACCGATCTTTGATCGAATCTACTAAGGTTAGGGTTTCGGCCAAATTCGTGGTGACCCAATCGATGGACTCGACCAGATTAGTATTGTTAAGACGTCTCCCTTGATAGCGGGGAAGCGGTCGACGGGTGGTCGGAGGAGGTGACCCCGAGACTGGTCCCGAGATCGGATCCGCCATTGTCGATGCAGATTCGGTTGGCGCAGGGAGAGCCTGCACCGCCTCCACGACTTCAGCGGGACCGTCAGCGCCGGTGGTCCAGGTGAACGTCATGATCGTGAACGTCAGTCCTGTCGAAAGGACCATGGAAGCAGGGAAGTTAACCATCTGGCTCGCCATAGAGTCTGCACGCACACCCCCTACCTGGCGCACCACTATCGACGAGATGTGGTCAGCAGTCTACCAAGGGGGTATGCCCACGATAGTTGATTATCGGCGCAGGTGCGCAAGACGACGATCTAGATGGTGTCGCAAGAGGAACACATGATCTATCCAGGTTCAAGCCGCAAATTGCGTAATACCCTACGTCCTGCGTGTTTATGGATTGTATTGATATGTGATGATATGTTTTGAGGGGGTCCTTGCCCGCCTTATATAGTCCGGGGGGCAAGGTTACAGATCTAAGGAATCTAATCCCAGCCGATTACAACTCTTGTATCCGCAAAGGATACGATATCTATCCTAATCGACTAGGCTTTCTTGACTGTCAAGTAGTCTCTGCTTGCTCCGCACGGTTCGCCGAGCAGTCCGGAGATCCATGCGGCCCTTTCTGGCGAGTTGGGCCACCTTGTCTGGCGCGGCCCATGTGGAGCCATGAGGGTATACGGGTCTATACCCCCACACTCTCCAATGAAGCTTCTTGTCTTGCTCCAAATACAACTACTAAGAATAGTAAAAAAAAATACTAGTGTGGGGAGAGGCCCTTGTGTGGTGTGTGTTGTGAATGGAGCTCTCCCCTTCTTATATACTACTCTATGGTCGTTTTGGGGGAGATAACTTAGGAAACCTCCCAAACCGACATCCTAGCGCATTGATGATACTTCCAGAGGAGGCTAGGCCTGGTTGGCAAAGGCAGCACCCAGGTGGAGCCGCCTTCCGACTGCCTTCCTCTAGTCGGTTTTTGAGTGGGCTTGGGCTGCCTCCTCGTTAGTGGTTGGCCCAGATTTGATATTTGGATGGGCCTTCTCCTCATTTCTTTGCTTTGCGCTTTGGTTGGTGGCGTATTTGACTATAATTCCCTTGTATTCAAGTATGACTCCTGCAAAATAGTGAACCTCCAATACAAGTGGAAGTATGTCAATAGTAAAGGTATATGTGTGTAAAAACATGTAGTTTTCTCCTTTTTGGATCATAGTTGGCGGTTGGATTTTGTCGATAAGAACCGCCAACAGTGGATGGTGGGAGCGGGAGCGGTGGCGACGCTTAGGGCTAGTCTCTCGAGAGGGAGACGAGAAGACGTAGGTGGTGGACTACAGCTCTACTATCTCTATATTTGTCTTTATCGTTTCTTGTCTACTCCCCCTTTTCACTTCTCCCTAATTCCTGTGCTCGGGGCTAAAACGACAAATAAAGTCATCCTAAATGGGGAGTTTCATAGCAGTATTCTTAATGTATGGTTTCATTCGTGTTTCATAGACATTTAATTTCATGACTCGCAGAATGAGCTAACAATGTTTTATCTCCATGAAAATCAATTATTTCTCTCTTCTTGAAAATGTTACCACATCATCAAAAATGCATATATGGCAGCCCATTAAATATAGATAAAACCCAAATGAAGCTCCTACCGAAACTAACTTAATATGGCATGGAGGGAGTAATTTTTTATTAATTGAAAGCCAAAAAAATACTAAGAGCATGTTTGATCTCATTCTTACACTGAGATTCTGTGTTCTAAATAGTGACAGTAGAATGTAGATTCTAGATAAAAAAAAGTAAGGTAGTCTTTGATCTCATCATTATTATTATAGTGCTCATTGTCCTTGCATAGTGAAAATATCCAAATAGTAGATTTAAGGTAGATAATTGGATTCTAAAGTCTAAGTGTTTAAATTTTATTTTGATTCGTATCTCATTCTTAATTTTTAAAAGATCTGAATAGAACCTAAAACAAACGAGTTTACATAAAATTCAAAGAAAACAACCTGGTTCAAGGCCAAAGATTAGGGGGTGTTTGGGACTGCGTTGTCAAACACCTTCAGCTCCACGAACTCCGCTCTAAGAAAAAGGTAGAGTTGAGAGCCAACTGCACGTTTTTTCTGGAGCACCTCACGAGGTACTCCAATTTTTTGAGTTTTGTACTCCCACATAAAGTTGATGGATAATTAGCCACCTTACCACTCATTAATCACCGGTTTACTCTATCTCTCTTCCATCATGTGCGTTGCGGCTCCACCGTCTCCTGTGCATGCTCCAGCAAAGGGAATTAGGTGGCCGGCTAGGCTGCTCCGCTTTGGGCCTTGAGTGGCGTAGGGTCAATATCCTTATCTTTTTTAATTATTCAATTCTTTATTTCCAACAAGAAAATAAAAAGGGGAAAACCCTTAAATGAACAATAGTAAACACTAACGCATGTGCTAAGTACTTGAATAAAAAAACGTAAATCAAGGGCATAATAGACTATTTGCAGGAAACAAACCATTCCTGAAGCTGGAGTTAGCCTGTATGCCAAACAGTACCACCTGCTCCACGAACTCCACAGTAGAGATGCTCCATAGTGAAGTTGGTGGAGCGAAGCTTCAAAAACGGAAGCGAAGCAGTCCCAAACACCCCCTAAAACCAAAACGATTCATAACTCTAAAAGCATCTCGAAGAGTCTTTTTTAAATTTAATACTCTCTTCGTTCTAAATTATAAGTGACTTTGACTTTTTTGGTATATTGGTTTTGCTATGTATTTAGATATAATAATATGTCTAGATACATAGCAAAATGGATAAAAAAACAGTCAAAGCAACTTCTAATTTGAAAGAGAGAGAGTATTTAAATAAATGGTAATGATATAGTGAGGACGTCCGGACGACGTCGGACGCACCCGACGGGCACGGCCCGACTCAACCGCACGCACCCGAGCGTGCGTCCACTCGACCGCCCCGCCCGCTCGTCCTTATCTGCTCGTCGATTCGCTCACCTCCCTCCTCCCCACTCGCTCGCCTCCTCCCCGCTCTATTTCTTTTCTCGGTTGCTCCGCTCCTCCCCGTGCGCGCCTTTGTGCTGCTCCGGCGACGAGCCCGCCCTCCTCCCTCCCCTCCCCCTTCCTTCCTTCCTCCCCTCCCTCATCCCTCCGCTTTCCCCCCGCTGTGACATGCTCGGCCTCCTCGTCAGTGGAGTAGGGGCGACAGTGGCGGCATCCGGTGAGCCCGCCGCCCTCCGCTCCCTCCCTGATGCTCTCATCCTCGCGCGCTGTGAGATCCATGGGCTCCGACTAGGTAGGTGGGAAAGGATCTGGATCTGAAGCGCCCCTCCCCCACGCTCCCCCCTCTGGATCTCAATCTAGTCCCTCCTCTTCCTCCTCTTCCTCCTCCTCCTCCTCCTCGTCCCCCTCTGGATCTATGGTTTTGATGGTGGCTACAGTTTTGTGGTGAGGCAGATCTAAGCTAAATGCAACAGATGATATGAAGCACGATTCTCTAATGTTGCAATAGCTTCTTCTCCTTTGTTGCAGTAGCTTCTTCTCCTTGTGGCGAGTTAGATTTAAGCTACATGGCAACAAATGATGTGAAGCACGATTCTCTGATGTTGCAGTGCTTCTTCTCCTTTGTTGCATTAGCTTCTTCTTCTTGTTGCAGCAGCTTTTTTCTCCTTGTTGCAGTAACTTCTTCTCCTTTGTTGCAGTAGCTTCTTTCTCCTTGTTGCAGTAGCTTCTTCTCCTCTGTTGCAGTAGCTTCTTATCCTTGTTGCAGCAACTTTCTTCTTCTTTGTTGCAATAGCTTTCTTTTTCCCCTGTTGCAGTAGCTGTCTTCTCCTTGTTGCAGTAGTTTTTCTCCTTTGTTGCATTAGGTGTTTTTCGATGTTTCAACAGTTTTTTTGTTTGTTTCACCAGTTTCTGTTTGTGTTTCATTAGGTGTCTTTCGATGTTTCAATAGCTTTTTTTGTTTTGTTTCAACAGTTTTTTTGTTTATTTCATCAGGCGCCCTTTGATGTTGCAATAGCTTTTTTTTCTCCCTTGTTTGCAGTTCGGGGGGTGGACTATGGTGGTGAGCTAGTGGCGGGGGCAGAGGGTGCTAGGGTCAGCGAGGTTGGGGGCTGGGACACATCCGTGCGCGCGGGGGAGGTGGGGGCACCTTTCTTCTCCGTGCGGGGGGGGGTCAGGGTGGTCTTCTCCGTACTCCCCCGCGCGGTGAGAGGGGGGCTTGGTGTAAGCTGGCGGTGGGGCTCCGTGCGGGGGGCGGGCCAGGGGGATTCGCGGGAGCGGGGCGGGGGTCGCCTTTTTCCTTTTTTTCGTGGGGCGGGGGCGTACGAGGCGGGTGTAAGGTCCTAGATGGCTAGAGGGGGGGTGAATAGCCTATTAAAAAATTCTACAAGAACCACTAAGCAAACTTGTTAGAATAACAAACGGCGTAAAGCGAGTTTTGCTTAGCCAAAGGTTGTGATGCAAGCCTCCTATCCACAAGTCTAGTAGATTAAGATCTCTAGTTCACACAAGAGCTATGTCACTAAAGAAACACTAGTGAACAAGCTAAAAACACTACTAGCAAAGCTACTACTAGAGCTACACAAGATAATCTAGTGAATGTAAATGTAAGAGAGAGGATTGTGATTATTATACCGATGGTGAAGTGAAGATGTTGCCAATCACCAAGATGATATGCAATCAATCAATATTGACAACAACACAAAATGAAGACCAATCACCGGGAGACAAGAGACACAATATTTGTTCACCCGGTGTTCACTTGTGCACCGACAAGCTACGTCACCGGTTGTGTCGACCAACACCTAGATGGTTCCTCGGTGTGACCCTCAAGTCACTTGCCCTTCAAGGCACGCCCCGCAAGGCACCGCAAGACACCACTCTCAAGTGAGGTAACTCAATGACACGCGGATTCCACTAGAGTTGCTTTTGGCGTCCCGCCGAGGAAAGCACAAGAACCTCTCACAATCAACCGGAGGTGGCCAAGAACAATCACCTTCTCTTGCCAACGCCTCCAACAATCTCCAAGCCGGCTAGGAGCGGTACTCTCCAAGAGTAACAAGAAATCCACCGGCTAAACCACCCACAAGTGCCACTAAATGCCCTCAAGCTATGCAATGCACTTTGGGATCACTCAATCTCACTTTTGATTTGCAATCAAGCAAGAGAGATGAGTGGGAGGAGTTGTTCTAGCTCAAAGGATGCACAAGAGTGTTAGAAATGCCAAGAGGCCTCCCCAAGGGCCGGCCAACAAGTATTTATAAGCATCTCATCCAAATAGAGCCGTTACAACTCCACTCACGTTTTTCCCGGGACCACCGGACGCGCCGGTCGTAACTGACCGGACGCGCTTCACCGCGTCCGGTCGCCCTGCGACGTCCACGTGTCCCCCAAAATCAAATTCGTCCGTTAGATCCTCCAACGGTCACTGCGCACCAACGGTCAAACGAGCGACCAGACGCGCTGCTGCAGACGACCGGACGCACCGGTGCGCATAGCACCCGCGCCCGCGAAGTAACGACCGGACGCGCTCCTCGCAACGACCGGACGCCACAGTACCCGCGTCCGGTGGGAGTCCAGTAAGCTCCCTGGACGACCGGACGCGTCCGATCGTGTGTGACCGGACGCGGACCGCGTCCGACGTCCTCGGTTCCCTCAGGGCGCATGACCGGACGCGCCGGTCCCGCGAGTCACCGGACGCGCCGGTGCCAAACCCTTAGCTCGCGCGCCTGACCCCGACGCTGTACTGACCGGACGCACCGGTCGAAACTGACCGCGTCCGGTGCAGCGTCCGGTGCAGCGTCCGGTCACCTCTGTGACCGCGTTCGCCTCCTTTTCTTTTCCGACTTCCGGCGCAATGGAAAATAGGCATTTCATTTCCCCGAAATCGCCTGAATCCCGTGCTCGCACGCTCGGCGGGAGGGAGAGAGGAACCCAAACCCCTCTCTTCCCGCAAACCATAGCGCGACCAACGCCACCTTTGCAAATGTGCCAACACCAACAAGTGTACATCTCCATGTGCTTGTGTGTTAGCTTTTTCTCGATCATTTTCAAAGGTTTTCCAGTTAGCTCACTAGGCCCTACATGCAATGCACTTCATGAATTCACCTAGTGGCACCCATGCGTCGAATAACCGATAAGACTTCCCCTCTTAATAGTTCGGCTATCGATCCTAAACCACTCACACCCTCTATGGTGTCTTGAGTGTAAAGCAAAATGGCCCTATGGTTATACCTTTGCCTTGAGCCCATTCTGTTTCTCCAAAATGATATGTTCCACTTCATATCATCACATGACCGTCTCGATCCATCGACCTTGATTTCACTTGCTCTTCACCGTTGCATTGGTCCGTCGGCGCCAAGTCTTGCTCAAGCTTCACCATCGCATGGTCCTTCGCTTCGAAACCTCGACTTGCCCTTCACCTTCACAACCGGTCCATCGAGCCAAGCCTCATCTTGGTCTTCACCATCTTGGTCACATGAGTCAATGTCATGTCTCATATTCAACGACCACCTTTATCTAAATCATCCACTTAGATACAAAGGTTAGTCCTGGGTTTCATCAATTAGCCAAAACCAAACTAGGGACTTTCAATCTCCCCCTTTTTGGTAATTGATGACAACCCTCACAAAGATGATTTTGATAATAAAAGTTTTGAACTTGTCATACTTGTCCAATCATTTTGCTCTTAAGTAAAGTTTGGACAATTATCACAAGCTCGGTTTTGGTAGCATTAGCTCCCCCTACATATGTGCATAGAGTTTGGATTGAAAGCTTTGCACATATGCATGGATAGAAGTGTTGGGAGAGTAATTCTACCAAAAGGATGCTAAGGTGTAAGAAATGGACCTTTGAAGCGTGATACCAATCGGAGTTGCCTTTTACACCATCCTTAGCATCATGAAGTAACTAGACAACCATCAAAACTCAAGAACCCCGTGAGATCAACATTATATGTAAAGGTTCTTGGACCACTTGTAAAACTTTTAGGTAAGTCTAGATACCACATGTAAAACTAATCCTATGCATGCTAGTAGATCATTTCATCATCCAAGTTCTATACTAGCATTGCACCACACAAGCATGTATATTGGATTTAAATACATGTGCAATGAGCAAGTCATATGAAAATGCACAAACAAATGCAACAACTTTGTTTATGAGCTTGCTCCCCCTACTTGTGTGCATCAAAAATTTTATTTACCCCTTTATCATGTTGAATCATCTTTTTCTCTCCCCCTTTGTCAACAACTTACCCAAAAATGGGATCAAATTGTGGAGAGAAAAAAAATGTTCGGTGGAGTAGGTTAAAATTCAACAATTTTGGTTCAACCTAGAACACTTGCCAAAGATATTTAATTCGATTTGAACCAAAGACAAGCTTCTTCACACCTCATAATAAGGGTTATCTTGCCTATGTTGAATTAAACACTTATAGCAAATCTTCTAGATTCAACACTAGGTTTGCAAGCTCACAAACATGTCATATGCCACCACTAGATCAAAACAATCAAAGAGGCAATAGTGGTAACATATATCCATCAAATTCATTTGATTTATCATGAATGCTCATGCATACCACTTATTATGTCTACATGCTCTAGCAAGTCCTTAGCATAGAGTGAATGACATGTCAATCAACTTTACCTTGCAATGTCGAAGGAGAGGCATGTCAATAAGTGAGTGGGTGCATTCAACTCATGTTTGAGAAATCAAGAATGTTCAATTCATTCCTTAGCTTGCAAAACCTCTTTTCATCAAGTGGCTTAGTGAGAATATCGGCAAGTTGATCATCGGTGCCAACACTTTCAATGGCAATATCTCCCTTTTGTTGATGATCTCTAATGAAATGATGTCTTATGTCAATATGCTTTGTTCTTCCATGTTGAACCGGGTTTTGTATCATCTTGATTGCACTCTCATTATCACATAGCAATGGCACATTCTTGAAGTTGAGGCCATAATCCTTCAAAGTTGATTTCATCCATAGCAATTGTGCACAACAACTCCCTGCACTCACATATTTGGCTTCGGCGGTAGAGATTGCCACACTATTTTGTTTCTTTGAGGACCATGACACAAGTGATCTTCCAAGTAATTGACATGTGCCACTTGTGCTCTTTCTATTGATCTTGCAACCCCCATAGTCGGAGTCCGAATATCCAATCAATTCAAACTTTGACCCCTTAGGATACCATAGTCCAACATATCTTGTTTGCTTCAAGTACCTCAATATTCTCTTTGCGGCCGTGAGATGACTCTCTCTAGGTGAGGCTTGATATCTAGCACACATGCAAACACTAAACATGACATCCGGCCTTGATGCGGTGACATAGAGTAGACTTCCAATCAAAGACCGATATTCCTTTTGATTCACCATATTGCCATCAAGATCACTATCCAAATTGCCATTTGTACCCATTGGAGTTGAAATTGGCTTTGCATCTTGCATTCCAAACTTCTTCAACATGTCCCTTATGTATTTCCCTTGACTCATAAATGTCCCATTCTTCAATTGCTTTACTTGGAGACCAAGGAAGTAGCTAAGTTCACCAATCATAGACATTTCAAACTCTTTGGCCATCATAGCACCAAATTCTTCACAATAAGCTTGATTGGTTGATCCAAAGATGATGTCATCAACATATATTTGCACTATGAATAGATCATTTCCAATTTTCTTGGTGAATAGAGTTGTATCAACCTTGCCCATCTTGAATCCCTTAGAGAGAAGGAAATCCCTTAGCCTCTCATACCATGCTCTAGGTGCTTGCTTTAAGTCATATAAAGCCTTCTTCAACTTGTACACATGGTTGGGTTTCTTGTCATCTTCAAATCCGGGCGGTTGCTCAACAAAGACTAACTCATTGATAATCCCATTGAGAAATGCACTTTTGACATCCATTTGATATAGTTTGATGTTGTGTGCACAAGCATAAGCCAATAGAATCCTTATTGCCTCCAATCTTGCCACGGGAGCATATGTTTCATCATAGTCAAGACCTTCTACTTGAGTGTAACCTTGAGCAACTAGTCTTGCTTTGTTTCTCACTACAATGCCATCTTGATCTTGCTTGTTTTTGAACACCCACTTGGTTCCAATCACATTGTAGTCATTTGGCCTTTCTACCAACTCCCAAATATCATTTCTTGTGAAATTATTAAGCTCTTCTTGCATAGCCATGATCCAATCGGCATCCCTCAAGGCTTCTTCTATCTTCTTTGGTTCTATGGTTGACACAAATGATGCATGCTCACAAAACATTGCCAATCTTGATCTTGTTTGCACACCACTTCTAATATCACCAATAACACTATCAATGGGGTGATCTCTTGCAATATGTTGTGATTGGAGTACTTGCACTTGATTGCTTGAGCTTGGTTGATCACTTGATGTATCTTGATGAGAAGAACTAGCACCTTGATCTTGCACTTGAGAGTCACTAACTTGCTTGAATGGTGAATTGAGCACTTGATCTTTATCATCATCTTGAATATCAATTACTTGCTTTGCTCTAATGTCCCCAATGTCCATGTTCTTCATTGCTTCCACTAATAGAGTTCCACCAATATCATCTAGATTTTCTTCTTTATCTTGTGACCCATTGGTTTCATCAAATTGCACATCATGGACTTCTTCTAGAATGCCACTTGAGTTGTTCCAAACTCTATAAGCTTTGCTTGTAGTTGAATAACCAAGTAGGAACCCCTCATCACATCTCTTGTCAAACTTCCCCAATCTAGTGCCTTTCTTCAAGATATAGCATTTGCAACCAAAAACCCTAAAATAAGAAATATTGGGCTTTCTTCCATGAAGTAGCTCATATGGGGTCTTCTCTAGCAATGGATGACAATATAGTCTATTGATGTAGTAGCAAGCGGTATTGATTGCTTCATCCCAAAATGATTGACTCACATTGTACTCATGAAGCATTGATCTAGCCATATCAAGCAATGTTCTATTCTTCCTCTCAACTAGACCATTTGATTCTGGAGTGTACTTGGCCGAGAATTGATGTCCAATACCATAATGATCACAAAGTTCTTCAATTCTTGTATTCTTGAACTCACTTCCATTGTCACTTCTCACTTTCTTGATTCTAATCTCAAACTCATTGTGAACTCTAGTGAGGAATGTCTTGAAGGTGTCAAACACTTCACTTTTGTCACTAAGAAAGAATACCCATGTGAATCTTGTGAAGTCATCCACTATGACAAATCCATACTTGTTGCCGCCTATGCTTGTATATGTTGTTGGTCCAAATAGATCCATATGCATCAACTCAAATGCTTTGCATGTGCTCATTGTACTCTTCTTTGGATGTGAGCTTCCAACTTGCTTCCCGGCTTGACATGCACTACAAAGCTTATTCTTCTCAAATTCAACATCTTTCAAACCATTGACAAGATTGTGAGTTGTAAGCTTCTTCAATTGTTTCATGCCAACATGACCAAGCCTTCTATGCCAAAGCCAACCCATGCTTGATTTGGAGACTAAGCAAGTTGTCAAAGAAGTTTCTCTAGCATTGAAGTCAACTAGGTAGAGATTCTCATATCTAAAGCCCTTGAATGCCACATTTGAACCATCCACACTAATAACTTCTACATCATCAACCCCAAAGATGCATTTGTAGCCTAGATCACATATTTGTGCCACGGATAGAAGATTGAAATCCAAGCTTTCAACTAGTAACACATTGGAGATACTCATGTCATTTGATATTGCAATCTTGCCCAAACCAATAACCTTGCCTTTCTTGTTATTGCCAAATGTGATAGAATCAACACCACTACCATTGTCATTGATTGAGTCAAACATTCTTGATGTACCGGTCATGTGTTGAGTGCACCCACTATCAATAATCCAATGCCTTCCTCCGGCTTTGTAATTGACCTACAAGCAAATCAATAAAGTTTAGGTACCCATTTTTGCTTGGGTCCTTGTAGGTTAGTGAATAAGCTCTTTGGTACCCAAATAGCCTTCTTCTTTGGGCCCACAATTGGTGTACCAACAAACTTAGCTTGCACACCCTTCACACCCTTGGTAAGCACATAGCAAGAATCAAAAGGTATAGCATTAACAAGGTTCTTGCTTTGGTTCTTTTTATTGCAATTATGCTCTAGGTGCCCAACTTGCTTGCATCTATTGCAAAACCGACCATTGCCCCTCACAAAGCTAGGCTTTGGAGTTGCAAAGGCCGACTTGCCTTTCTTGGGGTTGTAGCCCAATCCCTCTTTGTTAAGAGAGAACCTTTGGCTACCCAAGCACTTAAGCAAGCAGGCCTCACCACCATAGGCCTTGCCTAGGGCGTGAGTGAGCTCATCCACCTCTCTCTTGAGAGTCTCATTCTCAACCATTAGTGAGGCATCACAAGTGAAACCATCACTAGTAGTGGAGGTAGAGTTAGTGGTGGTGGATGAAGAGCTACAAAAAGGGTTAGCATTTGACATGATGATAGGTTCATTAAAGGATTCATCAATTATATCACATGTAACACCTATATCACATGATACAACAACCTCCTTCTTTGCTTGTTGCTCAAGTAGCAATGAGTGAGCTTTTTCAAGCTTGGAATGAGCCTTATCAAGATCCTCATGGTCTTCCACTAGACTCTCATGAGTGGTCTTAAGCTCACTAAGGACTTTCTCAAGTATTGCTACTTTCATTGAAAGCTTCTTACACTCTTTGTCCTTGGCAATAGCTATGTCTCTAGTTTGTTGCATCAAGTCATATAGTTGTTCTTTAGTTGGTTCATCATCATCATTTTCATTATCATTATCATTATCACTATCATGAGCATATTCCATTTCACTTTCATCATCACTCTCATCATATAATACCTTAGCTTCTTTAGCCATGAAGCATGAAGAGGATGAATCAAATAGTGATGGCTTCTTGTTGATAGCAATGGAAGCAAAAGCCTTGTTGGATGATTCTTCTTCTTCTTCTTCATTATCTTCACTTTCCCAAGTGATCACATAGGCACCATTTTTGCCTTTCTTGAATGTCATCTTGGCCTCTCTCTTCTTCTTCTCAAACTTGTCCTTTTTGTTCTTCTTTTTATCATAAGGACATTCCGCTTGAAGATGCTCGGTGCTATCACAATTGAAGCACTTTCTTTGTTGATCATTTCTTTTGAAGTTGTCATTTCTCTTCTTAAAGCCTCTTCTCTTGATGAACATGTGACCCATCTTCTTGACTACAAGAGCAAGTGCCTCATCATCAATTTCAAATTCCCCATCTTCATTGTTATCTTCTTCTTCTTCAATGATGGTAGCTTTGCCCTTGGAGGAGGTGGCCTTGAATGCCACGGTCTTCTTTTTCTTCTCATCTTCCACCTTCTCTTTGTCATCAACATCTTGATCATATTTGTCATAAGTCAATACTTCACCAAGCAAATCATTGGGCTTCATTGCTTCAAGCCCATCTCTTTGCAACATCATGATCAACATCTTGAATCTTCTAGGTAAGCTCAGTAAGACCTTGTGACAAAAATCTTGATCTTGAGTCTTGTGCCCTAAGCTCTTGAGATCATTGACTATCACTTGCAATCTATGAAACATTTCAATGATTGTTTCATCATCCTTTTTCTTGAAGTTCTCAAACTCACTCTTGAGCCCATATAGCTTGGCACTCTTCACAACCTTAGTGCCCTCATATGTTTCACTCAACCTTGTCCACACTTCATTTGCCAAATCTAAATCCTTGATGCCCTCAAATACTTTTGTGTCAATACCATTGTAAAGTGTATTGAGAGCCATTCTATTGCATGTTCTATTTGCTTTATCTTCATCGGTGAGATGATCGGGATCAATGATAGCAAAATCATTCTCGGTGACTTGCAATACTCTCTCATGAATAGAACCAAGGTACATTGTCATTTTTCTCTTCCAATGAGCGAAAGAACTAACACCATCAAAGAACGGTGGCTTGCCCCCAACATGATTGAACACAATTTGAGCCATTTTTTACACCGAAGGATGTTAAGCCTTGATTAAAACGGTGACCACGGCTCTGATACCACTTGTAAGGTCCTAGATGGCTAGAGGGGGGGTGAATAGCCTATTAAAAAATTCTACAAGAACCACTAAGCAAACTTGTTAGAATAACAAACGGCGTAAAGCGAGTTTTGCTTAGCCAAAGGTTGTGATGCAAGCCTCCTATCCACAAGTCTAGTAGATTAAGATCTCTAGTTCACACAAGAGCTATGTCACTAAAGAAACACTAGTGAACAAGCTAAAAACACTACTAGCAAAGCTACTACTAGAGCTACACAAGATAATCTAGTGAATGTAAATGTAAGAGAGAGGATTGTGATTATTATACCGATGGTGAAGTGAAGATGTTGCCAATCACCAAGATGATATGCAATCAATCAATATTGACAACAACACAAAATGAAGACCAATCACCGGGAGACAAGAGACACAATATTTGTTCACCTGGTGTTCACTTGTGCACCGACAAGCTACGTCACCGGTTGTGTCGACCAACACCTAGATGGTTCCTCGGTGTGACCCTCAAGTCACTTGCCCTTCAAGGCACGCCCCGCAAGGCACCGCAAGACACCACTCTCAAGTGAGGTAACTCAATGACACGCGGATTCCACTAGAGTTGCTTTTGGCGTCCCGCCGAGGAAAGCACAAGAACCTCTCACAATCAACCGGAGGTGGCCAAGAACAATCACCTTCTCTTGCCAACGCCTCCAACAATCTCCAAGCCGGCTAGGAGCGGTACTCTCCAAGAGTAACAAGAAATCCACCGGCTAAACCACCCACAAGTGCCACTAAATGCCCTCAAGCTATGCAATGCACTTTGGGATCACTCAATCTCACTTTTGATTTGCAATCAAGCAAGAGAGATGAGTGGGAGGAGTTGTTCTAGCTCAAAGGATGCACAAGAGTGTTAGAAATGCCAAGAGGCCTCCCCAAGGGCCGGCCAACAAGTATTTATAAGCATCCCATCCAAATAGAGCCGTTACAACTCCACTCACGTTTTTCTCGGGACCACCGGACGCGCCGGTCGTAACTGACCGGACGCGCTTCACCGCGTCCGGTCGCCCTGCGACGTCCACGTGTCCCCCAAAATCAAATTCGTCCGTTAGATCCTCCAACGGTCACTGCGCACCAACGGTCAAACGAGCGACCAGACGCGCTGCTGCAGACGACCGGACGCACCGGTGCGCACAGCACCCGCGCCCGCGAAGTAACGACCGGACGCGCTCCTCGCAACGACCGGACGCCACAGTACCCGCGTCCGGTGGGAGTCCAGTAAGCTCCCTGGACGACCGGACGCGTCCGATCGTGTGTGACCGGACGCGGACCGCGTCCGACGTCCTCGGTTCCCTCAGGGCGCATGACCGGACGCGCCGGTCCCGCGAGTCACCGGACGCGCCGGTGCCAAACCCTTAGCTCGCGCGCCTGACCCCGACGCTGTACTGACCGGACGCGCCGGTCGAAACTGACCGCGTCCGGTGCAGCGTCCGGTCACCTCTGTGACCACGTTCGCCTCCTTTTCTTTTCCGACTTCCGGCGCAATGGAAAATAGGCATTTCATTTCCCCGAAATCGCCTGAATCCCGCGCTCGCACGCTCGGCGGGAGGGAGAGAGGAACCCAAACCCCTCTCTTCCCGCAAACCATAGCGCGACCAACGCCACCTTTGCAAATGTGCCAACACCAACAAGTGTACATCTCCATGTGCTTGTGTATTAGCTTTTTCTCGATCATTTTCAAAGGTTTTCTAGTTAGCTCACTAGGCCCTACATGCAATGCACTTCATGAATTCACCTAGTGGCACCCATGCGTCGAATAATCGATAAGACTTCCCCTCTTAATAGTTCGGCTATCGATCCTAAACCACTCACACCCTCTATGGTGTCTTGAGTGTAAAGCAAAATGGCCCTATGGTTATACCTTTGCCTTGAGCCCATTCTGTTTCTCCAAAATGATATGTTCCACTTCATATCATCACATGACCGTCTCGATCCATCGACCTTGATTTCACTTGCTCTTCACCGTTGCATTGGTCCGTCGGCGCCAAGTCTTGCTCAAGCTTCACCATCGCATGGTCCTTCGCTTCGAGACCTCGACTTGCCCTTCACCTTCACAACCGGTCCATCGAGCCAAGCCTCATCTTGGTCTTCACCATCTTGGTCACATGAGTCAATGTCATGTCTCATATTCAACGACCACCTTTATCTAAATCATCCACTTAGATACAAAGGTTAGTCCTGGGTTTCATCAATTAGCCAAAACCAAACTAGGGACTTTCAGCGGGACGGGTGGGGACGCTCGCGTGGTTTTTGCAGCGTCCGGACGCGGCCCTGGAGCCGGGCGTCCGGGCGCTAGCAACGCCCTTAAATAAAACATAGCTCTCTATTTCAACCATCCAACACATTTATATCTTGAACATATATTAGATAGCTATAATTCCTATATGTCTTGGAATCGAACTTCACACTATGTATGCACGTGTTTTAATTCGTACGAGCACGTATCATGAGTCCGGATCACACATGAAACACATAAGTCGTAAGAGTAGGAAGGGTTGTCATATCATATTTGGATTAGGTTTAATCTATTGACATGTGGATAATGACTCAAGCCTCGAGGTGAGTTTCTAGTAGCAACCAAACAAGAAAACCTTCACCTTTAATATTAGATAGATATATGTACTCCCTCTTACATGAAAGAATGCAACTATGTGTTGCGCGTCAGTTAAAGTGGTTCACATTTGACTAAATTTCTAGTAAATAGTATTCAAATTTATGGCTCTAAATCAATTTATTATCGAAATACATTTCGTAATTGATCTAATGGTATTTATTTGATATCATATGTATCGATACTTTTTTTTATCTGAATTGGTCAAACTCAAGATACTAAAACATAACACTGTGTTAGAATTGTATTTTTCGTGGACCCAGATTAGATTGGATGACAAACTGCTTAAGGTTTCAGTCATGGCATCCCTTTTAGAGAAGAGACTTAAAAGATGCAAAATGCTATATTCCCTTTCTTCTTATTTATAAGAAAAAATAGGATACAGAAAGAGAAAACTAAAAAAAGGACACGGAACCATAGATATATAGATATTGGTTAAATTGAAAGATAAAACATTTAATATTTCAATAATGGATTATTGTTTTTCTATTTATAAGAAAAAAATGTTAGACGAAAAATAAGAAAAACAAAAAAGTCACGGAACTATAGGTATCTAGGTACAGATTAGATTTGATGATAAATTATTTAAGATGTCAGTCATGAATTATTTTATTACATTAGAGAAGGATAAAGAATTTAAAGACCCATAATATGTTTTTTGTTTTTGTTTATAAAAAATATGGGAGAAAAAAGTGAAAGAAAAGTCACGTACAGAACAAACGGTGGGAGGAGGAAACGGAAAAAGCCAAGAAAGAAACACGAAAAGGAAACGTCGGCAGTGTTGGAAACCAACGGTTATTTGATTAAAATTCCTATTCACATTTAGGATCACAGACATCTATTTGGATTAGGATTTCTACCTTAAGATTGTATATATATTAGAATCGGAATCTGTATCGCGCTAAGCAAGAGTTATTCTAACTCGTACGTGAGCATGAGTTATATATATAAGTCTAAATGGAAGAAACTCTCCATTATCTAACAGTAGAAGGGAGACAGACAAAAAAAAAAGATGAACGAAAAAAGATAACCGAAAATTTCGCCTTTATACATCATGCACACCTCGAAGGGCCGAACCAAAGTTGGAGTCAGACTAAACAAAAATAAAAAAACGAAACAATGAAAAAATTAAAAGGGCCAAAACCAAGAAGATAAAATATAGATTTATACTTTTATAGAATTTTTTATTAGATTAGGAATCCTATTTATTTTACTCAGGATCATAGGTATTTATTTGAATTAGAATAGAATTCCTACGCGTCCCGCATATATGTTATATAAAATAAGAGAGTTACAGAGAAGCAAACAAAGATAATTTTTATATTTACGGAGTTAGTTAGGGAAAGACAAATAAAAAAATAGGATGACCCAATTGTTTTGGAATCGGACTCCGTATCGTGTTAGACAAGAGCTATTCTAACTCGTATGAGCATAGGACGACAGAAATAGGACGACGAAATATATATAAGTTCGGACGGCAGAAACTCTCCATCGTCCGGTGGTTGGAGGGAGACGGACCAAACAAATAAATAGACAAAACAAAAAGGTCTGAAATTTTGCTTCTTTATTATTAGGGATAGATAGATAAACTAGCGAAAAATCCAAAAAATATAGAACAATGATATATAGCAATATTTAGAAATCTAATTAAAATGATATTTTTATTGATCTTTATATCAATAATAATATGGAAGGAAACAAAACAACAGGCCAGTTCTTGGACTTCTCTCTACGACCTATTTTAACTGTTGACGCCAAGGACCCGCCTCCCTGAATTCCTCGCCGCCGTCTACACCCGAAGTCCAAAAGGACCAAAACCATGGCCTCCCCCGCTACCGACGCCGCCTCAGCAGTTCCGCCGTCTGTGGTCTCGGCTGCTGAGGAGACGCTTGCGGCTGCCGAATCCGTAGGGGACCATCTCTCCCATCTGCTCGCGGCGGCGGCGGCGGACCCCGACGCCGTGGCCGAGCTCCCGCCCCTGCTCCGGGCGCGCGCTTTCCTCGCCGTGGCGCAGGCCGCCACCTCACTCCTCGGAGGCACTGCACCTTCCGCGCTTCTCTTTCTCGTTCCACATGCTTAGGTTTTTTTTCCCTGATTATCTCTTTTTGTGTGAATTTTGCAGTTCGTCTAAGGTGTTCGGGAATTGACCCTGACGAGCACCCCATCAGAAAGGAGTTTGTAAGCTCCTCTTAGCTCTAGAATCCTGGATCTCTCGAAGTGTATTTTTCGGGTGCCATTGAATTAGGGGATTGATTTTGATGTTATTGACTAAAAACGATGGGGGTATATTTTTTTAGAGAAAAAAAAAAGATGGGAGTATATTTTGTAATATTGCCTGGGAGTATTGAGCATGAAGATGGAGAGGTTTGAGATGGGCCTTTGAATATGCACATGGATTTATTGTAGGTTTCTTTTAGGTCAAAACAGAGCTTGTAGGTTTGTAATATCACCTTCGACATGTTGTAGTGTTTAGCTTAATTTACTGCTGTTGCCATTTTGGCATAGAGGCTTTTTTTTTTTTGAAAGATGCACTGCGTTTCGATTAAGATAGGGGAAAATAGAGTTGTTTATGTACAAGCATAGAGGCTGTTTTGGATAAGGATTTGTGTGGCTGAATAGTTTTAATTAATAATAACAGTTCTTTAATGAAGAGTTCTATGTTGATGCAGCATGAATTGAAAAAATCAGTCTTCGTATTTTGACAGCTATTCTGTTTGAATTTATATGTTATAAAAAGGTTTGATATTTTGTAATCCTTGAATGAAGAGTTCTATGTAGCCACATGAATTCAATCTTCATACCTTTCCAGCATGGTTTTTAAGGCATCGCCTGGCATCACTAGGCGACAAGGCGCGCTCGCAGGGAGTAAGGTGTCCCCGACGCCTAGCCAAAAGCAGAGGAAAACGATAGGGAGAGGCCGTGCAGCTATCTCCTTGCTCCTCCCCACCAAATCCGGCGCCGCCTGGGTCATCTGCAGTGGAGGCGGCAGTTGATCGAGATAGGGATCTGAGAGAGCAGCAGCAAGAGGTAGGGAAGGAGCGGAGGGCAGGTTGAGCGCACGCAGCCAAGAGCAGCACGAGGGAGGGAGGGCAGCGCTGTACCTGCGTGAGCCATAAGAGAGGAGATGCAGCGGCGCTGCGCCTGCATGAAGGAGGGAGATGCGGCGGTGCTGCATCTGCGTGCGTCAAGCAGGGAGATGCGGCAGCGCTGCGCCTGCGTGAAGGAGGGATGCGTGCAGCGGCGCTGCATCTGCGTGCGTGAGATGAGAGATGACCTGAGAAGGGATCAGGACGCATTTGTGGGCTGCCTATTGGGCTGGGCCAAGCACTTCTCTTTACATTTGCCCTTTTCTGGTTTTTCTTTTTCCTTTTTTCTCTTTTTCTTGCCTATTCCCTGCTGGTATTTTCCTATTTCTTAGAATGGTAAGGCGTCACCTTGCCTCACCTTATGGTCGCCTAGGCGTCGCCTAGTCGACTCAAATGAGTGGCTCGCCATGTCTCGCCTCACCGCCTTAAAAACCATGCTTTCCAGCTATTCGCCTAGTGAAAATGCAATATTTGATTTGTCAGCTAGTTTGGCCCTGCAGTTGGAAGTTTTATTTCCTGAGTTCTGATTCGTTTCTTTCCAGGAAAGGTTAAGCCTATGGCAGGAGAAGTTAAATCAATTTGAGGCATGGGACAAGGGTACTTTACTCTGTATTTCATGCTTGTTCATTTCTTTTTTATCTGAAATATGTAATGCTGGTACTCAGTTACTACCTGAATTGAATTGCAGCACCACTCCGCCCTACTACTACAATAAATACACAAGCAGCAGCAAGGTTTATTGGACACTCACTTTCCCATCTGACATCTGGTACATATTTGGCAGTTAAGTTTGTGTGGATTCTTGATTATTATGGCATGGAAATGAGATTTGATTTTTTTTATTCAGATCAGAAGAGGAGCATGCAGGAAATAAGTAGAGGAGAAAGGCGGAGTTGGTCTGGGCAGAAGAGAAAGCCTGAGCCTTTACCAGAAAAGAAGTCTGTCCGTGCTGCTGCAGAAGAGTTCCTTGCAAAGGCTGCTCAGGAACTTATTGGGCATAGTGATAGCAGGGTCAAGGGTCCTGTTATACTCATTCCTGATGAAGATGAGGACTAGATCGGTATGTTGGTTTTGTCAATTTGTGAAATATATTTATACTGCGGATTTGTGTTTGTTGACTTCGTTCTTCCTGCAAAAGTAATGCTGGACTTACAAAAGGCCTATTTACATTACATGCTGATGTGTACAACATTGTAACATACTCAGACATGAGGATATATATGGCATATTTGCAACAAAATCATGGTCCATGGATCTCTCTTCATAAAATAAATCACAATTCACAATCCTTGATTGTTAATATAGGTACTTTCTAGGTTATTGCAGTTTGTAGACACATAGCATCAGAATATCTGAAATCCACTAGCTAACACAAATCTCATCTTGCCTCATGTTTAAATAGTTCTTTCTTTTACTCTATTATTAATGATGAAAACGCAACTTAAGTACCTTTATTTATCTAATGGTTAAGTCTATGTTCACAATTCTACTATAAGCACACTTGGATTAACTTTTAGCTTCACAATCAATTTATGCCAACATATTTGGTGAAACACATGCTCTATTAAACAGTTGCCTAGCTGTTACTGCGAAAATTAAACATGGAATGATGATGTCACGCTAGATCTTAGAGTGATAATTTTATCTTTGAGTATGGCCATTTGATGGAAGGTGTGAATTATTTGATTATCCAGACAATGGCAGCTTTGCAAGTGAAAGCACATTTTCTGCTGTCCTATATTTTGTTTGTTAGCAGTACAAGATCTTTGATTATCAGAATTTGAAACTTTGGTAGACACACACTGTGCAACTGGCAGGGCCATGTATGGGCCTGTGACAAGCAGTTCCTTGGATAGCAGTATCTACTGGTGATTGTGATATATACAATACAACAATCTTTTTTGTGACCAACTGTATGTTTCATTGCACGCATTCTGCTCACAAAAGTGTTAGTAGATGGCACATTTGTATTGATTGGATAGGACCATGTATTGGAATGATTTTTTTGTGAATTATGTTAATTTTAGTCCACAACTTAAAATGTTGATAGCATACTTGTTTGGGTAAAGAGTTATTTATGCTGTGTTAAAAAAAATGTGTGCACATATCCTTTGTTGCACGGAAAAAGTCTCATTTTATGTAACATGACAATCCTCTGCTTGCCTCCATCAATCACTGTTGCACTGCAACCATACTCGTTCTACAGAAGCGTCTTTTTTTTATTGCCTCAACCTTTGATACAAGCTGTAGTATCTGAACACCTAGATCTACAACCTATGTCTAAGTCACCGCTGAGAGATATGACAGTTGTGGTCCATCCGTGTGAGGCATCCACCATCCTGAAAATAATTGCGGAAAAACCCCGGTGGGAGACGTGAGACGAGCAAGTCTCGAACTCACGATTGGCTGCTCCTCCACTGGAGCACTTTGCCGTCCGAGAACCCTGGCTGGGAGCTGGGAGGGGTGTCCCACTACAGGTGCAAATAAACCATTTTACCTTTCAGGGGAAAGGAAACAAACCACTCAATAATCGGTAGAAATTCCTCCTACTGAACTGAGCCAATCTCTCTCCTTTTGTCTAGTTAGCCAGTTCTGATTGCAGCTTCCTATTTTCCTATCCTTAATGTCTACTTTTTTTTTTGGTCATGTATGTACTGTAGCTTGTGTTCGATTGTGGACACCTCTAACCTCTGGCTATGTTCTGTTTCCATGCAGAAAAAATGGATGCTTACCAGATTACATTCCTGATTCATCGGCTAGGCAAAGGAAGGTAGAAAGTCCCAGCGATGAAGAAAAATTTACCTACATTGCTGTGATGATGAAGATAAATTTACCTACATTGCTGTGTTGTTGTACGTGGAACAGGGAATGGGGCAAAGGCTTGCTTTCTTCCCCTGTTTTTGGAGCAATTTTTCTCGAATTTTGAGTGCAGTTTATCTGAGTTTCTTTCCAGAAAGAATTTTGACATCCTATTTGTTAGTGGAGCTGGAGAAACAATATATGATTTGTGTGCTAGAGTACCCCTAATAATGAGTACTATCTATATATTCGAATGACAACAAGATCTGTGACCTCCAGCAATTCGGGGTACTCAAGCCTGTAATAGTTGGTGTATTAATGATGATGGCTGAACCTTTCTGGCAAGTTTTGTTATGGCACTTAAGAACTGGCTTTTGGAATTAGTAGAAAGTTGTTTTTAGTAGCTTTTGGAGATGCTCGAGCACAAAGAACGTAAGGCAGAACGCAGAACGATTGCAATTAAAGCGGCATGTCAACCCGAGAAGAACCGAAACGTCCGGCCATGTTTGACTTGCTGTGACTGTTCTTTCTCCTTTAAATGGTGAATTCGCTGGGAGCCACAATGTAATGGTACAGTCCCCAACCAGTACTCGACATGCCTCGTATGGTTTCACAACAGTACTCGACATTCACAGCTCTGCCATCTCAGGAGAATGCTCGGCAACCGATTATTTTTCTAAGTTATCTCATAAAATTCTCTATTCCCAAAATTTGTAACTAGAATAAATAAATTTATGAGTCATAACAATTATAACTTGTAAAATGGTAAACAAGCGCGAAAATTTAGGGAGAGGCTAATTTACGGTGCCTGAAAAGTAGTCAGGCTCTCAGGCGACGCTTTACAGTCGTTGGATTTGATTGAATGGCTGGATCACCGCCTTCAATCTCTAGCGTTGCCGCAAGGTCTTTAACCACCGATGGGGCAGTCTAATGCAGCAAGGTGAGGCTTCACCGCAGGACACGCGGCCGCTTGAGCACTGGTCTATGCGCCTCAGCGCCTGTGGTCCGTAGGTTGGGCGAAAGCAGGAAGCAAGCAGCAGAGCTGCATCGCCTGAACAGGACTAAAAACTTAGTCGGCTGATAGATAGGAATCGTGTAAAATTTATATGGCATTGCCTACAACGACGTATGAAACAGCTTTTTCTTAGTGCAATATTTGTCTAAAACTTGGGCTTACCGATTTTTAAATTATATATGGTAATTTGTGGTACTTTTTTAAAAAAAATCTGATGCAGATCAGACAACCAGCCGAGACGAAACACCCACGCTAACATGATGCTTTTCCTCCTGTATAGAATCGTTGTGGAAATTCTCCTTTCGCATTCGTCACAAGTCCAAAATCATGCAGGTTTGAAGGCGACGGGCAGGCCAATAAAACAAGTCAAACCTCCTCCGGAAGCGAACGTTCATCGCGATGGAATCCAGCGAACGATTTTTAGACAGCATCTATTATCTAAACAGGAAATCATTTATTCCACCTGACACTTTTTTAGATAGTCTAATGTCATTTCACTTCACTTCTCTTTCTCTTTTTGCAGCGCAGGCATTCCATTCTTTCTCTCTTTTTGGGCGGCGCAGACATTCCATTCTCTTCACTTCACTTGCTAGATTGCACGCGCTGCAACATTTTTTTTATTTTTTTATTTTTAAGAACCATGTGCACATAACTTAAATAACTGAATTATGCATCATAAGTTTGACGAATAACTTAACAGTGCTAAGTTATACAATATTACCTTTTCTTTTAGCACAAAATTTACATTTTGAAAATACATGTGAGAATAACATTCTCTTTAGGTTTCAACGCATGTATTTTCTTTTCAGAAACTAATCATTCGGGAACATGGAAAAAGGGTTTAAAAAAGGGTGGGAGGAGGAAAATAAAAATAACTTTTACAACCTATAGTACACAATAAATTCCATAATACGACGCAAACTTCCAAAACTAGATAAATAATAACTTTCATAACTTCTGCAGCGATAGTCTCAGCATCTCTATAATTATGACATTGAGCATATCTGCTTCTTCAACTCGAAAATCTGCAAAATATTTTAATATTTAAAATAACAAATACAAAACAAAAGTTGATAACAAAAGTTAAAGACATAACTCTTAACAGTAAGTTAATTAAATAAGTTGGGTAGCATACACAAGAAAAGAAAACTTAGACACATAACTCTGTACTAACTTAGTCAAATAAGTTAGGTAGTATACACATGAAAGCACAAGTTAGATACATAAATCTTTAGAGTAAGTTAATTGACTAAGTTAGGTAGCATAGACATGAAAGCACAAGTTAGATACATAACTCTGTAGACTAAGTTAGGTAGCATAGATATAAAAACAAAAAACAGATATATAAATAATAATTCTGCTATTTAACAAAAGTAGCAAAAAAATACTATATAGAACAAATGAATAGAGCAAATACTATATAGCAACCTCAATATTTCATATAAGACCAAACACTTATGCCATAAACTACACCCAGAGGCATTGTGATATAGAATGTAGTATATGTGATGTGTTGTTCTGATCATGTATAAGTGTAAAAATAGAAAGGTAGATGACCAAAAAACATGAGAAGTGTCTTGGTCGTCTACCAAGTGTAAAACAGATATGTATATGACCCTAAGAATCTAAGAATGATGGTATGCAACTAATATTCAGAAAAAGAACCTTTCTGTGTGGGGACTTGTGCTTTGGTAGAAACCACATCAAGTTTCTAAACTCTCACCAAATTGCAGACATCTTCCTAAGTTGATAGAGTTAGATGATATAACTAGACAATAACTACATAGGAAAAATTCAAAAATACAATGGATATTACTTTGCCACATGAAAATAACTCCAAACAAAATACCATTGATTCAAGATTGCTTGGAAGTAGGCAATTTGCATAGCATAATGTCAAGTACATAAAGAGCCTCTTGAGGAGCGTCTAGTTGCCTCCTAGTTAGAAACATAGCCAAATGGTTACTATGAGCATGCAGAGAAGGGTGTTTCTAGATCTTCTTAACACCATATACACTTGTCACCATTTGTACTTCACAGTTTTTTCTGAAGCATATCACATAATTTTAAATACACCGCTACTAAATTGAGTTTAAAAAATTGACTATTATTTCTAAAGACAGTAACACATAATAGAACCAGTGAAATTCTAGACAGGTCAATCTTGTTGAGGAGATTGCAATACTTTTCACGATGTACTCGTCATCAAATAAGTAAATTTATCATAGATAAAAATAGGTTATTACTACCTAGGCTAGGCATAACTACTTAGCAGTTAGCACAGACAAACTGTAATGTAGCTCAAAACAAGGGCATGATCTATGTTGTATATTGATATTGTAAGCTAATGTCTTGACTCTCATGCATGTTCATTCGTGGCTAGAAGAAAATTTAGAAACCATGTAATTAAAATTAAGGCAAGATTATGTCTGTGCTAAAGCATATGGATCATGTAATTAAAGCTGAGGCATCATTATGCAAGTGCTAAATAGCGCATTTCACATAGATCTGGACATGAGTTGGGAAGGGAAAAAGTGAACTCACTGCTCTTATGATGCCGACGCTAGCACGTCGTTAGCCTAACATGATAACACTATATCTTTACTTGGAAGATCTACAAAATATTTAACATAATAAATAAAAATAAGACTCTTGACAAGAAACCAAAAATTAAGAGCAAAAGTTACATAATATAAGTAGTATAACACAAGTTAGATGTATAACATGAAAATGTAACATAATATGAAAAACATGAAACTAAGTACAATAAGTTAATCAAATAAACTAGGTAACATACACATAAAAACACAAACTTAGATATATAACTCGATTACATAACATAGTACGATAAACATAAACTGTAAAAATTCATAGTCTAAGTTAATAAGAGGAATTGATTACACAACTCAATAAACAGAATAAAGTATGTGATTACAAAAAATGGTATAAGTTAACTAGAATATGATACTAGTTATACCCTATTGACAAAATTTGTAAGTCTTATACCCTGACAAGTTAAAAAAGGTGCATAGATAAACATTCATTAAAACATAAAAATAAAATGTACAATATAAAATCTTATGTAATCATTTGGTATGACTTGGAAAAACCTAAGTTATGAAGCATAACTTATGCACATAAGTTAGTCTGACAACTTATGTATATAAGTTACGCTACACGACTTACGCTCATAAGTTAAACAGCCCAAGTTATGTACATAACATGTACAAGTTATCATGTAACTATGATATACAAGATCTTTGTAAAGTACAAAGACAACCATTGATAATATTAATTTGAATTGTTTTCCTTGCTTAGAAACAATGAGCCAAATACAATTGGTTTAATAAAACTATACTTGAATAACAGGACAAGAAAAAATAAAGAAAAATAAAAAATACTTAGCAAGGATACAATGAAACTTGAAGCATACCATTGTGGATATGTTTTTTTAAAAGTGTTGTTTTGATTTGCACAATTTCCTTTTACTTTAACACAAGCACAAAAAGAAAACATGAATGTAACATACTTTACTCTAAGATTGTAAATATCTTCCTGTAAAAAAGAAAGAAAGAAAGAAAAGAAAGTATAAGGACACGGGAATTAGTTTCCAAAGAAAAAAACATCAATGTTGCAAGACAAACATACGCTGTGAATAGGAAGAATATGCAGGCCATCCCATATAAGCTTGTAATTCATAACATATACCACAACCATTACTGAAAAAGAATAAATTCAAATGTGAATACATGAAAAAAATCAGAAAAAGGTACAACCTGAAAATAAACTTACTGTGTTTGCTGCTGGGGTGTATTATGTGTTGAGGATGAAAAATATTTGAAGTCAATAACATTATCTTCATCTTACTGCAGACAATGTGCACATATCAGCTGCCTATAAGGCATGATACTGCATTTCAGCTTAAGTATGGAACCAAGCCCACATTGATCAATCAGCTTTATCTGAGGTTTGGTAAGAGCACATATTAGTATCGTCAACTTAGGCATTGAAAATTGAGTTTGGAATGTCAAAAAAAATAAAAGAAAGACTAGTCAGTATTTTCATCTTGGCTTACTAATTAAAATTGTCACCAAAGGAAAATAACTAAAAAACAAATTAGAACAAACAACACAGGTTGCAGTAAACCAAAAAAGCTATCTGAAAACTACATTAAAATTGATAGAATTCAACCACACAGAAATATTAGTCATTGTTTTTGCCGCCACTTCCCAGTCCATCTTAAATCACATAGAAAAAAGGTTTCTAAAGCCTGTGACCCTGTATAACTAAATGTAAGCACTTTTTTCACCATGTCACTTTTTTGTCAGTATCAACCAAGTCAATACTTTCACGATGACATCTACATTCTAGACTAAATTGCTAAAAGGTTCTTTATTGAAATAGGGTATGAACTTCCAATCATACAAATGAACTACTTTATCATTGTGCTTATTCTGAAATGATACACAGAGCATTACAAAACAAAATAATAGGAATTAGAAGGTGAAAAAATAGAAATAGGTTGCATCCCTTAAAATTTTTAAAAAAGATCAAGGAAATCTGTGCAGGTTGCAGAAAAAGCAGTAACTTGATTGTTACATTGCAGCAGACAAAGCTCATGAAAAGAAGCATTCCCATATCTGCTCCATTGATTCATGTTCAGATATCCTGTGTTAGCATTACTGGCAAAGAGTTTCACAGTCATGTAATGTGCAACATGAAAGCATGTTGTTTTAAGCATGGCCGCGTCATTCAAACAAGACAAGCATATTCCCAAAGGTCTAGACACAAGATGGAGTATTTAAGATGGTGAAAGTTATTTGCTGTGAAACCAGTACCCTGTCCAAATATGTAAAAATACCATCATCAAGATAAACTTAACAAGCCATTCTGACTCATTCCTAACATCTAGACAAAAAAATTCTATGCAAAGCCCCTTTGCTTATTACTGAATACCTGTCCAGTTTATGTGCAAAATAAGTACAACAAATTAATTAATCCTAATAGTGAAAAAAACAAGTGAGGCTTATAAATAAATTATCTAAAAAAACCAAATATCAAATAAGAATGAACAAGGAACTCACAGAAAATATACCCTAATCACTGACACTAATTAAACCGGTTTTGAACTGCAATACTCCTCTCGCTTCGCTGTTAGGATCCAAACTCTGGGCTAGCATGTAAGCATGCTCACAAACTGCACGAAGTACAAACATAAACGTTACCAGATCAAACCAAGTTGCACATTGCCTGTTTCAATTGTAAAATATTCCATATAGAGAAATGTAAAAGGCAATTTACAACGTATTTCCAGGGGTCAGTAACGTATCCGTGCATTGAACTATGGGATAAGGCAAAGGTAACAATTCACAAAACAAAATGTATCACGATAAATTGCTTTTCACCTGAATAAAGATTTGGTTAAAGAGCTAGCCCAAAGCTTCTACCACCCATGTGAGTTCTCTGTTATTGTGCACATCATGCAACATATATCAGTAGCTCAATGCATATAGGGAGGGCACATCACAGGACCGATTTCACAGGTTATGTACTCACACCCTTATCAACAACAAACCAACATGCCTACAAATCAAGAAGCATCTAGTGATCTCGCACAAATGTTTATTCAGTTACTGAGCTTAACATAAACTGAAGAGGGAACCTTAAAAAACTAAACTGAAGAGGGGATATTCTCGTTTCAATTGACAACACGCTGGTGAGTAATCATCGTACGATTGTTGACAGCCCCCCTAATAAGCACTAAGTTTAACAAAGCCAACTGAAAATTTTAAAAAGAATAAGGGTCTGAGTCATCTGCAAGTCAAAAAGTGTCGACACCCAGTAAACAGAAGCACTAATTAACATCTCATGGTTATGCACACAGGAGACACAATCAAACGAGATCGATTAGGAAGCTCACCTGAAATACCAACCCTGCAAGGAGCAATTGCCACTTCTCAAACAAAAGCTGCAGCTCCGCTGTCGCCTCAGTGCACACCCTCCTCCACAGCTGTCCAGACACATACACTAGTCAGAAAACTTCATGAGCGATACCAAAAAACACGGGGATGAGCGCAGCGAATCGAGACCTTGGTAGACTCCCGCACGACGTACATCGTCGAGGCCGCAGCTCCCACTCCTGGGCACCTCAGGGCGCTAGTCCTTGGACGGGGGATCGAGATCCACCACCATCGGGCACCCATGGCGGGATGGGTGCCCATGGTCCACCGTCTTCGGGCACCGGTCATCGAACGAGAGACCAAGATCCATCACCTCTAAGCGCTAGTGGCACGACAGGAAGCTGAGATCCGACACCTCCGAGCATTCATGCCGGGACAGGCGACCGAGATCTGCCGCTTCCTAGTGCCGGTGCCGGGACAGGCGACCTAGATCCGTCACCTCCGAGTGCTGGTGGTGCGACGAGCAGTCAAGATCCGACGCCCCTGGCCGCCGATGGCCGGACGGGCGGCGAAACCCAGCGCCTCTTAGCATTGGTGATGCGAAGGGCAGTCGAGATCCGTCGCCTCTGAGCGCCGATGGCCGGACGGGTGCCTGACATCCGCCGCCTCCAGTTGCCTATGGCCGGGCGAGTGGCTTGCATCCGCCGCCTGCAAGTGCTAGTGGATGGTCAAGAACTTGAGACCTCACCGAGAGAGAAAATGAAAAGCCAGAGAAAAATGAAAGGGGAAGGAAAAGTCATGGGATCCAGAAAAGAGAATGAGTGAACATGGACCCACCACATGAGCAAGTGGGAGGCTGCAGGACGATTCGCTCGATCGAAAATGAGCGAACGACCGGGTCCTCGTCCTCAATAAAAGACATCCTATTTGTTAGTGGAGCTGGAGAAACAATATATGATTTGTGTGCTAGAGTACCCCTAATAATGAGTACTATCTATATATTCGAATGACAACAAGATCTGTGACCTCCAGCAATTCGGGGTACTCAAGCCTGTAATAGTTGGTGTATTAATGATGATGGCTGAACCTCTCTGGCAAGTTTTGTTATGGCACTTAAGAACTGGCTTTTGGAATTAGTAGAAAGTTGTTTTTAGTAGCTTTTGGAGATGCTCGAGCACAAAGAAAGGCAGAACACAGAACGATTGCAATTAAAGCGGCATGTCAACCCGAGAAGAACCGAAACGTCCGGCCATGTTTGACTTGCTGTGACTGTTCTTTCTCCTTTAAATCGTGAATTCGCTGGGAGCCGCAATGTAATGGTACAGTCCCCCACCAGTACTCGACATGCCTCGTATGGTTTCACACCAGTACTCGACATGCCTCATGTGGTTTCACAGCTCTGCCATCTCAGAAGAATGCTCGGCAACCGATTATTTTTCTAAGTTATCTCATAAAATTCTCTATTCCCAAAATTTGTAACTAGAATAAATAAATTTATGAGTCGTATAACAACTATAACTTGTAAAATGGTAAACAAGCGCGAAACAATAATATTTTGTTCTCTTACCTCCTCTTTTGTTATATAGCATCCTAAAATTTAGGGAGATGCTAATTTACAGGTGCCTGAAAAGTAGTTAGGCTCTCAGGCGACGCTTTACCGTCGTTGGATTTGATTGAATGGCTGGATCACCGCCTTCAATCTCTAGTGTTAGTTGCTGCAAGGTCTTTAACCACCGATGGGACAGTCTAATGCAGCAAGGTGAGGCTTCATCGCAGGACACGCGCGCACTGGTCTATGCGCCTCAGCGCATGTGGTCCGTAGGTTGGGCGAAAGCAGGAAGCAAGCAGCAGAGTTGCATCGCCTGAACAGGACTAAAAAAATCAGTCGGCTGATAGATAGGAATCGTGTAAAATTTATATATGGCATTGCCTACAAAGCTTTTTCTTAGTGCAATATTTGTCTAAAACTTGGGCTTACCGATTTTTAAATTATATATGGTAATTTGTGGTACTTTTTTAAAAAAATTCTGATGCAGACCAGACAACCAGCCGAGACGAAACACCCACGCTCACATGATGCTTTTCCTCCTGTATAGAATCGTTGTGGAAATTCTCCTTTCGCATTCGTCACAAGTCCAAAATCATGCAGGTTTGAAGGCGACGGGCAGGCCAATAAAACAAGTCAAACCTCCTCCTCCTCCTCAATAAAAGACATAGTAAGTCATCCATCCATACGACAAAAGCGCGAGGAGACACAAGCTAAGCATTCAATTCAGCAATGGCGAGCACACGGAGGTTGAGCCGTGTCCTCCTCTCGGAGCTGGGCATCGCCATGCTCGCGCTGCTGCTGCTGCTGCTGCCGGCGAGCCATGCGCGCGTGTGCCCGCCGTGCGGCTCGACGGCCGTGCCGTACCCGCTCAGCACGGGCGACGGCTGCGGCGACCCGGCGTACAAGGTCCGGTGCGCCGGCAACTCGTCGCTCCTGTTCGACGCGCTGAACGGCACGTCGTACCCGATCACGTCCATCAGCCCCGCGGCGCAGCGGCTGGTGGTCTCCCCGGCGCCTTTCGTGTCGCAGGGGCAGGGCAGCCCCCTGTGCGTGTCGGAGGGCGCGCCGGCGGGGCGCGGGGTGCAGCTGAACGCGTCGCTGCCGTTCAACGTGAGCTCGTCCAACACCATCATGCTGCTCAACTGCACCAAGGACCTGCTGCTGTCGCCGCTCAACTGCTCCGCCAACTCGCTCTGCCACGTCTACGCCAACGCCACGGGGTCCACGGCGTCGGCCTGCGCGCCGCTGCCGCTCTGCTGCACCTTCGTCGCCGGGGGATCCTCCACGTCCTACAGCATCCGGGTGTCGCCGCGGTTCTGCAGCGCGTACCGCAGCTTCGTGGGGCTCGACGCGACGCAGCCGCCGGACACGTGGGGCAGCCGCCTCGGGCTGGAGCTGCAGTGGGCGACGCCCAGGGAGCCGCTCTGCCGCACGCAGGCTGACTGCGAGGACGGCGCCAACGCCACCTGCGCCGACGACCCGCTCACGCCCTCCGGCGGCGGCGCGGTCCGCCGATGTTTCTGCTTGTCTGGGCTCACGTGGAGCCCCCTCGCCGGCGCGTGCCAGCAGAGTACGTTTTTTTTTTTTCGAAATCAGTCAGTAATTTCTTTTCGCTTGCATGATCTTGAATTGAAGACACAAGGAAGGACAGGTCCTGAATTAAACGGAACACTTGTATTACTTTGTTTGATTTGATGCAGATCCCTCGGATTGCCAGATCGCTGGGGACTGCGGAGGATCCAGCCATGCGCCTCTCATTGCAGGTAGCTGTTTCTTGCTTTCCTGTTCTTGTCGTTCAGATTGTTCAACAAATCTCGTAGCCTAAAAATTGTTCAGTTACTGCTTGACACGAATGAGTAGGTGCCGTGTCTCTTCCGATTGAATCCATTTGCGAGTCACTGGACTCGTACCCCTGACTCTCCGAGGAGAGGAGAAAGTCAACCCTATTGGCTTGAACTTATGATATAGTGTTTTTTTCTCAAATGATAAATCAGTTTTAGCTAGCTTATCAGCCTACAAACCATCAGTCGTTAGAATGAATATTTTTCCTCCTTCCACGCGTGAAGGTACAGATACCTGCTAAAATTTCAACGACAATCCAGATTACCATTCAAGTCAACATAGTACAAATCCCTCATAAGTAAGACGCATTGGATAAAAGGAGGTAGTGGTATGGTCAAGCAACCCTTTTGACTAATCTAGTTCAGCCGACAGCGGGTACTCTGCATTCAAACCTCTGTATTCAAATGCCATAACAAAGCGAAAGTTGGTATACATCAGCCTCAATTTGGGTCCTTTGACGCCCCGATGGTCAACTTTGGGGGGCTCATAGACCATGCTCATATATATCCTCATAGGAAGGATAAGCTTTGACTGTTTCTCCATTTATTTAAGTACTGTTATCTTTATATCTATTGCAAAAGTTGGCGGCCGGCATCGGTAGCAGACACAACTATGAGCCTATCACATCCAGATGAACGAGTATGTCCCCGCAAGTTTTATTAGACAATAGAAAAACGAAAATAGAGAGAACAAGAGGGTTTGCCAAATCCTTAGAACCCTTCTTATATAGACATAACTTAGCACAACACCAAAAGGCACAAAAGAAGAAGAAAAAAGGACTTGGCGAGAGACCCCGGCCTCCTAGCGACTGAAAACACAACTCTAAGAAACATAGGAAACCAAATGACTAGACCACTAATTTGAGTCTTGATTCGGGTGATAACCAGAGGTGCAAATAGTACGGATATTTTTCGACCGTATTCGAGACCGAATCCGTTTAAAAGAGTTCAGATTTGTCCATTCCAAATCCGGATATTCAACTATGATTTGGGACAAACAGACTTCAGAACAACTAACAAATATAACCTATTTGTTTGTACCTGCTTTTGGAGGCAAACAAATAGGTTATATTTATCAGCTGTTCTTGAAGACAAACAAACTCTAAATTATATAAGCTAGAGTAGACAAACTGACTCATAGCTCACAATTTAGTTGTCCTGCCTAGGATTGAGGATACAGCCATACAGGTGGTGCGAATGGTCGTTCTCAGTAGGTTTATTCTGGGACTTGGGACAATTCTAGAGGTTGATTTATTGTGGGATGAAAGGGGTATACAAGAATGTACGCTTCCTTCATTTCGGCTAATGACTGGTTTAGTCTTTATGTTACCTCTACATACCAATTAAGAAATCAAATTTAACATGATTAAGACAATCCTCCAATGGAATTTCACACACGGGCAGTCAAAGGCTTTTGATGAATCAACTAGAATTCCTCACCTTGAAAATTAAAGTTCAGCAATCGATTTAAATGTTGTGATGGATTGTCATGCAATGCAGGGCTGGTGTGTGGCCTCGGCGGCACTTTGCTGGTTGCCACTGCAGGGCTGTTGGTGTACCGCCGGCAGCAGCGCATCCGGCTGGCCCGAGAGAGGTTGGCCAAGGAGCGCGAGGAGATCCTGAACGCCAACAACACGAGCGGGCGCACCGCCAAGAACTTCTCCAGTCGCGAGCTGAAGCGCGCCACGGGCAACTTCTCCCGCGACAACCTCCTTGGCGCTGGTGGCTACGGCGAGGTCTACAAGGGCGTGCTTGGCGACGGCACGGTCGTGGCTGTCAAGTGCGCCAAGCTCGGCAACACCAAATCCACGGACCAGGTCCTGAACGAGGTGCGCGTGCTGTCACAGGTGAACCACCGCAGCCTGGTGCGCCTGCTCGGTTGCTGCGTCGACCTGGAGCAGCCGCTGATGGTGTACGAGTTCATCCCCAACGGCACCCTCGCCGACCACCTGTACGGCCCCATGAGCCGCTCGCCGCTTGGGTGGCGCCAGCGCCTGGCCATCGCGCGCCAGACGGCGGAGGGCATCGCATACCTGCACTTCGCGGCCTCGCCGCCCATCTACCACCGCGACATCAAGTCGAGCAACATCCTTCTGGACGATCGGCTCGACGGCAAGGTCTCTGACTTCGGGCTATCCCGGCTGGCGGAGCCAGGGCTGAGCCACGTCTCCACCTGCGCGCAGGGGACGCTGGGGTACCTGGACCCGGAGTACTACCGCAACTACCAGCTCACGGACAAGAGCGACGTCTACAGCTTCGGCGTCGTGCTGCTCGAGCTACTCACGTCCAAGCGCGCCATTGACTTCGGCCGTGGTGCCGACGATGTCAACCTCGCCGTGCACGTGCAGCGGGCGGCGGACGAGGAGAGGCTCATGGACGTCGTGGACCCGACGATCAAGGAGGGCGCCACGCAGCTCGAGCTCGACACCATGAAGGCGCTCGGGTTTCTAGCGCTGGGATGCCTAGAGGAGCGCCGACAGAACCGGCCATCCATGAAGGAAGTCGCAGAGGAGATCGAGTACATCATCAACATCGAGGCCGGTGGCCATCCCATCGAGCAGCAGCTAGCGTAGCGAATGATCCGGTTAGAAATAAACCATGACACGTAGTGTCCATGGCATACGCGTCTGTGTGCCGCGTCATGGTGGTGTGCATGATGGCTATTTTTGGGTTAGGATCCAATAATGGCATGCAATGGTCGAGGCTGAGTCTAGAGTTGGAGTAGTGGTGTGCATGGCGCTGATTTGCATGCCATGGTGGTGTGCATGACGGCTATTTTTGGGTTAGGATCCAAGGATGACATGCAATGGTCGAGGCTGAGTCTAGAGTTAGAGTAGTGGTGTGCATGGCACTGATTTGCATGGTGAAGCCGCATTGTCCAAATGAGCAAGTGGCTCACGGTGTTGCTGCGTGGCTCCAGTGGATCATGGCGCGAAGGCCTCAATGGAGGTGTGCTCCATGGCATGTCCTTGTATATAAGTAGCCTTTATGCTCCTCTGTATTTAGTTGCCAAGTCCAGTGAATATGTAGCCAAGATACATGTGAGCTTGTCGCCGCGGCATTCGTCGTCAAAAAATAGTGTGTCTAATGTGCTTGTTCTACCTCTTGTCAAGAGCGTTGGCGTGTCTATTTGAGTGGTTTCTGGGCGAAGCCAACAATTGGTATCAAAGCCAGGTTAGATGTCGACCATGTTGCTAGAGGAGCTCGTCGGCAGACTACGTGTGGCGGTGGAGTGCTATGGTGGAGTCAAGGCGGTCGCGGATGGCGTCAAGCGTCTGCTGCTCACAAGGAGAAGTGGGAGGTGCATCGGCATCATCAATGCTACAGCAAGGAGCGCTCGAGCAAAGGCACCGACAAGCACGGAGACAGCAAGGAAGGCACCAACATTGTCAACGAGCCGACGCTCCTGTAGATTCGGCGTACAGGGGTGTCATGGTTTAGGGGGTGATTGTTAGAAATAAACCACGACACGTAGTGTCCATGGCATGTGTGTTTGTGTGTGTGTCGTGATGGTGTGCATGACGGCTATTTCTGGGTTAGGATCCAAGGATGGCATGCAATGGTTAAGGCTGAGTCTAGAGTTGGAGTAGTGGTGTGCATGACGCCAATTTGCATGGTGGAAGCCGCATCGTCCGAATGAGCGAGTGGCTCCCGGTGTTGCTGTGCGGGTCGTACGGATCATGGCGTGAAGGCCTCCATGGTGATGTGCTCCGTGGCATGTCCTTGTATATAAGTAGCCCATGTGCTCCTCTATATTTAGTTGCCAAGTCTATGAATATGTAGCCAAGATACAGGCGAGTTTGTCACCGTGGCGTTCATCGCCGAAAAATAGTGTCTATTATGCTTGTTCTACCTCTCGCCAAGAGCGTTGGCGTGTGTGTTTGAGTGGTTCCTGGGGAAAGCCAACAGATCCATGGCTGACTAAATTCGTCTCGTGGATTACTAACGACTTATGTAATTTGTTTTATTATTACTATCCGAACCCTCAATGTAACACCCTATGTGACACCTGATGTGACACCTCTTAAACTTTAGTCCTTGAATCTAAACACCCCCTATGTCTAGACTCTAGCGAGTGAAAGTATGAAGGTCATCAAAAAAATCAAGAAAGGTGCCGCCGTAATAACAAAGGGTCTTTTAGGCCAGTATCAAACTGGATTGTTTCATGGTGTTGTTTGCAAAGGCTACCATGTCATATACAATGAAATAAAACTTGGATAAAATACTCACTCTCAATATAAATTTTATGCTATAGTTTCTAGGCATTTAATTTCATGACTCATATAGAGTTGGTAATCGTGCAAAAAGAGTTTTATCTAGATGAAACTCATTTATTCTCTCTTCTTAAATACACTGTTATGTCATAAAAATAACTATATGGCAACCTATTTACGACGTGTTTGGGACTGCTCCACGAACTCTACTCCACGAACTCCACCGTGGAGCAGCTGCACCGTTAATGCAAATGAAACTTCCATTGAGACTAGCTTTAGGTGACTCGGTGAGAAATTAAAAATAAGAACTCATGTTCTATAAAGTCGCTTCTAAAACTAGGTTTTAGCGTCGTTTCGATGTAGGGTAATCTTTTAGAGTTTTAGAAAAATCGCATTATTTTGTGAAATACTTTGGTTTTAAAGTGCCATGAAGTGTTTAAATGCAACAAATTTTATGATTTCAAAAATCAAGATATTGCTAAAACTAGTCTCTTTGGAGTTTTGTAGACTCCACTCTATATGTCTTTTTTTCTTCTAAACCATGATTTTGCATGTCTAAGTGTTCTAAACTCCATATTATTAACACTAAGTTTTTAATACTATAACATATTAATATCCAACAAACATGGCCTTCTTTGTTAATTATAATGACTATGAAACAATTATGCTAAAAGGAATATCATCATAGGACTGTTAATTGCTCATAACCCAGAACCTATTATTTTGGAATTTAAGGAAGTATCTTCTATGTGAAACCATCATCCTGTTCCTTGCAAATAATCTTTGATTCCATCTTTATATGCTTTCTCTATTGAAAGGGACTGTGACGTCTAATAAGAAAGGTGAATTAGGCAACTTAAAAATATATTTCTAAACTATAGCCTCTAATTTATTTCTAAGCAAAACCTATGCAAAGATAAGCTATCAAGATGTGCAACAAAGGTTTTGTTAGGTCTGTTGCTATCTCTATCGCAAAAAAAGTTATGCAACCTAGGTTTCAATCCTATCAACTAGTCTATCAACTAAGCTAGGAAGGTAAAACACACAACCAAGTAGGTACATAATGTAAAATGCGAGAAAGACAAAAGGCGATAGAGATGCAAACACCTATTCGACGTTGTCAGTATTTTTACTGAGGTATCGAGAAGCGCACAAGCTTTCCCTAGTCCTCATTGGAGCCCCTCACAAGGATGTCCTTGCAAGGGCCAAGCTCCCGATCAGGTAACTCCGTGGATAGCCCTAGGCCTTCCCCATGTGCAAGTGGGTCTCCAGAATAGCCTTTCTCAGACCTCTTCCCGTTGTCTCTAGAATAGCCTTTTAGCCATCCTTTAGCAGTCTTCCAATCCCGTTTTCCCTCAAAGCTTACCCCCACCCAGCACAGTTATGGCCAATAAGACCATCCATGAGTTCTCTGCACCCTCCACCGCTAACATGGCCACAGGTCCTAATGTTATCAATGGGGATGCTAACTTTGAGCTTAAGCCAGCGTTAATCACAATGGTGCAAGCTAACCCTTTTTGTGGGAAAGCCCATGAGCATGCTAATCTGCATCTGTAACACTTTTTGGAGATATACAACACCTTTACCATCAAGGGAGTGACCCAAGAGGCCATACACCTTCGACTCTTTCCCTTCTATCTATTAGAGAAAGCAAAGCAATGGTTCTACTCTAACTGCAAAGCTGTAGACATCTAGTATAAGTATTCTAACGCTTTCCTAGTTAAGTTCTTCTCAATGGGTAAGACCAATGCTCTTCGCAACAAAATATCTAGTTTTGAACAACTAGCTGATGAATCGATTCTCGAAGCCTAGGAATGAATGCAAGATTATGTCTCTGCATGCCCGCACCATTGTAATAACTCTGATTATTATAACTCATGTGATGTACAAAATGGTTAAGAGTGTTGTAAGCTTTATTCACTTATTTATGATCCTGATGAAAAATGTAGATTTTAAGTTCTCTCATTGGGTGTGCTTGATGGAACTATCTGATTTAGTGTGCTCCACTGGGTACTTAGTGTCTATTGACAGTTGTTAATGTCAATCATAAACCGTCAACATATCCTGCATATGTACTTAATTCCATCACTAAACATATGTCTAGGGATTTAAACTAATAAATTCCATGAGTTTTGGTGAATTTGTGTTTTTAGCAAGATTTAATCAGAAAACCATCAAGGAGGACCTATTCGCAAAGTAAATCACATTCAACCACAACAAAACTGACTTAGGAAGACTTTGGAACACTCCAGAAGGTAAACCACTATGACCCTCAGCATATCATTGCCATGTGGGGCCAGTCAGCCCCACTTGTAGGTTGGCCGGCCTGTGGGTCCCATAGGTCAGCCCCTCCTCGCTACGTCAGTTCTCCACCGCCTTAAAGATCAAATCTACGCCATTGCTCAAGGTTGGTTTGATGTGAGGATCCAGATTTGACGTTGCCCCCTATATATATGCCCCTGTACCTCCTCCAATAGAGCCATCCTAAAACCCTAATTCATATCCTCATCATCAGGATCAGAGCTAGCAATCAAGAGAAGATTAGTCCTCCAAGTTAGGATCTAGTCTTGTAAATAGAAATAGTAAGATAGAGAGTGAGAGAAGAGTTTGGAGGAAGTGCTGGCCTGTCAGTGCTTACTCTATCTTGTACCTTGGTGGAGTCAAGTTCTACTTGAGTTTGCTTCTAAGATTTCTTTGTTAATTAACTTCTGATTCAAGTAAGTATCGTGTTTATATTGTTCATCAGATTCATGACTCTCTTTTTGATTGCTTTAATCTATAGATGCTCTAGGTTAAAGTATTAATCGCAAGTGCAAGTGTGGTGCTTAGACTTGGGTTAATCGTGGATGTACCCTGCATTTCAGACCGGTGGTAGATCGTGAGGGTGACTATATAGCCTCGTTGAGTTATCTGTAGTTCACCTCCCGTCTGTAGACCAAGTAGGACTTGGTTACTATGGAAAACATCCTCTGTTGGTGTCGTTCCATAGTAATATCCCTAGTTGAACAGTAGAAGACATAGTTTACCCAAGTCAGAACTAGAGAGCCTTAGTAGTCCTCTCTACGCTCCTGTTTATCCTTAACCGTGTTGCTACCCCTAGTTAAGTTAAACTATAGTCAATCTCACACGTTTCCCTATGGATACGATACTTAGAATACTCCGGGTGAAAGCTACAGTGGTATCCGTGTGCTCGCGGATTTATCTGCGTGCGTCTAAACAAGCTTTCTGATGCCATTGTCGAGGACACGATTGCTGAATTAACTACGAACCTAGCTTAACTTTGTATCTTTTGTTTTAATTTTTTTAGCATGGATAACAAACCTATATATCAAAATGCTAATCCTACGAGTGCATGCCTAGAGCTACCAAAATCTTCAAAGCCTATCCTAACACCTGGTTATGAGCTGCGCCCGTGTTTAATAAAATTAATTCAGAAACAATCCTTCTTGAAAGAAGGCAATGAAAACCCATACTCACACCTACGTGAGTTTGAATAGACTTGTGCATGCTTGCATATCGCTGGCATGTCTGACGAGACCTTAAGATGGAAGTTATTTCCATTTTCTTTGACAGGAAGAGGTAAACAATGGTATAATAAAACCGTAGAAAGTATGCAAGAAGATTGGAATACACTATGCTCTAAATTTTGTTTATCTTTCTTTCCCATCTCTAGAGTAGCCTTCAAAAAGAGGTTCTAAATTTTAGATAACTAGAAAAAGAATCTCTTGGCACATCTTGGGAGTGTATTAATAGCCTTGTTACCACTTGCCCAGACCTTGCTATTTTAGACCCGATGCTTCTTCAATATTTTTATATGGGTCTTAGCAAGGATTCTATGCGATCCCTTGATATAGCCTCTAGAGGAGCTTTCCTTTGTTTGACTATTAGTGAAGCAAGGACTATCCTTGATAAAATTATTAGGAAGACTCCCTACACTAGCATTCATGATGAACTCCCCGAGGAAGAGATGAAATCATCTCCCGAACAAGAAGAAGAAGCTTTGATAGCCAAATCACAACCACTCCAATCCTAAGATTTAGCTATCAGTCCCAACCATCAATACCCCAAAATCTAAATCCTCCAAAGAAAGAAGAAATTTAAACTTTGGAAATCCCTTTTGAAATCAAGGGTGACCTCTTTGATGCTGATTTTGGGAGAACATTAAATTCTCATCTACATAAGAGACCTTCAAGTGAATATATTTCACCTCTTGAGGAAGAGTCACTTAGAAAACCTTCTTATTCCCATATAGAACATTGGGAAGAATTCAAGGATGGCATGTCTAGTGAACCCATAGAAGGAGAGTCAAGCCATTTAGAAATCACTCCTATCCTCTCCCCTTCTATGCCCCCAATAAACGTCTCATTCAAACCCATCCTTGACCTCGATGATCCCATGTTTGCTCTTTCTCTTGAGTCTCATGATGGCCCTAGAAATTCACTAAGACAACCAAAGCATAGGAATCATGAAGGATCCAAGGAAGATCAAGAAGAGCAACGACAATGGTAGGAGGATAATAAAAACTCATACGTCGTTGCAAGCAAAGAATGGTTGGCCGAGGCCAAAACTGTAAGGGTGTTGGCATTTCTTAGTGGAATCACCAAGTATGAAGATGGAATCTATCCCTAGCAACAGCGCCTGAAATGCATGTTGATATTTCTTAGCATCGTCACTAAGATTTGGATAAATCTTAGCAACGCCACCAAGGAACATCAACACGATAGTTCTTAACGATTACATAAGCAATATCCGCAAGTGCACGGATCTATCATTGTAGTATTTCACCTATAAGTATTCAGGGTATCGTTATTTATATTTTTCCAAAGGAAGGCATGGTGTAAAGTGTCTAGCATGGATATGAACAAGATTACATGCTTGCACAGTGAACCAAAGTTTGTGACTGGAGTAAACATGGTATATTGAGGACAGTGGACACACACTTGGGCCAACCTCAATGATAAAAGACAAATAAAGAATAAAAGAATATTCCTAAGTGGAGTAGGCTTGTTCTAATATAGCCATGCAAAGAACAGTTGATGATCATACGAATTACATGGTTAGAGCTAGACCTAAGTGTAAGATGGACGGGGAGATCTTCATACGCTGGTCTGCTAGCAAGCCAGGGAGACTTTACGAACTCCTACATGAATAACTGAACATTGGGGATTACAAGGGATGGATAGGGCTGTCACCACCTGCCGCTTATCCCTTAACCGTGGAGCACCGTCATATCTGAAGGTTCTCATGCACGGCACCACACCCGTGTACAAAGAAACTACCCATATCCCCCTAGGACTCCGACCCTACAGATCGACAAGCATAGGACATGGGCAAATCCGAAGGAACAATGAACCTAACTCAACTTAGTTCTAGTTCTAATCATATAAGTTATATGAATGATTAAGCATAACATTTTACATGTTAAGCTCATAACATAGAAACTATATGCTAGTTCATATGCCAAGATTATAACATGAAAACTATACTCTAGTTCAATAGCACAACTATATTGATAAAATGAGAGAAAGACTTTGAAAGAATTCCTCATAGTATTCATACCAAGATTTCTCTCTTCTTCCAAGGAGCCAAGCTCTCCTTGATAGCTTTGCTAGCTCACAAAATACTAAAAATGTAAAAGTGCAAGAGGTGGTAGTGAGGTGTGTAGACTCCAAATGGTGTGTGTGTGTTAAGAATGAATTCCACCCCTCTTCTTATACTAGCTAGAGGTCGGTTTGGCGGGAGATAAATTAGGAAATTGCCCCAAACTGACCCTATGTGCATTAATGGTATCACTAGAGCGAGGTGGGGCCAAGTGGGCTTGGGGGCAGTGTGCCCACACCCTTGGCCGGCCCATTCACCACCGTCTTCGCGTGGTCAGTTTCTGAGTGGGCCAAGGCCACTCCTGCGCCGGTGCTCGGCCCAGATTCGGTGGTTGGATGGGCTGTCCTCTTATTCTTTGGTGTAGGATCTGCATTTCACTTTCTCTGGTGGTGCATTTCGACTATAATTCCATTGTATTCTAGTGTAAGTCCTGCAAAAAAGTAATCTTGCAATACACGTGGAACTATGTCAATGGTAAAAGTATATGTGTCATAAGTTTGTTTATTCCTCCTGTTTTGGATCTTATTTGGCGGTTGGATATGGTCGCTAAGGACCGCCAACAAAATCCCCCAAGCTTAACCTTTGCTTGTCCTGAGCAAAAAGCTATGTCTTTGGTTGTTGATTAGGAGTTGGTACTATGCTGAATATATTTCATATGTGCCATGCCTATAACAAAATATTCTTCTGTAATTTAAATAAGTTGGCATTTTTATCCACCCTTTACCGTGATCCCTGTGGGGCTTATTGCTTTTTCAAGTTCTTGGACGATTGCAAGATAGAACGGTAACAACAGAATCACTAATCATTCAATTTTTGATCAACCTTCTATCAGGTGGTTTTATAAGTTCTGCAAAATAAATGTAAGTTCCTCAAATGATTCACTTGATCACTCAATGTGTACGAAACCTCACCAAGGCATTTGATGTTTTGCCTTCTTTTCTCCCTACCACTAAAGGCTTTTTGGTGGAGTTTTGGGTAGGTGTGAAAATGAGGCATACTTGCATCACATATTTTGCTAAGTCAAAAACCGGATCCAAGGAAATGCAAGTCCTACACTTCGATCAAGACGTGAAAGTGTGTGGAATCTTTATAACTTCCTATTTCTAAAATATTTTTGTACTCCTTTGATCATGAATCTCTCTCTTTTTGGAGGAATGCCTTTTGTTTGAACGTATGAGCTACCTTTATTGCTTTCTTTCTTTTTTCTTTTCTTTTCTTTTCTTCATGCTCTTTGGCATGCATTTTATTCTCTCATGCTTTTTAGCATGGATATTTTTTTATCATAGCTCATACTTTTCTTTTTGACATATGAAATTTTAGAAAGAGAGACTCTTGATAAATGAATGTAGTAATTATTTTGGTGGGTGAAAATATATGTTTTTGCATAACTCTCAATGTAACAGTCAACAGTTTATTTGTGGGTGTACGTGAATCTTGATCATGGGTGCATGACGAGAATCTCGACAAGGGTCACAAATAATTTGACAAAGCTCAATGCAAAAATAAGTAGCATATGACTAAGGTTTTGTATTTGAATATTGTTATATGGCCTTGGTAGGTATTTATAATCATTAAGGAACTTTGAATTTTAGCATTTTTGAAATTAAAAACTCCGGATGTTAAGTTTTTCTTAGAATGAAATCATAGCAAATTCTATTTGTACCACTTCATAACTCGCAACAACTTAGAAAAAGATCATGCTTTTGCAACCCATAAGTTTTTAAGTTTTTAGGATGAGATATTTTTAGTCAACAAACTTAAATCTTGAGGAATACTTGTTACAGCCTAGGTACAGATGAATTATAGACTGAGCCATTATTCATCATTTCAACTTAGAAGAAAACTAGACATTCCTAAAACACATATGAAGAGTAGAATTCATATTTTTGTTGTTTTTATCATATTTTATTTTTTGGTATTTTTAATTTTTAGATTTTTTTAAAATTGCTAATAAATAAATAAATGTAGGAAATAAATGTGAAAATTAAAAATGTGAAAAAGATACAAGGTACCTCTGCAGGGGGTCCTCCAACTAGCTAGCTCTAGGCCCATGCTTGGCATGTTGCTTGGTGGTGACTCTAAGGTAAATTATTATATGTATTTTTATATGATTTTAGTAATAGGTTTATATTTTTGTTTATTACACCCATATCTATACTCAGTGGCTTTGGTACAATGATCAAACTAAACATTTGATCAAGGTAGGCTAATCAACCTAAGCACCATGCTTATTTTGAAAGGCCTATGAAAGTATGATCGATCACTAACCATATCCCAAACCAAAGCATACTTGTATAGAACATGGAGGGAAAAATAAGATTTATTCAAATGAAGATATATGAAAAGGTGAGCTATATATATATATATATATATATTAGCATGAGTAATGCAAAGTTATTTATTATCTAGGAATTCTAAGTTGTTAAAAAAATATGATAGCTACCGACTTACCTTCGGCAATGGCTCATCGTTTAAAGTCCAATGAGCAGGACTCTTCTTCTTTTACTTGTTGCTTGATGAAGGGACATCTAATCCAGGAGAAGCGGATGCAGATACTGGTACTTTTACTCGCCACACCATATTGATTTTCTTTGGTGGTGTGGTGATGGATTTTGGAGCTTCTTCCATTTGTTTCCACACCGTTTTCTTCTTTGGTGGTGTGGGAACAACCTTTGGGGTTTCTTCTTTTTGTTTTGAGTTGTTCTTTTTCTGCTCTGGCCTCTTTTTATTTTCTTTGTTCTTGATGAGGTTGTCTACTAGTTGAGGTTGAATCTCAACCTCTTTCATGCCTTATGGGTTTGGCCCGTACTTAATACGGATCATGGAGCATTGCTCCTACCTAGGCCGGAAGTCAAACTTTTCTTCTTTGCCATTGATATTGAAGTGGATTTCTCTGGTTCCAACATCAATTTGTGCTCCCACGGTGCTTAAGAAGGGTCGCCCAAGAATGAGGGGCAATTCCTTCATTGTTTCCATGTCTAGCACCACGAAGTCGACTGGGATGAAGTAACCCCGCATTTTCATCGGGATATCTTCAGCAATCCCTGTCGGGTAGCGGACCGTGGAATTGGCCAGCTGGAGCATCATCGACGTTGGTGCTAAGTGCATGAAGTTTAGCTTGTCAAATACGACCTTTGGCATCATGCTGACGCTAGCCCCTAGGTCGCACAAGGCATGATCAAATTGCTGGTCCCCGATTCAGTAAGTGATTGTGGGGCACCTAGGGTCCTTTTTCTTTTTTGGTAGATGGTTGAGTATAGCTACGCTACACTCTTCCATCAGCTTTACAACCTCCATGGATGGCAAGGGTCGTTTGTTGTTGATGATATCTTTGATGTACTTTGCATAAGAAGGTACATGTAAGACGTCCATTAATGGAACGCTCACGTGTATCTTCTCTAGCATCTCAACAAAATAAGCAAATTGCTCGTCCACGGCTTGCTTTCTATTTCTTGTGGGGAATGGCAAGTAATTTGTGTTGATGAAGTCTTGCGGTGTCGTTCTCTCTTCTTCTTGGTCTTTTGTGTTTTTGTAGATGATGAAGATCCTTCCTCCTGTTGCCCTTGTGCTTTTCTTGCTTTATTATTAGGGTTCAGTGGATCACGAGTAGACTTACCACCCCTCGTGGTCACCGCATTAACTTTTTTCAAAGGAATTCTTGGGCTGTCCCTATTTTAGCTTGTCCCAAAACTAGGTCTTTCAAGGACAGTTGATTCGAATTGAAATTAGAGTTGAAATTCGAATTACCTCCTTGCGAGCAGGATTGATTGTTCCACCCGTTGTTATTATGTTAGAACCCGTTGTTGATGTATGCGGCGTCTTCACGGGTTTCGGGGTAGTCATTCCTCGAATGTCTGGCTTCTCTACAGACTTCACATGTCATATGTGAGTCCATGGCCTAGACAGTGGCCTTCATAGCCCGTTCGTCCAATCTTTTAAATAATAAGTCCATTTTTGGGGCAAGCATATCCGCCTCCTTCATGGTATGCATGCCTTTTTGTTGTTTATTTGACCTTTCCTCCCCCCAGCTTTGATTGGACACCATTTTCTCAATGAGAGCCGTAGGTCCATCGATGGTGAGGAAGAGAAAGGTGCCTCCAGCAGCGACATCTATGTGCCCCTTCGACATGGTCGTAAGCCCATCGTAGAAGTTTTGGAGCACAAGCCAATTTTCAATCCCATGGTGCGTGCAGGCTTGGATGTATTCTTGCAACCTCTCCTACGCCTCAGGAATAGACTCCATAGCGTTCTGCTGGAAATTTGAAATTCTTCCCCTCAGGGCATTTGTTTTGTCCATAGGGAAGAACTTTGTGAGGAACACTGTGGAGCATTTGCTCCACATGCTAACTGCTTCCTTGTCCTTGTAGAACCACTGCTTCGCCTTCCCCACAAGGGAGAAGGGAAACAGATGGAGTCTGTTGACGTCGGGTGCAACATCCTTGATAACAATGGTGTTGCATAACTCAAGGAAGTGCTGAAGGTGGCCGTCTGCATCCTCGCTAGGCAACCCACAAAATGAGTTTGCTTGCACCATCGTGATCAGCCCGGTGTGGAGTTTGAAATTTTTGTCACCCATGTTGACGGTGGTGCCCGTTGGCAATGGCAGGGACGGAGAACTCACGGAGTGACTTCTGGGCCATAGCGGTAGTAGCAGATGGTACGGGGGTGACTGGTTCAACTGCTGCCAGAGTGACAGAAGAAGAAGCGGTACGAGACCGGTTCTTCCTTGGGAGTGCCTCCGGATTATCTATGTAGTTTTCCAGCAGGTTGTGACCAGTCATACACTATCATATTTTCATCCACAATTGGAGAAAACAAGTAGAGTTAGCCTGCATAAACTATGGCTACCATTCATGCATATGATCATGATCATGTCCTACTAGATTCTTTTTAACCTATGCATTCCCCGGCAACGACGTTAGAAATGCTTGTTGGCATTTCGTAGTGCAATCACCAAGTCTGGAGATGGAATCCATCCCAGGCAACGGTGCTAGAAATGCCTATTGGTATTTCTTCACACCATCACTAAGATTTGGATAAATCTTAGCAACTCCGCCAAGGAACACCAACACGATAGTTCTTAACGATTACAGAAGCAATATTCGCAAGCGCATAGATCTATCGTTCTAGCATTTCACCCGAAAGTATTCGTGGTATCATTATTTATATTTTCCCAAAGGAAGGCATGGTGTAAAGAGTCTAGCATAGATATGAACAAGATTACATGCTTGCATAGTGAGCCAAAGTTTTTGACAAGAGTAAACATGGTATATTGAGGATAGTGGACACACACTTGGGCCAACCTCAAGGATAAAAGAGAAACAAAGAATAAAAGAATATTTCTAAGTGGAGCACGCTTGTTCTAATATAGCCATGCAAAGAATAGTTGATGATCATACAAATTACATGGTTAGAGCTAGATCTAAGTGTAAGATGGATGGGGAGATCTCTGTGCACTGGTCTGCCAGCAAGCCAGGGAAACTTTACAAACTCCTACACGAATACCCGAACGTGGGGGATTACAAGGGACGGACAGGGCTATCACCACCTATGTAACACCCTAGGTGTTCAGCTTGCATTTGGAACTTGCATTGCATGAGCCTAAGCACCATTTATTCATCTATGAGCATGGAACATATGTGATGCACTAGTGAAACATGTATATATGGAATGTGCTTGCAACATCTCCTTGAAACATATGCAACATACCTTGTCATTCTATGTTTCAAGGTGTGAATGTTTGGTGCTCATGCCTGGTGTTGCAAGTGAGTGTTGATGTCACTTATTTCAAGTGTCTCACATCACTTTCTATGTATAGTGACCCCTGGAAAAGTTTCATGAAGTTTGGAATAAAAAAGTCACATGAAATGGTAAGTTCTATACCTATTGGAATTGCACCATTAAGTGAATGGAATTATAGACCATCAACCAAAACTTGCAAACTTTCCCAAATGACTATAGATGAACTCTACAACAAAAGTCATGAAGGGTTCATGTTGGGCAAATGTCAAAAAAATGCCCCAATTGGCCTAAAACCCTAGTTTGGGCTTTATTAAGTTGCTGCTTTGACCAAAGTGAAAGTTTAACTTCTGTACTAGTTATGAGGTTTGACCTTAAACAAAAGTTGTAGTTTATCTTGTGTAGAACAAACTTTGTCCTCTAACCTAGTCAAATAGAGCTCACAAGATTGAATCAGCTGCTATTTTTCAAAGCTCAGAAAATATTCTAAGTCCTGAATTGACAGCAGAAAGTTGACATGTTCATGCATTTGTTTCTTCTAAATTTGTGTGGTGGCTCAATTTAATTCCTTACTATGAGTTGAAGTACTTTTCATGGTGGAAATAATGAATCAAGTGTCACTCAATTTGGATCTCAGTTGGACCTTCAATAACAGTCTCTGAAACAGCAAAAAGTTGTTTTATCACTAATTGACCTTGACATGTTGACATGCCGCATTCTCCCATTTTTGTTAAACAACTCAAGTCGAGGAAAATATGAAAGTTGGAGTCGATATTATCGAGAAGACCATGTAAAAAGATGGCATTAGTTGGACTTCAATTGGACTAACAATTTTGAAGTTTGTTAATTGCCATCAATGCTTTGACAATGCCATTTTGGAAGTTAATTAACTACTAATCCAGAGCCCTAATGGCCAAGCACTCTTAACCAAAGTTGTAGAGTTTGTTGGGGGCTTCAACTTTGCTTTAACGCCCATGGCCAAATTTCCATCCGAGCTGGCCCATAACGGCGTCTCAAACCGGCTGCTCCGTCGCGCACCACGTACTCGAGGAAATGCCCCCAACAAGTGACACGTGCCCAAGGCATAGTAGCCATGCGAGCTGAGTGCCCCCACCTCCTTGCCGCGTGCCCTGCCTCCTCCTCACGTGTTGTGGACGCCGAGCCGCTCCTAGACGCTCCGTGCTCCCCCTGCTCGCCCTCCTCCGCTCTCTCCCTCGCCTTAGACGCTCCAGAGCGGAGCAGTCATGGGCGCCGCCGCCAAGCTCCATGGCCGCTGCCGTTCTCCTGCCTCTACGCTCCTTGTGCCCCAATAGAGCATGATATCATCTTCCCCAACCCGCGCTGCACCTTTCGCACCGTTTCCCCGGTCCGAACCATCACCGGAGCGTGCCACCGCCATGGCCGACCGGCCGAGCTCCATGGCCACTGGCATTCCTCTACCACAAGCCTCCTTGTCCTCAGTCGAGTGTAGCACCATCTTCCTCTCCTCACACCGCCCCCGACGCGCCCTTTTTCAGGCCCCGTTCGCCGCCAACTGACGCCGCCGACGGAGCCGCCATGAGCAGTGCCGCCGGAGTTCGTGGGCCGACCACAGTGCGCCACCTCTGGCTGAGCTGCGACTGCTCGGGGATGCGCGCAGACCAGGGCATTGCCACGACCCCAACGCTCGCCGCCGGCGCCGCCCCTGCCGGCCGGAGCCGCAAGCCCAGGCACCTCCCCTGCTCTGCCGTCCGGAGGAAGAAGAAGACTGGCATCTCTTCTCTCTCTGTCTCTCTCTCTGTCTCTCTCTGTTGTATGACAAGCGGGCCCGGCTGAACAGCGGGTCCCACGTGTCGGTTTAAGTGGTGGCAGATTTGGGTGCGTAATCAGGTAGACCTAGCAGTTAAGTTAGGATTCGGTTTATTGTATTTTGAATTTCAGATTTTGTGTTAAATCTTCTAAATTCCATATCTCATGCTACGAAACTCCAAAAATAGCAAATGTGGACTTTTTGGAAACCTTGAGAAAAGACCTATGCAGTAGACTCATAATATGTTGTATGTTTGTAGAAGTTTTCGGGTGTTTTTATTTAACCTTGAAAAGTACTCCAACAATGCTTATAAACTTGACCAGAGCCATATCTTGAGTTTTAGAACTCCAAAAATAGTGATTCTTGTTTTTTTAGTTTTGTAATAACATGTACTTGCTAGGAAAAATATTAAACATACTGGTTGCTCACTATTTTCTTAAGGTTTTGAATTGACCTTGATAAATAAGGAAAACTACATTATATTGCTTGTCATTTTTATATCTTGAGTTGGGAACTCCAATTGAGGTGAAATTTTTATGGTAGTCTCCTGAGGTTATGTGGGAACTATGGTTAAAATTTCATGAGCTTTGGTTGGTAGGTGAGTGAGATATAGGTTTATCTTGCTCTCTAGGGTTAATTAGCTTAAGCTATTTGTCTTTTTCATAAAGGTTGTTTTACTCATGCAAATGATCTAAAAGTTGTATAGTAGTCTATTGGGAGCATATGTAGGCCACTATAATTTTGGTAGAATTTACGCTTTTGATATGTGTTTATAATTCCACCCAATTATCTAGATAAATTAAGAAATGTATTCAAAGAATTTATTTAGATGGTGACACTATGTTTTATGGTGTTTATTATTCATGTGTGATATGTTCGTAAAGTTGGTTTTGTCCAATTATATATTTGCAACATATGTTAATAATTATTTCTTGCAATTATTAGTTTCTGAAGAGTTCTGGGGGCAATGTAAATTACCCCATGTTAATGATGTTTTCTAGGAAAGTTGTTTATGACAAAGTTGTAGATAACTCATTAAACTAGCTTATGTTAAAATTTGGTGGTATTTGGCGAAGTAGTTTATGAGTTATAGATGTTTAAAGTCACGTCCCAGATTTGGTTGCTCTCTGTTTGGAGCAGACTAGATTCTGTAGTTTTATTTTTTTGACCTATTAAACTTAGGAATCAGGCTTAGATGCTATTAAATGAATTGTATACAATTTTATAAGATTTCTAGAATGTCTTGTTGCACATCATTTGGAGTTGTAGATCTCTAGTTATGATCAAATTACTTAGCTACTATTCTGATGTCCAAAAAGTGGCAAATTCTAGTTTTAGTGCTTTGATTCACTTTGCCCTGCTTGTGTGTTGAAGTGTGACTCATATCTTTGATGGTAGTTGGGTCGGTACCCTGTAATCTTATGAGACTTGTGCCTTGATTGATGTTCTTTCCGTCTTCTATGTTATGCCTTAGTGAGGATTAAGTTGATTAGCTCTAGGTGCCTATGTGAACTTTGGTGTGCTTGTTTGATAACTTTGTTTATTGCACTTCTATGCATTCATACATATGCATTGTTGCACCTCATTTAGGTATGCTAGCTGAAACACGTGAAGGACGTGATGTGGAGCTAACCAGAAGATGGTGTTGGTGGACCTATCTCAGAGATGGAAGGATCGGACAAGTGCTAGAATGAGGGAATGCTCGCCAAGCGAGTTTCATCTGACAAACACTGACTTGAGTTGGATCCTAGGCAAGCCCCGGAGCATTATCAGCCTTCTAATTTTTGAAATGCAATTGAGTACTATATTATATATATTGTTGCATTAAGTTATAGGGGTTGGATGAAAACACTTGTTGCATTGATATCCCATCCTTGTCCAGAAAGTATACCTTGAATCCTATTTAGGTTCAGGTTCGAGTAATTGCATAGCCCTGCTTTAAGCGGTAGAAGTCGGGTGATTTCTTGTCACCTGTGAGCTTTAGGGATAGCTATACATCGCATGGTTGGCTATATTTGCTATCGTGAAAAAGAACCATATGTTAATAAAATAAAATAAAATGAGACCGGGCGGGATGACGATAGTAAAGCAACAAGGCATGGAGGTCTTGGGTGTGGATCTATCCCCATCTAAGTCATGTAAGGACCGATTCGTTGTACGTCCTTGAGTCATGTTGAACGCAGTCTAACACTTAGTTGGCCGGATAAGCCGTTTCGACCGCAAAGCCGAGTAATACAGTTCAGGCCGGGAATTAGGGGGTCAAGCGCGCATCTGGGAGGAAGTAAGGATGTACTTGGGGACATTGGCATAAGACCAAGGGGGGTTAAAGTCTCTATCACCTGGCAGAGTGTTGCCCTTGGGGATGCAGCATCAGTCGAACCCGCGATTCCTGAACTATACCAAAGGTGACTTGTGCGACCCTGGTGCGGGGTCTACGCGGTTTGTGTTAGAAATACCCCTCCAGTTGGATAGGAATTCGATTTGAATCGCCGTCGCTCCCGGTTAGTGAGCACTTGACTTGAGCAGTGGCAACGTAGAATCAATTAATTGAACAGATGGTTAATTGGATGATGATTTAAATGTTGCCTCAATTTATACCTGCTATGGTTAATATTGTTTGCTCCTAATCAAGTGAGTGCTCTAGTACATGTGCTAATATAGATGATAGGTTAATGATTATTAACTTGATGCTTAAGCATTAATGATTACTTATCTATATTAAGCTTTTATGCAAAATGTTGTCAAGCTAGTCCACTTTATATCAGCCTTGCATACTCCTTGGTGTCACTTTATTTTTGGTTTATGACGGGTAAGTCTAGCTGAGTACATTCTCGTACTCAGGGTTTATTCCCACTTATTGCGGGTTGTGATGTATCATGGCTACTGCAACAATTGGTTGGCTCCTACCGTAGTGGCGGAGTATGATTACGAGCATGATCCTTCTGAGTTATCTTCTCTCTAATGCTTTTGTTGGAAGTCAACCTTGGTACTGGCATGTATTTGAAATAAGGGTGTTGTTAGTTTCAAATTACTTTGCTTCCGCTACTTTTGAACTTAAGTTGGAATAACTTTGTTGAACTCTGTTGTATATTGAATTACTTGTGAAATGGATGTAGCATGTGGCTTGTCATGTTGAATCACTACGATCTTAGCTTTTATGTTGGTTGGTTTGAAATCCCTCGTGATTTCATTGGACTACCGAAGTTATATAGGCTCAAGTGTGAGAATTTGATCACTTCGGTGATTGTTTTTATACTTGTGCTCTTATAATTTGGATAGTTCCGTGACAACGTACCACCTACCCCTCAACCGTGGAGCACCATCATATTCGAAGGTTCCCATACACCCGGGCACCACACCCATATACAAAGAAACTACCCATATACCCTCGGGACTCCGACCCTATGGATCAACAAGCATAGGACATGGGAAAACCCAAGGAACGACGAACTACCACCTCAACTTAGTTCTAATTCTAATCATATAAGTTATATGAATGATTAAGCATAACATTTTACATGTTAAGATCATAACATCAAAACTATATGCTTGTTTATATGTCAACATTATAACATGAAAACTATACTCTAGTTCAATAGCACAACTATATTGATAAAATGAGAGCAAGACTTTGGAAGAATTCCTCATAGTATTCATACCAAGATTTCTCTCTTCTTCCAAGGAGCCAAGCTCTCCTTGATAGCTTTGCTAGCTCACAAAATACTAAAAATATAAAAGTACAAGAGGAGGTAGTGAGGTGTGTAGATTCCAAATGGTGTGTGTGTTGAGAATGAACTCCCCCTCTTATACTAGCTAGAGGTCGGTTTGGCAGGAGATAAATAACGAAATAGCCCTAAATTGACCCTAGGTGCATTAACGGAACCACTAGAGCGAGGTGGGGCTGAGCGGGCTTGGGGGCAGTCACCCTAGGCTAGCCCGTTCACCACCACCTTTGCATGGCCGGTTCCTGAGTGGGCCTGGGCCACTCCTGCACCGGTGCTCGACCCAGATTCAGTGGTTGGATGGGCCGTCCTCTTATTCTTTGGTGTAGGATCTGCATTACATTTTCTCTGATGGTGCATTTCGACTATAATTCCATTGTATTCCAATGTAAGTCCTTCAAAATAGTAATCTTGCAATACAAATGGAACTATGTCAATAGTAAAAGCATATGTGTCATAAGTTTGTTTATTTCTCCTATTTTGGATCTTATTTGGCTATCGAATATGGTCGTTTAGGACCGCCAACAAAGGGTAGAACCCAAACCAGATCCCAACAGTGAGCTTAAGTCAATCTCCTTAATAAATATGACTCATCAAAGTTTGGAGGTGGCCTTGAACAAGATCAACCCGAGAGTTACCAATCCAAGTGAATTTTTCATGAAGAATCAACCTTGGAGCTTGGAAAGGAAGATGACATCAATGAGCATGGAAGCTACTTCATAGACACCTCATCGAATCCGTGCTCGCATGAGAAATCTCCTGAATTAATTGGTCTCTCTACTATCACACATGAGATCTTCAACCCCCTCATACTTCCTGTTCATAAAATTTTTAAAAGGGTGATTATAGATGTGTTTGTATAATATAAATATTGTAGATCTCGTTGTGTGAAGCTTGAGATAGGTACACAAAGATTGGTGTTGGAGGGGAAACCACTTCACCAACATGAGGCGTAACCCAAAGGTTTCCCAAGGACAAGCTTTTGTCCTAAAACTAGCGCTTCTAGGAGATAACCTGAGCTTTCACCATTTAGTGTAATGCCTTTGTGAGATGAGCATATAAAAATATAATTGTGAAAATAATCCTTCAAGTATTTTTGTCACTAACCATTTTAGGTTTGAAGAAAAAAGAATGAAGGATGAAAATGCAAGGTATGCCCAACCAATCACCATGCAACATTGAATCACACATGAGAGTTCTATCTTCCAAATTTGATTTTGCAAAATTCAAGCTGGGGGATAGACTTCTCTAAACAAAACATCTCTCACCATGTTGCTAATTTATCTTGGTTGTCTCTACCTTTAAGCCATGCTCAATTTGCTAAATAAAAATCATGCTCTTTCATCTTCATTTGTGTAAATCTTTGTAGTACTATCTTTTCTACACTAGTATGATTTTTGATTTGGAGTATTAATTGAACATGATTATTGGATCAAAACATGCTTGTATAGAATTTGGTTGTATATATGTAAACTAACCCATGCATGAAACTCTCAAATTCAATTTGGGTAAGTCATGAGATGGATTCAAATCAAAGATAAAGTAAGGCACATCATTTAAAACATGGGATAAAAAGTTCTATGCTAATTAACATGTTAAAACCAACTTTTTTATAGCATAGAAAGATGACCTTCAGGCCTATTACAACACTATCTCTACCTTGAATTATTTGTACAATCCTTCAGGTATGTGTTGTCCACTAATCCTTTGCAGACATAAAATAATGAGTGGAGCGGAAGGTCCAACAAAATGACAAAGATCAAAGAGTAAAAAGATGGCATGACAAAAGGATGAGAAAGGAGTGCGATGCAGGAGACAAGATGCTCATGAATAGCTTAAGATGCGAGGCTAGCCAAACAAGGAAAACTTCAAGCAAAAGGGAAGCACTAGCACGAGTCATCTACTCTTCGTCACATGGTGTCATCACTCTCCAATGATAAAGGTAACATCCTAAGGTAAATGGTCATTATTCAAAAAGCTTCTCTTGATTTGGGTATGCACATAAGTAAGAAACAAACATGTTTGAGTTACACTTCCTTGGTCAAACCTGACTAACTCAACATGTTTAGTTCTTTAAGTTTGTTCATAGCACCACTTTCTGATCTCATGTTTTAACCAAATGAGCTAAAAAGTTGCACACCTTATCTCTGGAAGATGATAGTCATAATCATGTAAAGATTGATACATCATGAAGAGATGGACAATCCTTCCATAGGTCAAGAGATTTAATCCTTCTTGACAACTATATTTAAATGCTACATTCATGCTCAATCTTCCAATCTTATCACCCATGTTATAAATGAACAATGCACATAGCATCAACCTTATCATCTTGTTCAATGTTCCTAAGGTTAGAGAAGAATAAATAAAGTTTTTACCTTATCTCTATGAACAGCACACACTTCAAGCAAAGTATGGGAGAGTTAGACAATTCCCTAATTTCTACAAGTGAAAGTTCTAAACCTGTCAAACCAAAATCAAATTCAAAATCAAGACGGGTTTGGCGGAAGAAGGTGGCATCACCATTAGAGGCACCACCACAGGAATCCTCATCTTTGGAGCCAACCAAGGTGCTCAATAATGAACTTCATGAGGAGAAGTCCTATTCGAAGGACTTAAAACACCGAACCCTCACTGAAAGAGCCAACTTGGGGGAGACGCATCTACATGTATCCGAGTAAGTATACTTTCCCTTTATTTTAGTTGTTAGTTTCTTTTTAATAGTTAAAAAATAATGATAAATGAAAACAAAATAAATAAATATCCCTGTAGTAGTAAAATAAAAAGAGTGTGTATGGTAGTCTGATTTAAGAGTTGTTAACGAATAAAGAGGACTCAGAATAATCTCTTAAATGGAAATGATGAATAGTTGCTCTATTGTAATTCCTTTCAAGTACCTAGTTTTCAGCTTTGAATTCTCTCGAGTTTTGGATAAAACTATTTTGATATAAAGATTTACTCTGAACATAAAACTTGTGGGTAGCATATGCTTGATCTAAGTCTACAAAATTGATGGGTATGATATGAGAAGGTTTGAGCTACTGTTTATTTTGTTCCAAGTGACACTAAAGTTCTGAAGATTTATCTTTTTGAAAAACATAAAAATACTATAATGAGTTCCTGTATGACAAAGTTTGAATTTCCACCAGAGCCATACATGTTATTTAGGCTAGGAAAACTTCCACATATATGCTGCTTGCACTACTACAGATTGACTTATCACTATTGTCACTTTCACTGCCGTAGCTATAGAAGCAACTGTGTTTTACTTCCACCACTGGTTGGACCGATAGCGAGGCCTCCTGATGAAGGAAACCAACAGTTAAGACTTCTATCACCAACGGGTTAACAGTAGATGTGGCAGTGGTATTTTCTCCATCGCATGAAAAACCAAGCCGACTAGATAGGCGTTCTGGCCACCAGCCCTACACGACCGTTTGGTCTACTGGTGGTAGTAAATTCAGTGTGAGTTATTTTCCCATTTCCCAACTACCCACAACACAGTTGCATCACCATTCCACTTCTCCATCTTCAAGGTTGGCGCATTGTTCCTCTCTCCATTGCACACCTCGCGCAGCGCCGCCGCCACCTCCCACACGGCCGACGCATTATTCCTCTCGCAATTTGTGCGAACCCTTGCACGCCTCGCGCCGTGCTACCACCAGATCCAAAGGCAAGGGTATGCTTTCACACTTCACTTATGGATCTTTGTAGGATTATGTTCCTCTTTAGTGATCTCATTACTAAGGAAGCTCTTATCCTACTACACAATGATGACCGTAGGCTCTTCAAAATGGCAGCCCCCAACAACTGGAATGCACTGCCCAGCCTCATAGAGGATCTTGTTCTAGAGATCCTCCACCGTCTCCTCACCTGTTCCTTATTCTCCTGCAAATGTGTCTGTCACTCTTGGAAGCGCCTCATCTCTGATAATTGTCAGGTGCTTCCCCAGACTATGGATGGCTTCTTCTACGACAATGAGAACGTCAATCGAAACTTCACCAGTGTCTCTGGTGTACGCCCCCTCCTTCAAATTCTTGCCCTTCAACCCTGATAATATAGCTGGCTCAGATTGCTCCAACGACCTCATCCTATGCTGGTGCCTTGGAGTTGATGGATACCGCTATGTCGTCTGCAATTTAATGACCTAGAAGTTTAATATACTGCCACCTACTACCCATGATGTTGGCCATTCTATTGGTGAGGCTCGCTTGGGGTTTGATCCGAAAGCCTCCTCGTACTTCCATGTGATTGAGTATGTGGATGTCGACGGTTTGTGCATAGGTGTGGAGATCTACTGATCTGAAACTATAGCATGGATCTATAAGGAATCTGAATGGGGCGATGATACTGATGTGATATTTTACAGATAACCAAGTGTGTTTCTTAGCTGTTGTCTGCACATTATGGGGCACTCTAGGGAGTACTCTATGATACTTTTGTCGTCTGTGGATATTGAGGGAAACACAAGGAGGAAAATTGATGGGCCTTGTGGTCTTCAACACTACATGCATCAAGCTCAGGGTCACTTGTGTGTATGTGATGTTGCTGGTCCCAATGATTTCAAGCTTTCGATCTGGATCCTTGAAGACTATGGTACTAATAATTGGACATTGAAGCATACTGTTAGCATGCGGATCCTGTTTGGGAGGATTAATAATAGATTTGGTTTCATGGATTGGGTTGCCGAGTACACAGTGATTACAGTTCATCCAGAATGGAATATGATTTTATTTGCTAGGGTGGATGGAACAATCATCACATATGACATGGACCGCAGAAAAATTCATGTCATCCTTGCCGATGTCTTTCGATATGTTAGATGTAGCATTAAAAAGAGTTCAACTACAGATCATTCTATCTTATGTTCTCCTGTTCTTGGAATAATTAGCAGAACAGTAAATAAAGCTACATTTGATGTATGTATCTGTCATGCATTTTAAATGGACCAATGTTGTTTGCTTGTCTATGGACATTTTAATTTCCTCAATGACGGATGTTGTCATTATTTGAGCTAAACTTGTGTGCCATCTTTGTTTTCTTTGCAAATTGAATTATTTATTTGGTGCACACATGCGTTAGGGTGGTGTTACAATAACATTTCAACACCAATGGCTTCTCTGCTTGGCTTTTAATAGAGGGACATGGTCACATGTACTATCTTCTACTTGACATTTAATTTAATTCCTTACAAAAAATATGACGTGAGACTTGATCGGATGAACTCTATTATGTGATGAATATGAAATTAGACATCAATTCTCAGTGGTGTGACAACTCTCGTCGCCATTTCTTATAGTGATTCAGCATTAGTAGCACGAAGAGTACTGTAGTAGAACACTTATATTGAATTACGAAGTAGTTTCCTAACTAATTCCTAGTAGAACACTTCTATATTGAATTACGGAGTACTGTAGTAGAACACTTATATAGAAAATCAAAACCTAACTAATAATTCACTCTCGCATGTAAAGAGTGAATTAGTTTCCTATTCCAATTGCCTTTTCAAAAAAAATAATTTCGCAGCGAAGCCTACAGTTCTCGCTGCAAAACAAAGTCCTTTCTTCCCATCCTTTTGGAATGCCGCAGTAGCAGCCTGTGCATAGAAGATCGCCGCGTCCCTGTGCCGGCGATGGAGGCAGCCACCTGTTGTGCCACCACATCATTTCGTGGATCACTTTTGCTGCCTTGTGGCACAGCCAACACCCCTTATTGCTTAGCCGCCTACTCATTGGTCCACCGCCGCCGCCCGCCACCGTCGCCCACGATTCTTCCTCACCTCGACCCGTCTTATTACCGCCTCATAGTGTTGTCATCGTCGGCATCGCCATTGTGCCTATAGAGGAATAGGGCAACCAGATAGGCCGCCACATTGTGCCTGCCATTAGCGGCATGGGTGAGATAGTCAAGGCATGGCTGGAGGTTGTGGTTTTTCGTGAATACGGTTTGTATCACGATGAGCAAGTAAGCCTCCGGGTTGTTGAATTGGGTCAGCCTATCAAGGAGGGTGAAGTAGTTGATGAGGTCGTTCGACGACCTCGCTCCATGTCTACACTGATCCACTGCCATGCGTCGATCGACGGCGGGGTGTGACAGAACCACCCAATTTATACAAGATCAAGTACAGTTGTCCCTGCTAAACACGTTGACATGGGCATACTTTTAATTATATAAACCCGATAGTCCACCAATTGTCACGAAGGACCTCGGTAAATCCACATCACAACCAAGATCTCCATAGATTAAGTAAATACACATCACATACACAGAGTTACAACGGAAATAATATTACAATGTGTTCACAAATAATAGTACAAGTTTGGGTTTCAAAACCGATTAGTGAAAACAACATAGCTTTCAAATGATTACAATAATATAAGTTCCAAATATATTGCTAGCATAAGTGACATCCTCTGACAAAAGCATATAGATGAGAACACTATATAGAGTCACTGAGCCTACCGACGGTTAGCCACCATCTTCAGCAGGCTGAGAACTTCACCTACAGCATGGTGGGATAAACCCTAAGTACTCGAATGTACTCAGCTGACTTACTCGATAGGAGAGAAATAAAAAGACTCAAGGATGTGTAAGGCTTATTTAGTGGAGCTGGTTGGATAGCATAACTTTGCAAAAAGAGCATTACTATCATGAGTCCTTACTTTCAATGTTTTAGTCAATATTTTAGCATCAAGTTTAGTAAAGCTTATTATGGCTAACTTTGCACCTATTCTAGAGCAATAACTTGATTAATAAGCATCACAATAATAACCATATCTGGCTTATCAAATATTCATCATAACCATCATGTTCCATCCAGTGTTACTACGAATGAAGGAAGCTCAGTCAAGTTTCTCACAATCCAGGAGAGACGGTGATTCTAATCGATTGCAACCAGCTGGGCAGTATTCCTAACACAAACCCACACTTCCCCCATTGGGGTCACGTCGGGTCACCTTTGGTACAACTTAGGTACACATTTCACAGGTTCGATCAGCGCCTCACACTCAGGGACTGATGTTAGCCAGGTCGCTCAAACCATGCCTGCCCATGGTCGTAATGCCAGGTCGCTCAGGTCATGCTTGCCCATGGTCTATTTATCTGCTCCCCGCACATCCTTACTATCTCTAGTGTGTGCACTTTTACAGAACGAGGCTTGCCCTGAGTTGAGCTACTCATCTTCGTGGTCGGAACGAGTTATTCGGCCAGCTAAGTGAGAGGTTGCATTCAAAATGATCGAGGACCAACAATGATGTGGTCCTTAATCGATACAGATGGGATAAAACATGCACACAAGACCTCCATGCCTTGCTGCCTCTCAATCACCAGATCCCGTTCGGTGTCTATTTATTCATCATCACATGGTTATTTTCCACTATAGCAAATATAGCCAACTGTGACCTGGTATCCACCTATATTGCAGGTGACAGGAAATCACCCACTTTTATCGGTGTAAGCATGGCTAAGCATAGAATGTCCTACTCATAATAGTAAGGGTTTAGGTATTTTTATATAGTGGACAAGGTAGGAATTATGCACCAATAGTTTCATTCAACTTCTATCGCCTAATGCATCATATAAAAGTTATACTTTTGTGCATTTATAAAAAGAGAGGGTAGGAGACTTAGAATGCTCTGGGGCTTGGCTAGGATTCTGACACAAAGTCAGTTCAGTTAGCTTGCACCGCCTTGGTGACATCTCCGGTCCTAGTACTTGCTTAGTCCTTCCATCTTCGGGATAGGTCCACCATACACCATCTTCTGGTTTGACTCCAACATCATGTCCTTCACGTGGTTCAACTTGTGTACCCAGATGAGATGCACAATGCAGATGTATGAATACATGGAAGTGTAGTAGGCGATGCATTATAAGAAAGCAAGCAAGACAAAGCACAAGGTCAAGATATCATGGCACACAAGTTGACTTAAGTCAAGCTATTGTAAGTATTTATCAATCAAGAACTAATTTAAGCAGAGCACCATATAAGAGCTAGGGCTGCTGTGCGAGCAACACCAATATAGCTATCCAACTAATTAACTAGGGTCACAAAGTTTAGAGCAGGCACAAGCAACATCAAGAAAGGTGCAGTCAACTTAAGTACATACACAGAATCTGGACAGTAGCACAGTAGTGAATTGTTTCAACCATAACTGGAGTTATAGGCATCAAATAAAGGTGATCCTAGACTTTCTAGAAATCTTAGAAAATTGTCTACAACTTTGTTATTTACACCTAGAGCTGATTCATCAGTTAACAAGGTTGAAAAACATTAAAAATCAGATCTGCACAAACTAGGATAAAAAACTGACATGAACTTCAGAAATGCATAACTAGAGTTCTAGACATCCAGCAAACATGATTCTTAACTTTATAGAAAGCTTATTAATTTATTTATAACTTTCTTATTATCATCACAAGATGATTCTATAGCTAACAAGGTCAAACAACACAACAAAGACATCTCTATCTAGATTTGGACAGAATCTGCCATTGATCTTCATAAGCCCATAACTGGAGCTCTACATCACCAAAAGGGGTGATCATTGACATTTTAGAAATCCTATGAAAAGTATTACAACTCTTCTATGATCACCAATACATGATTCCATATGAAAATAGGTCAAACAAAACAATCATTCAATACTGCACAGAGCATAAGCAAAACCTGACAACGAACTTGCCACGAGCATAACTCTAAAACTAGCAGGTATATGGTCATGAAATTTTAGGACAAGCAAGATAAAGAAGTTAGCTACAACTTTTGTATTCAATATATCTACAGAAAACATCATTTAGACCATGAAATCATCACCACACTGCTAACTGTCCTAGCAGCCACAACAGCAGAGATACAACTATATGCATTTATCATTCATGTTGTTAACAACTAACATTTTGTTGATATATATATGCAGCTCCATGCAACTCCTAATCATAACCAAGCAATCACATTACTTAGCACAAATTATTAGAAGTATTATATGGCATAAACACATGCATCTATTAACAACTTTCATCCACTACTTGTATAATGCAACATATATATTACTTTTAGTGCTATACAAGAACAACTAGTTTGGAGCTAATACTTTTATGAGTGGTAGATGTTATCAAAACATGGCTACTGCACAAATTTAACATGCTCAGGCTTTATAATTTAATTACTATGAAAAAGACAAATTGCTATTGCAAGAAAACGTATAAGAGCAAGATAAATCTAAAACTCAATATTTTCTTTAAACATATAGCCATATTATGTATCAACATGACATAACAACATCATACAAAGGTTGTAGAACCAATTTTACATTTTTACATACTTATATTATTTATAAACCATTTAATAAGCATTAAACAAGTTAAATCAATAACTCAGTCATATTGCATCCAATGAATATAAAATTTTTAGCACAGCACACACATGACATCAGTAGCCTACCATAAAAATTTCACTACAATTGGAGCACCACAACTTTAGATATGAATTTATTCCTAAAAACCCTAATTTACAAACATGAATAAATAAAGCAGAAATTTTTTACAAACACATATCATATTATGACTCCACTGTGTAGATCTACTTATAAGAATTTCAAAACATCTTCATTTGCTATTTTACGATTTTTCTACGATTTACTATGATTTTCCAAAGTTTCAGCCGATTAAAAGCAATAAAGGAAAAGATAATGAAAACACTTTTGCACCTTGAACCCTGGACTTTTCAGAAATCAACTAAGCCCAGATCTGAAAAATCCTTCTCTCTGGCGCTTTTGCATCTAGACCTAGTAAAAAACTTCTATTTTTATTCCCCCTTCTTCTACCTTTAGATCGACAGAACAGACAGAAAGCTGGGTCGGGCTCCGGGACTCCGATGGGGGAGCGGCTAGTGGTAGCAGGGGAGGGCTGGCTGGTCTAGCCGTGGCCAGCTGCGGCCCGTGCTTGGCTCAAGCCCGACCGGCTGCAGGCAGCAGCGGCCTGGCATGGCGTGGCAGCAGGGGGCCCGGCGGCTGGCGTGCCAGCGGCAACAGCCTGCAGGTGGCCACATGACCGAGAAGATGGCGTAGAGGAGCAGCGCAAGGCAAGGAAGGGGAGGGTGAGGTTGGTTGGGGCAGCAGGGTGCTTGGTGGTGGTCGGCCATGGAGCTCCACTCCCTATCCATGGTGGACGGCCACACTGGAGCAAGGAGAGAGGCGAGGGAGAGGCAAAGGGAGTAGGGAGGTGAATGAGGGGGCTCAGGCGTCCACTCTAGAGGGCACCTGACAAGCCAGTGAGGTGGCCGATTGGTGTAGAGAGCGGTGGCGCGTGGTACCCATGCATGGATGGCACATCAGCAACCTGTCGAATAGGTGGCGTGCGGCGTGGTGCCCGACTTAGAAGCCATTTTTAGGCTGGCTCCACTTCGAACAAGGCTATGGGCTCTTAAGCAAGTTTGCTGTCCACATGATGCCCTCCGAATTTCATTAAGGGGCTATGGGTATTTGAGCAATGGATTAGCAGTTAATTAAGCCCTAACTTGACAGTGTCAGCGTAGCAACAATGATTAAGGAAACTCAAACTTGAAGATCAAAACAAGGTCAAAATCAAGCCAACTCTTTCCTATATCTTCTTCATGGAATTATCTCCAACTTTTATTTTTGGGTCAGCTCAAGTTGCTTAACAAAAACATGAGAACGCAAGACGTCAACCGGCATTTCTACTAAAATTCTCAGAAAAATTTCGAGATTGGAAAAACAGCAGTAGATTCAAACTTGTGACCTCTGTTTGACAAGCTTAGAGGAGGATTTAGACTTGGGACTTTAAATAAGGTTTGTTGTACATATATTAATCTACAACTTTCCTTAAAGGTCAAATTTCACCACCGGTATGAAACCTATGCTTCCACCTTGGTCAAAGCAGTATCATGAATATGCTTAAAACTAGAGTTTTAGGCCGATTGAGGCATTTTCTTGGCACTGGGCCAACATAAATCATTTATGACTTTTGTTGTAGAGTTCAATTAGAGTTATTTGGGCAAGGTGGCAAGGTATGGTTGACTTCCCAAGTTCTCATTCACCTAATGAAGCAATTCCAAAAAGGATACAACTTATCATTTCGTGTGACTTCTTGATTCCAAACTTCATGAAACTTTTCCAGTGATCAATATAGATAGAGATGGATGTGAGACACATGAAGGAGGCTCCATTAACATCACTCATGCATACATTTTGAAAGGGGCAATCACCAGCAAACAAGCTTTGTCTTTATTTCACAAAAATTAAGTTAGGCCTCATTTCAAAGAGAAGAGGCTTCAACTCACTTGTCACCATTCCAATGTTGTGATCTAAACTCATGATCATTACTAGACATTACTCAATCAAATCCAAGCTCATTGTCTAGGCAGTGGCTAACACTTGGGGTGTTACACGGGGTCATCCATAGGCCGCTCCGAGGTTGCAGCGAGGTCACCGGCGATCTCAATTTGCACCTCGATAGGGAGCGCCGTCAGCAATGTGGGGTGTCGGCTCGCCGCCATGATTGCCAGCGTGGATGAAGGTACGGTGAGTGGACAGCGGTGAGCCGGAGGGCTGGAGATGCGCAGCGGCGTGACGTACGTTGACTGAGGAGGATTTTTTTGTGAAATTTAATTTGATTTATTGAGGAGGAGTTATTGTGACGAACTTGTTTCCCAGTTATTCAAGGAGTATCATTCGGCCAGGCAGTGCACTGTGCCACCTGATCTTGAACATTGGACGCGATCTCGATGGTGTAGCCCACAACATCGTAGTTGGATATGCCGTGTACTTACATGTGAATCGCACTCCTAATTGATGACCATTGTGGCGGTTACATTTCTAATGTTTTTGAACACTTTGGGTACGCTGCCAGGCCAAGCGATGTGAAATACGCCCCTTAGGAACTCAATGCTGCCAAGCGAATGGTTGCCATTGAATGGACGCGTTGGGTCGTAGTGAGGTGAATCGACAGGAAACATGTGCCTAGGGAAGTCGATGTTGCCATGTGAATCGTCACCATTGCTTCGTATAGAAGGGGGTGCGGTGTGTTGCTTTCTCCACTCTGAACTTGCAAAATTTTGCAGTTGATCTTTCTCTTTCTTTCTTCAATTGTCTCCGCAAGCATGGTAGGCCACAGTGACTCTGAGATCGAAAACTCATATTCAGACGAGTCTGAAGTCAAAGAGAAGGAGAGCGAGATCCTACTCGGCCTCTCCAATGGAGGTGTCAGGTTTCATGGTCGTGGCGAGGGCACCTTTGTGTGTCCTTTTTGCCATGGCAAGAAAGTTCTATCATGGAGTCTTCGCGAGTTGCTGCAACACGTGAATGGGAAGTCTCACAGAGACAAGGGGATCTCTAGGCTAGAGCATAGTGCTTTGGCCAAGTATATCATGAGCAATGATGCCATGGCCTATGACCGCGTGAGCTTGGTGGAGTTGGGACTACGGCGGCAATCAGGCAGTGAAGGCTCGTAGGGACAAGCACCACACGGCCAATAGGGCCAACAAGGAAGCATGCAAGGAGAAGGTACTAAAGAAATAATAACTCTGTGTGATGATATTTTTTGTGATCAACCTTATTTTAATTTTTTATAAGTTACTACGTAGTTCCTATCACCAATCGAAACTAACTATATATATTTTAATTAACACAGCAGACCACGCGCCGCATGGGAAAGGGCCCCTACTACAAGCTTGGCAGATGGCCTGACAGAGGGTCATCCGCATCCCACTGAAGCTAGTCTTGTTGTAGGATTTTATTTTATGTACTGAATTTTTAGTGTAGAATATGTATGTTTTATTTACATGAAATATGAAATGTTCGTAACTTATGTATTTTTGGGATCTTATCTTTTCTGTGATGTTTATTTTGTATTATGGGGAAGCGGTCTTCTACGACCGGTAGTGTGATGGTAGCCCCCGAGCACCTTAGATTTCATGACCGTATGTCACGTCCATCGTTAGGTGATATTCGTAACACACAACCACCACCATAGGCAGACTTCACCGCTGCTTCCAGATGGTCAGGATGGCACCGCTATCGTCAATTTCCAAGCTCGCCCAAGTCTCCTGCACGTATTTACAAAGTTTTGCTCAAATTTGCATTGCCACAGCCCCAACTTTGGCTTACAAAGACCGCATCCACACCCTGTCTGCCTGCACCTCAGTGCTACTATTCCCATCACCACCGCTCACCACGGACAATCTAGTGCTCCGCGCTGCGGCGTTGGTACACCTCACCGCCCCACACAGATCCACCAATGACCATGGTGGTACTCACCGCCATGCCCACTCGAGCTCACTGCTGCAAGATCCAAACACAAGGGTAATGCTTTTGCACTTCCCTTATCCATGTTTCTTGGATTTTTATTTCCCTCTTCACTCATGTAAGTAAGAAGCAAGCTTCCATCTGATTAGTGTGTGTCTGCCGCTCCAGCAGATCCTTGTCAAGATGGAGGAGGTCCCCAACAAGATGAAGGGAGTGGGCATTGTTGGCGGTGTTTAACTCCTATTTTTAACGGCCAAATTAATCTAAAATGTCAACATTCCATGCCACTTCATAGCAAAATATTATTTTATCTAACAAGTTCCACGAGTTTTGGTGCTATCACTTGTTTTGCAAGATATACTCAAAATGCGCATTAAAAGATATTAAATAATACATATACAGCTCGGCGGGAATGGGAAAAGGAAATATATTCAAATATTAAATGTTGCAATACAGTCTCAAATGAATGCTTGAAGCACACCATTGCGTTATTTGCTATATCTAGAGCTCGGAATGAGAGGATATTAATTATCCAAGAAAAGAAGACAACTCTACCAGCAGCGTGCACGAGTTGAAGAAGCACAGGCGTGCATGCCTGGCACCAAACCGACCATCTTGGGTGGTCCATTTTTTCCTCCACCGCCTCTTGCATTCTCCCATGCATGGAAACACACTTTGGGAGCATCACAACCCTCCATCAAATGGCGGTTTGGATCAATGGCTCACAAGCTCCGTCACGAGGAATGCTGACGTGGTGCTTCTGGTGGCTCCTATTACTCCACCCCTAGTCTAAATAGAGGGGCACCCCTCACTCTCAAGACACAACACCATACCAAGGATCAAGAGCACCACACTTGAATTTCATTCCAAGGGCTTAGGCCCTAGATAGCTAGTAGAGTTAGTAGGGAGAGATGTGAGGGAGAGGGAAAGAGCTAGGCTTGTCGATGTCTCCCTAAGTTTGTACCTCGATGAACACCAGTGCCTCAACGGAGCTTTCTGCTAAGTGAGTGTTCGTGGTTCTTATAGTATAAAGTCTACTGATTAGTTAATCTTTATTCTTACTTGTTTGTGGGATTGTCGTTCACCCTTACGGTGAATGCTATAGTAGAAGGGCCCTGATAAAGACGGATAACCCTTGTTAATGCACTAGAGTAGTAGTCGATAGCGTAGACATGGTGTCTAGGCTAGAGGCTACTTTCGTTTGCCTCGTACTCCACAGTTGAGGGCAGGCGGCTAATATAATCTCCCACATCCAGGTACGACATAGAGCTATATGCAGACCAAGTATAAGCCGGTGCCCGAAGTAAGCAAGTAGATGTAGAGTTTATCTGTCTTTAGACCCTATTACCATAGGAATTCTTCTCTATCCTTTCCAACTCTACCCTTGTGTTGTCCTTGGGCAAACTAGCTAGAAGAATACCCCTATTCCTTGTGAAAAATACGATACCCTGAATACTTCCGGGTGAAGTGCTACAACGGTAATTCCATGTGCTTGCGGATTATTTCTGTTTGCGTTAAGAAATATGAACAGGCATCCTAACAGACCATGTCTTTGTCCTCATCCTCCGCCCGCTCCTTGTGTAGCTACAAGTGTGTCTGCCGCTCCTAGAACCACCTCATATCAGACGCCGAGTACCGAAAGGAGCTGCCCTAGATTGTTGTTGAATTCTTCTATCACATCTAGAAAGGCAAACGCCACTTCGCTAGCGTCACCGGTGAACACCCCTCCTCATCCTTCTTGCCCTTCTCCATTCACAAGGTCGTCATCTTAGATTGCTGCAGTGGCCTCATCCTCTACTGGTGTTTCGGGTGTCGCTATGTTGTCTACAATCCGACTACTAACAAATGGTTGCTATTGCCAGATAACCTTCGTTCTTGTGGCGAGACTCGCTTGGGGTTTGATCCAACAATCTCCTCGCACTTCCATGTGTTTGAATATGGGAAGATGAGGGAGGGTGAGTCTATAGGTGTGAGCATCTACTCATCTAAGAGTGTGGCTTGGATCTTTAAAGAATCTAAATGAGGCAACGGTATTATAGTATCCACATATGCGAGAAGTGTGTTTCTTAATGGTTTTATGTACTAGCTTGAGTTCTTTTAGATCATTGCTATTGATATGGAGGAAAAGATATGGATGAAAATACAGAAGCCACGTGGTGATGCAATCCCCATCCATGAAGCCCAGGGTCAGTTGTGTTTATGTATTGCTGATATTTACACTATGACTCAGCTTTCAATCTGAATCCTTGAAGACTATGGTAGTAATAGATGGACATTGGAGCATATGGTGACCACGCTGGAGATATTTGGATAGAACAATATTGAATTTGGTTACGAGGTTTGTGATGCGGAGTACAAAGTGATTATAGTTCACCTTGAATGGAATTTGATTTTCCTTGTTGGGGAGGACAGAACACTGCTTGCATATGACATGAACCACAGAAAAGCCTATGTCCTCCCTACATGAGTCATCCGATGTCCTTGACCTACATAGAGTCTATGTATCAATAGACTTCACTATCTTCCTTATGTTCCCTTGTTCATGGAGTCATTAGCAGAGTAGTAAAAGTGCATATGTTGTATTTTGTTGTTAGGACATGTCTTTGTTCAGGTAGCTAATTATTTTGAGTCTATATATAGTCTAATTTTGGCTTGGTAACTAAACCAATGGTATGTTGAATATTATTAATTATTAATTCTGCTGCTTTGCATTGTGCTAGTTTTGGAGTCTTAGTGCTTTTGAACGATTTTCTTGCAATGGCTATGGGAGGAAGAAGAGGGGTTCCATCATACATTGGCTGCCAAGCTAATCAAGGAGTGCCAATCTAAAGGAGCGGAGCATATCTAGTGGAGCACATCTACCTTACGTAAGTCTGTAGGGAGCAGAACTATTATTATGCTATCTATGTACCGCTTGTGTTAATTCATTATTTGACACAGTTGTTATGTTAGTGTCAAGCATTGTTATTATAACAAGTACTCTTCGTTGTGGACATGATGAATGATGTGTAATGATTATATCTATATGGTGTGTTCAGTAAGTTATTAAGGCCCAACTAAATTAGTAAATACATTATGAAAACCAAAAGCAATTCTATCACCGTCAGATGTACGGGCCATTGGTTGTTTTGTCATCACTGTCGTACACTTGCCGTTGGTGAAGCAGACGGCCATCGCCGCTGCTATTCGTCTAATGTGGTAGGGGTCAATAGTGTATCACCGCCGAATTGTTTAGTAACCCGACACCGACTACAGGATCATCATGGGCGGATTGTACTGCAATGCAATGGTGACGATGCCCTATGACCAGGAGATTCATTCGTTGAAGCAATGGTGATGTTCACCTCAACACAAGTGGGTCATGCTCTAATACGATAGAAACAAGGACCTAATCACGAATGGATCGTAAGCCAATACGGTGGTGTTAGTGTACACCTACATAGGCGGGTCGGGCCTCAATGCAATGGAATAAGGATCTGATCACGGATGGATCATAAGCCATGCGGTGGTGTTAGTGCATACCCACACACGTGAGTTGTGCTCCAACGCGATGGAAGTAAGAACCTTGTCACGGACGGATGATAATCCAACGGTAGTGTAGTGAACATCCCAGTTGGTCTTAGATAGCGACGACGATGGCTATGATTATCACTGCCGATAGCTTACTGCCGAGGCCGAAATCAGACCGCGATATGGGTTACGATGTGGCTGTGAAAGGTGCGAGTGTAGTAGTGTTGTTTTTGCATTGAGTTTTGTCAAGCTTTGTTGACACTTATGAGAGATTTGTCATGCTTTTTAAAATCAAGATCATGTACACACCACCCAAATATGCACTGCTCCTACACTGGGAGTAGGTGCAAAAACTTGCCTTCCATCTAGCTCAACCTAAAAATGTTCTACTCGTACACTGGGGTGGAACACAAAAACATGCTTAATAGGTTTTCTATCCACCAAATAAATGCTCTAAGTTCTTGTTGCTATCTATCAGAAGTTTTTGTTGCAGAAAAGAGGCATGGGCTATGCAAAAGTTATTCATAAAAAAGAGAAAGTTGAAAGAAAAAATAGACAAGTGTCCAAGATATCTAAAACAATGGGTACTCAGATGCCCGCCTGAAAAAAAGAGAGATGAATAAGATAGACCCTGTTCTCTTGTAAAAATATTTCCAAGTTTTAAAGAGAGATAAGTTTTCAAGGAGCAAAGTAGAATTAGGATAGCCACCATATATATCCACCATATATCCACATACATGCACATCTTGATTTGATTATATGACTCAACTCTCCTTAGATCCAAGGTTTGACTTGACAATATATGCATTGCAAATATGCTCTAGCTTTCTCTCAACCTATGAAGTCCACATAAGCCTTAGTAGTAGGAAGAGAAAAGGCACAACAAGTTTTGCCTTGGTGAGGGTCCACAAATACCATATATATTGAGAGACTTGAGAGTGTCATACAATGGAATCTCTGAATTTTATTTTGAAAACTTATAAAAACTATGGAGCAATGGTTGAACAAAAAACTTGAGATATAGTGCTTGACTTGATTGTTCTATCTTTCAATTGCTCAAGACCCAAGTGAAGGATAAGAAGCCCCATGGTTGAAGTTAATATGGGTAAGTTTAAAAGTCAGATCAGTTTATTCTAATCCAAAGGAGAATTTTTGATTAAATGCATTGTAGCAACTCCTGATCCATTAGTGAGTTTAGCTTTGCTCAGAGACGAGCAAAGGTTAAGTTTGGGAGAGCTTGATGACAGTCGTTAATGTCAATCATAAACCGTCAACATATCCTGTATATGTACTTAATTCCATCACTAAACATAGGTCTAGAGGTTTAAACTAATAAATTCCATGAGTTTTGGTGAATTTGTGTTTTTAGCAGGATTTAATCAGAAAAACCGTCAAGGACCTATTTGTCAATGAATCACGTTCAACCATGATGAAACCGACTTAGGAAGACTCTTGAACACTCAAGAAGGCAAACCACCATGACCCTCAGCATATCACTGCCATGTGGGGTCGGCTGGCCCCACCTGTAGGTCGGCCAGCCTATGGGTCCCATAGGTTAGCCCCTCCTCGCTACGTCGGTTCTCCACCGCCTTAAAGATCAAATCTACGTGGTTACTCAATTAAGGTTGGTTTGATCCGAGGGTCCACATTTGACGTTGCCCTCTAAATATATGCCCCTGTACCTCCTCTAGCAGAGCCATCTTGAAACCCTAATTCATATCCTCATCATCAGGATCAGAGCCAGCAATCAAGAGAAGATTAGTCCTTCAAGTTAGGATCTAGTCTTGTAAATAGAAATAGTGAGATAGAGAGTGAGGAAAGAGTTTGGAGGAAGTGTTGGTGACGAGATCCTAACATATGGGTATGTTAAGCATCGAGATCAATGGTTCCTGACCAAAGACACCCCTAGTCGACCCCTCCAAGATCGTCCGGAGGCTCAAGGGCTATATCCCTTGGGTATGCTCGCGCGCACGCTTCGACGAAGAAACCTGATCGAGCCTAGGCACGTCACATCCCCTGCTCAAGGCTCGGGGGCTCACCCGAGCCTTAGGTTCTTGACCAACAATACGCCCGTGCTTGACCCTTGGATCTTACCCGACCTATGATGCCAGCCAAGGACCAGTCACAAGAAGACAAGCCCCAAGTCATCGAGGCTCGGGGGCTCCCAGATGCTGCACTTTAGGCGCGGCCTTTGCTAGCCGCTCCTGTGACAGGGTCATGCATGGGGTGTGACACAAGAAGACAAATCTTCTCAGCCTCCAGGGGTTGGGCAGCTCCTGAGCCCACGCGTCAGCCCCTAGAGACGACCTCCTTTGCCACCAAGAAGACTCCAGAAGGTCCACCTTGGGGAGGCCGGTCCAAGCCGACACAGCCTGACACGCAGAGTGTCAGAACAGAGCAGCCGGACAACGCCCAAGGCTTCTTCGGCTCCATGACACCGCCACAGTCCATAGAGCCTCGCTGTAAGACCCTCCTAGACTCCGGCGCATATAGACCATAGACACATCACCCCAAACCGCCATGTACCCGAACTATTCAGTATATAAGGGATAAGGTCAGACCTTAGATGGGGAGAAGGATCCCAGAAAGATCATTCCATTCCTGATTCCATTCACTCCTCCTTAGCACCAAGAGCGAGGCAACTCAGAGAGGGGCATCGAGAGCTCCTTCTCCCCACCCGTCATCTTCCTCCTCTCCGACGAGGAGAAGGCTCCACCGGCGGCGAGGCAACCTTAGGATTAGTGCTGAGCAAACCCTCGACCTAATCTCTCTCTACACTCGATTGTAACCCCCCAATTTTGGGTGCTCTTGAGTATAAGGATCATCGGCTGTTAGATGTAGGGCATTGATCGGCCTGAACCAAGATAAACGATTGTGTGCCCTCTATGATTCTTATGTTCTTGAGTCCACCCGAGCCACCAGAGACACGTACTCTGACACTAACTCGAATAACAATGTTTGCCGCAGTTCTGACACTGTGATAGCTGACCTATCGGTGCTCCCTCTACGGCTTGTACCTTGGTGGAGTCAAGTTCTACTTGAGCTTGCTTCTGAGATTTCTCTAGTAATCAACTTCTGATTCAAGTAAGTATCGTGTTTATATTATTCATCAGGTTCCCGACTCTCTTTTGAGTGCTTTTATCTATAGACGCTCTGGGTTAAAGTATTAATCGTAAGTGCAAGTGTGGTGCTTAGACTTGGTTCAATCGTCGATGCACCCTGTATTCTAGACCGGTGGTAGATCGCGAGGGTGACTATATAGCTTCATTGAATCCTTTGTAGTCCACCTCCCATCCGTAGGTCAAGTAGGACCCGGTTACTATGGAAAACATCCTCTGTTGGTGTCTTTCCTTAGTAATGTCCCCAGTTGAATAGTAGAAGACATAGCTTATCCAAGTCAGAACTAGAGAGCCTTAGTAGTCCTCTCTATGCTCCTACTTATCCTTAACCTTGTTGCTACCCATAGTTAAGTTAGATCATAGTCAATCTCACACGTTTCCTATGGATACAATACTTGGAATACTCCAGGTGAAAGCTACAGCAGCATCCATGTGCTTGCAAATTTATCTGTGTGCGTCTAATAGTGTCTAATGGAAGACAAATACTCTTAAGAGTGGATTAAATTAGGTGGTTCTGCCACATTCCCCTTATCTTTTCTTTAACTTTTTCCTTTTCTTTTTCTTAACAATTTTTTTGCTTTTGCCCTTTTGATATTTTTTAGCAAGGAGCACACAAGAATAAACCACAAAAAGTAAGCTCAATTGAATAAAAGAAGTGGACTATAGAAAATTAGGATTGTGCTCTAAAAAGCATACCAAAACTTGTGGACCTAGAAACTCAATTTTCTAGATTGAATTTCATAAATCTAATTTTTATGAACCTAGCTTAGCTAGGATGAAATAGACCTAGATTTTTCTAGCATTCTTTGTAGATATCAAATTCGCCTAGTTTCAAGTTCGGATGTAAAAGTTATGACTGTTTTAAGGTAGGCAGTTTGAATCAAGGTTTTATATGGAAACAAGATGCAAACCGATGGTGATATGGGATGGAGGTGGGTGGAGGGATCAACATAAACTAAAAATAACATGATCTAAACAAGCAACAGGATCTTGACCTAGGACATAAACTCAACATGGCAGTCTCTAAAAACTAAATTATGCAAACGCTATGGAGCAAATAGTTCTAGGACAAGAAACAAATATAGCGGTAGACTATAGGACGAAAGCAAAACACTCAAATTAGGGGATATATGTGAACATGACGGTATACCTAAAGCTTTGATTAACACTTGATGGGGACAGGATTCCTGATCTTTTGTTAGGTTCAAGATAACTATCGATTTGGTGGAGATTGACACACCGATCCAGCTTTAGATCACAAAGACCCGAATCCTGCAACCTTAGCAGCACATCTTCGCTGGTTATCAATCATGTCATAATCTGGTTGACCTTGTCGAGAAGGCTAGTCCCTACTGTGAATCAAACAACTTAAGCAAAAACAAGATAAAACATAACTCAAGTGAAATGACAATTGCGAAAGTATGATTAAGCTCTCGAATGTGGGGTTTCACAAACCGATAGCGATGACTGTTCAAAAATAGATTGATCTAAAGGTAAACCCAAACCCCAATGTGGGCGGCTGCTATTGATTATAAGTTCTAAGGGTCATCACCTGACGCGCCACCTAACGGGCTCTAAGACCAAAAGACGGTGATGCAGCACCTTCACACATTCTGAATGCTCATTTATTTTGATGATTCCTCTTGACTCCAATGGAACTTAGACCTTAAAACAAAGTTATTGGTTAGCTTGTGAAATTATCTTTCCATCCATATGTTGATTGTCGAAAACGGAGTCTGGATGCGCCCTAGACGTCTGTTTTACTACAGGCTGCTCCTGGAGTACGAGATGGATTCGAACTTAACATGGATTGGGGACTCCAACTTGCCTTGGATGCTCTTGTTGGCCTCCTAAGGAGGTGGACAAGGTGGAGGATTTCTTTATACATCTTTAAGGTGCTCTCTACATATTTGGGGCATGCTCCAACTTGGGCCAAGGTCCTAAGGTTGCATGACAAGCCCAAGACGACGTCGCAGTACCAAAATAGTAGCAAATTGTTGTGATGATCTAAAGACATTGCTGACAAGATATTAAGGTGGGACAAGATCTATTTGAAAATTTATCAAACATCCTTTCCATCAAGTGCTCATTGACCTCAACCGTACTCCGGATGGATGAGCTATGGCCTTTCTAATGAAACACTGTCGAGCTACCGACGAACCAAATGTTGGGCTTCGATGAGCTTGCACTCCAAGATTGGTCTTGTGCATGTTGTATCCAAGTCCCATTTGTTGTAAGAAAACATCTTTCCCAAGTTTACATCATCATCATTGTTCCTAAGTATATTGAAACCAATATTAGGTAGCAAACAATTTTTATTTCTATCGTTGCGCAAACATAGGAACAAGCTCACCTTGTCTTTAACTTTCATGGGCGTATCCATAGGTGTTATGTCCTCATCAGGTAGAATCCCCAAAGTTAGGCTTAGGAAATTGGGTGACCTTATCTCACTGATCTTTGGTACAGGTCTCTAAGAAAGCCCTTACATTGGCATCGAGCTTAGCCTAAAGCTTCTGGCGTAGCTCATCAGGAAGCTCTTCAACAGACGTCGGGTAAAGGATGTTGGTTTGGTTGAAAGGATTGATCTTTGTTAGTGTTTTTTACCGGTAGATATTTGGTTCTTGGGGAACCCTGCTTGGTGCGAAGAACAATCACAGATGGAGACGAGATTTATACTAGTTCGGGCCCCTGGGAAGTGAGTAAAAGCCTTACGTCCAGTTGCTACTCTTGTATTGCTTGTATTCGGTGAGATTGCTGTTACAATATAGCTATGCCTATGAAAGAGTCGATGGATACAACAGGGGATATTGCTAGCTATTTATATCTGGGATCAACTTTCCCTACAAGCTAAGGAGTCATGCCCTAGTCGGAGTCCTAGCGCAATCTAGAGATATCCTTCCTTGAATAGGATCATCACGGGCCTTCGGGTTGTCTCTGATCTAGAGTTGGTAGTCAGCAATATGGAAGTCAGGATACCAAGGAGTATGGCATCGACATAAGCCCCCAAGCTTGTTTGTCAAATGCAACTTGATCATCTGCGAGTAGTCAGGATTGTCCTAGTTGGGTGGTTTGTAGTTCGAGTACCAAGAGGTAGTCTGGGTTACCAACAACAACTTAAATCTGGATCCTGTGCAAACCAATAACGATGCACTGTTTGGGAGATGAGCTTGTTCTAGTGCCATCCCCAGATCATCTTGTCTTGTCAATCCCGTTTTACACGTGAGCCAAGGGGTGCGCAGTCGTCTATCAATCAAAGTGTTGTGTCGGTTTCCCATGAGAGCGCATGGAGATTTAATTCCTTTTTAATTGAGATGGCAGTTGAGATTCCTAGAAAGGTGGCTTGGACCTATTTAATCAGGCCCGCTCATGATGAATTTGCAACCTCCATTCTCCAATCTTGTTGTGAAAATAAGGAAGAAAACCACCAGCCGCAAGCATCCCTGCAAGGTGCTACGTCTGCTGCTCATGAACTTGCTCGACCAATCGACCGAGGCAGCGTCATCGAGCAGTACGCCGTCGCCTCCACCGTCTGCGCTCGTGTCTCCATCCCTGACATCCTTCGGAGCCCCAGCACAGGCAGCGATGTCGCTGCTGGCCGTGCCTCCCATGCCTCTAGCCCCAACAATCCTAGGAGGGGATGCTAGGGTCAATGAAAGCGCTCCACCAGGGTCCTCAGCCAGGCCATCGATCCAGCCAGTGTCGTCGGCACTGGAGCTCGTGATCGAGCTCTCTGACGAGGACGAGCAGAAGGCTCGACCCCGCCGGTGGGTGGCGCCTCTGTTGCCCTAGTCATCTCCACTGCCCCCACCACCTCCGTTGCCTCCGCCGCCCTCGACACCCCTAGCCACTCCGCTCCTTGCGCCACTGGCTTGCCAGACATGAACCATGATGAGGAGATTGCGAGGAGGCTCTTTGTCGAGCTAAATCGCAAGGCCATCGGCATCTCGAGAGATGGCAGCCTGGTGATCCTCGACAGCGATAGTGAGGAAGAGGTCACCGACGAGGAGGCTGATGAGGAGGAGGAGAAGAATGAGCCCACAGGCAGTGGGTCACCGTTGAGGAGCTAGGCTACTCCTATCTCTCCAGCAAGCCCTCTAAGGAGCTTGGTGACAATCGGAGGAACTGCCTGCTCTTGCTATCTTAGATTACGGCCCCAGTTTAATCATTTGTAAATCCATGTTAATGAATTATATCAATGAAATAACCAGTTCCTAATATGGATAGTTATCTTGCTTTTATCTGCATTTTTCAAATTGTTCCGTGCTCGAGTTGCCGCGAGCAGAGTCGCAACGCACTTTGCATGTGGACACAGTCCAAAGTCGGGATAACTTTAGTAGCGTCATCCTGGTTACTGAGTTTACTCAGATCCCTGAGCTTTATGACTAATCGGGTTGCTCTAGTCTGGTTGGAGCTTTACACAAAACTCAAGCGCAAAATATCTCAAGTATAGATTACTCATACGGCACCAGATCGATAATTTTATTCTAGGAATAAAAAGTGATACTTTTCCTTGTGAATAACTATTCCCATAGTAGTCTAGGTGCACATTCCAACTGCCGAGTGATTTTTTTGAGGATTGTGAATAGTAGACGACCATTTAACCCCTCACCTCGCTTCGGTGGCAACCATTGTGCATATTCTCCCGCTAAGCATTTCCAATCTCTACCCTTTGCCTTTTTTGCCTTTTTGCTTGCCTTTGACCCCTCCTTTTCGCCGCCACCATGACCTCAAGCTTTGAGCATGATGCCACCACTCACCATGATAAGGCTACCACGTTAGAGCCCCAACCCCTAGCCCAACTGAAGGAAGAACCCGAGGACCTAGCAGAGCCGGCAGTGCTGGTGGTGGTCATTCAGTTAAACGAGTATTGGACCACCTTGACGACATCAGAAGCGAATCTAGAGATGCTGAGGGGGTGTGGTCTTCTTCCAGAAGGCTATCTGTGGACCCAACCCAAGGTGAGAACCACCCGACCTCAGACACCATCCAAATCACCACCTTCACTACTCATTGTGAGTGCGGGTTTGGAGTGTCGTCGTCCAAGTTCCTGGAGTGAGTCTGTAGGCATTATAAGATCGAGGTAGCCTAGATGCTACCCAACGCCATCGCTATGCTTAGCGTTTTTACCATTCTATGTGAGGCATGGCTTGGGGTCGAACCTTATCTCGATTTATGGTGCTACTTTTAATCGGGGATGTACCATGGCACCAACATGTTTGTTGGGTCGATCGATTTCTCCCTTAGGAAGAAGGGAGAGTACATTGTCTTCCCAGTTAAGTCCTCCTAGAAGGGCTTTGGAGAGAAATGGTTTTACATTGATCTTTGGGAGAAGAATGTCATTAAGGCCGATTATAGGATGCCTATGACTAGTGAAGCCTAGTATTCAACTCCCATCTTGACTAAGAAGATGCAAGGTCACATCGAGCATGTTCAGGCACTCTAGAATGCCAAACTGACTGCCACACACATAGTCAAGACCTTTGCTAGATGGAGGATTATTCCCTTGAAGCGCAGGAGTCTATCCTGCATGTATTTGGGGGTCACAGATCCTAACAGAGAGTCAGAACCATGTTAGATCCTATCCCGACTTCATTCTTATTCAGAAATATTACCCCTTCGATTTTTTGGTTTTAACCATGACTTGTTTTTCTATAAGTGTCAGAAGAAGAGATCACTTGTCAGGTGAAGTATATCCTCGGCATGTATCGAGTCAATTGGGACGGTGTCCCGTAGCCGTATAGTGATGAGAACCCGCCACCTAGGGTGAGTGACTTAGCTCTTTTTAGACTTGCTTCGCTGAACAGTCAGGTCTACTCGACTTCTTGTGTTGTTAGGCACTCCCTAGTATCGGAATTGTCCCGAGGAGCGTTGAACTGAGTGATGACGAAGAGGATGCCTCAAGGTCTCCCCAAGCCCCATCCCTCAAGTATGTTGGGGCCGTGGACGAACCAGCCTAGGAACCAATAGAGGTCAGGAAGAAGGCGGCCCAAGAGTAGGCAGTGGACGGGAAGAAGCTGCCACAGGAGCAGGCCCCCTGCAAGGACCCCTGCCCCCAAGCCAAAGCTGACCTGGGGGAAGAAAGCCAAGGAGGATATGGTACGGGGACCAGCAAAGCCTAGGAAGACACCGGTCACCCAATCAGTCCCTCAAGGGGAGAAAAGGAAGCTGTGATCACAAGGGGAGCTCAACAATGTGACCCTTCTAGAGAGCAAGGGAGCCAAGAGCAAATCCAAGAGCCCTCCATCTGGAGAGGGTGAGAAGGCTGTGATGACTCAAGCTAGCGCTAGCGAGGAGTGCTCGATTAGAGACCCACCTCGTGGACATGACCAGGTATCCACTATGATCATCTATGGTAGGCTATTCGAGACATTCTCTCATCTAGATAGTACCAAACGTACACGGAGGTTTGTATTCAGGAGAAGGTGTCAACCCCGACCACCAGCAACCCAATGACAAGGCGGGTGCCAAAGCTTAAGTGTTCCATCCCCTTTAAGTCATGAGTGAACTGAGATTGTGTGGTTATATGCTTATCTCGAGTATCCTCTTGACATGAGTACCTTTTGGCAATGTTTCTAGATTAGAGGAGGCCCCAAGCATGTCAGCCGAAGGTGACAATTTTGATGCAACCTCAACCCCAGATAGGCCTAACCTAGAGCTGTTGACTCAGGTTGAGGTTCCAGGGAGCGAGGAGGTGGTTATCAAAGATGACCCTTCCTAGATGAGTCCACTTATCGAGGGTATGAAGACCTTTGCCATGGAATGTGTCCCAAGCCTTGCCATGCTTGTAGATCATGTCACCTACACAGGGCACCTGGAGGGTGAGAAGGCGACTCTAGAGCAGGAGGTCGAAGAGCTGCGGTGCAAGCTTAGAAGGAGCTCTCACTTCGGCTAGGCATGCCATCGGCATCCTCAAGAGCTACTTGCCTGGTCTTGATATAGGCCTGATTTCTCAGGTCAACAATTGTGATGGCGATAAGATCGGAGGGCTTTTTTGATGAGAGCCGGGTAGCACTCGAGCCATTTGTAGAAAAGCTGAACCTGTCGGTTAGTGATGAGGAAGAGGAGGAATAAAAACATTTATCTATCCCTGCAACACTATGAGATGTATTATAATGCACTACTTTTGTTAGTCTTGCATAATTCTTATTTTTTGCTATTTTGACCTGTCATCAAGTGAACAGTTGGACTTATAGTAGCTAAACACAGGTGGTTTGTGTACTGTATGTTGATGTCGTTTACTTGATTTAGGCTTAGCATGGTCGAGAATTTTTGTAGACCAGTGAATAGTAGTATGATAGCCCCTCGACTCTTTGTTTGGATATGAGTAACTTATCCGAATAAAGAGTAGAAGACTAGTCAAAGAAAATATTGGTATTGAACAACACCCGAGCGTATGTGCTCGGCAAAATTACTACTAACAGAGAAATATAATTAAATAGAAATAAAATACTTATCTAGGTAGTATGCTAAGAAACAAAACACTAGGAACACAGTTTATTATAAATAAAAGCATTGTAGCTATTCCATGTTCCATGTATTTGGGAGCATATCCCCATCTATCTCTGCTAGTCGGTATGCGCTTGGTTGGGCTATATCAACTACAATGTATGGACCCTGCTAAGGGGTTGTCAACTTAGTTTTATCCTTTGTGCGTTAGTCTCGTTTGAGTACCAGATCGCCGATGCTAAGCGCTTGGCCGCATACACGCTGGATATGATATTTTCAAAGGGCTTGCTGATATTTCTATTGGCATTTCTTAGCACAATCACCAAGTATGGAGGTTTCAAGTCCATCCCCGGTAACGACGCCAGAAATGCCTGTTAGTATTTTTTAGCACCATCACTAAGATTGAGTTAACCTTAGCGACGCCACCAAGAAACAACAACTATGATAGTTCTTAACAATGACAGAAAATATTCGCAAGTGCACGGATCTATTGTTGTAGCATTTCACCCGGAAGTATTCATGGTATCGTTATTTATATTTTTCCAAATGAGGGCAAGGTATAAGAGTTTAGCATGAGCATGAATAAAATTACATACTTGTATTAGTAAACCAATAGTTCATGACAGGGGTAAAATAGTATTTCAAAGATAGTGGACACACATCTAAGCCAACCTCAAGGATAAGAGAGAAACGAAGAATAAAAGAATATTCCTATGTGGAGCCGGCATGTTCTAATATAGCCGTGCAAAGAAAAATTAATGATCATGTAAGTTATATGATTAGAGTTAGAACTAAGTTAGCACTAGTCTGCTAGCAAATGTGAGAGACTTTAAAACTCCTACACAATACCTGAATGTGGGGGATTACATGGGACAGACAGAGCTGTCACCACCTGCCGCCTATCCCTCAACCGGGGGACACTGTCATATCTGAAGGTTTCTGTGCACCCGAGCACCACGCCCGTGTATAAGGAAACTACCCATATCCCCCCGGGACTCTGACCCTACGGATCGACAAGCAAGAATATGGGCAAACCCGAAGGAACGACTAATCACCACCTCATCTCTAGCTCTACTTCTACTCATACAAGTCATATGAATGATTAAGCATAAAGTTGAGCGTGTTAAGATCATAACACACAAACTATATATTAGTTTATATATCATGATTATAACAAGATAACTATACTCTAGTTCATATGCACTATTATGTTGAAGATATGAGAGCATGACTTTGGAAGAAATTCTCTTTGTATTCATACCAAGCTTTCTCTCTTTTCTTCCAAGGAGCCAAGCCCTCCTTGATAGCTCTTGCTAGCTCAACTACTACTAAGAACTAAAGATTACAAGTAGAGAGGTGAGGTGTGTAGCTCCAAATGATGGTGTCCATTTTGAAAGGTGAGACTACATCTCTACTTATACTAGTGTGATGGTCGGTTTGGCCTCAGTAAATTAGGAAACAGCCGTGGACCGACATAGCATGGCAGCATGCAACCGCCAAAGGAAGCTAGGCCTAGGTGGAGCCGCCTCGTGACCAGTTTCATGTGGTCGGTTCCTAGGTGGGCCTAGACCTTGTCCACGTAGGTGCTCGGCACATAATTGGCTTTTGGATGGGCTTTTGCTTGGCTCCTTTGCGCTTTTCTACTTTACGCTTTCTTGTACTGCACCTTTTGTTTATTTTCCACTTGCATTCGAGTGTGTGTCCTGCAAAACATGTTTTCTCCAATACAAGTGGAACTAAGTTAATAATATATGCATATGTGTCAAAAGTTTGTTCAATTCTCCTGTTTTGGACTTTAATTGGAGGTCGGATTTGATCAATAGTGACCTCCAACAATTTCTCTACAAGGAACGCAGCTATATCATGCTTTTCTTCGAGGAGTTCTAGGTCAGTATACCAATAATGAGGTTGCTCTTCTTTGGAGAACATTGCTACTCAGGGCGAGTTTAGTCAGACTTTAGGGGGAAGGACAGCTTCAGCCCCGTACACAAGGAAGAATGGCGTTTCACCCGTGGCCCGATTGGCTGTAATGCACACTGCCCATAAAATTGTGGGGAGTTCTTTGATCCATTTTTTATTGTAGGTGCTAAGCCTAGCAAAAATACAGGTCTTGATCCCTTGTAGAATTATGTTGTTAGCACACTCTACTAGACCATTGGTCATCGGGTGGTAGACTAAGGACTGATAATGCTTAATGGCATGTCTTTCACAAAAATTCTCAAACTTTTTGCTGGTAAATTATGTACCATTATCAAAGAGTATTCGATGTGGTACGCCAAAACACATTACAATGCTCTGCAAAAATTTGACTGTATTTTCTTTGGTTATTCGGCCTACAGGCTCAGCTTCAACCCACTTTGTGAAAGTATCAATCACAACAATCAGAAATCTATAACCACCCCGAGCTCTTGGAAAAGGGCCTACGATGTTGACGCTCCATGTGGCAAATGGCTAGGACAAAGGGATCGTGTTTAACGCTTGAGCCGGCTGGTGAATCTGCCATTTGAAAAACTGACAAGACTCACACGTTCTAACCAATTCAGAGGCATCGTCGAGCATTGTTGGCCAGTAGAAACCGTGTCAATAGGCTTTCCCAACTAGCATTCTATGAGAGGCATGGGACCCATAGATTCCTCCGTGGATGTCATGGAGCAAACTAATTGTAACACCCCAGGTGTTTATCACCAATTAAGTAGTGGGTTTGAGCTCAAACATGATAGATTAGTGGAGATGACGATGTCAAAGTCAAACCTATGGAAATAAACCCTAACCTAAACTTGGATATTGCACCCTTGCTTACATATAGGTGTAACACCCAAATTGTAGAGATAACAAATTTTGAATAAATTGGATAACAAATAATGACAAATTAAAATAATAATAAAATATGTTGGTGTTGCATTCATGCTGTTGCATTTAATTTATTTTGTGGTGTGCATTTATTTTATTTTGCTTTGGCTTAGAAAATTTTATTTGAAAAGGTTTTGGAAAATAGACAAATAAAAAAAAGAATCATAACTTACCTCCTTACCTGTTGGCTCGGCGGCCCAGCTAACCAGGTCCGACTGCGCTCGCGCTGTGGGCCGATGCCGCGTCGGTGGGCGGCCCAGCATCGAGCAGCCGCGCGGCCCGATCCAGCTAGCCCAGCAGCCGCGTTTTCTCTCTGCCGCTGACTGGTGGGGCCGTTTTGTCAGTCGTCTCTTCCACCGGTGGATCGTGGCCGAGCCGGACACGTTTTGAGCTAGCACCGAATCGAGGCCGGGATTCTCGAGTTTGGGTATGATTTCCGCGTGGGGATGCCTTATAAGAGTCGCGGTATTCTTTCCTCCCTCATCTTTTCCATCTACTAGCCATCGTCGCCTTCGTGTATGAGCATTGCGCCGTCGGGTTGCCCTAAATCTGCCGCCAAGGGGGAGGTGCTCGTTTACTGTACCTTCGCCTCTTCCACGCTGTTGTCGGGGTTCTAGACGAGGTAGTGAAGCTGTTCCGCGTTTTTTTCCTTGCTTCTCGCACTCTCTGTTCCCCGCTAAGCCTCGCCGAACTCGCAGTGAAGTCCCGCCGGTTGCCGTGCTTGTTGGTCGTCGTTTCCATTGGTTCTCCGGTCAGATAGAAGCCCTAGGTGAGTTCGCGTCGTTCCCCGCTTCTTTCTTATGCTTTTCCCTTGGTCGGGGATGGCCGGAATCTCGTTTTCGAGGAGCTCCGGTGAGCTCATGGCGGCAGCCATGGCGGCCACCGGCCGGGTGAACAGTAGATGGCCGGGTTTTTCTTTTTCTTTTGCCTTGAATTGATGTCAGCCGTCCGTTCACAAATCAACGATCAGGATTAGAAGATACCTCTTCACATGGCAGATTTTCTAAAGAGACCCTCCAGTTTTTAGTAATCAACCCGCCGTCCAAAACGTAATGCTGAAAATGCGTTTTCGCGTTTTGAAAACGTAATTCTTCCCGGTTAAATCAAAAATACGTTTTCAGAAAATTACAGATTTGCCACTAGAGCTGTTTTGGCCATAAAAACTTCGTTTTAACTCCGATTTGATCCGTTCAAGTTGCGTTAGGTTCGTAATTGCGAGCTCTACATGTTAGTGTAGTTGTACAGTTAGTTTTGATAATTTATTTTTCGAGTTTATAATTAAGTATTTATTTATCTATAGGAAATCTTAGAAAATTCATAACTTTCACGTTTTAACTCCGAATTTGGTGATCTTTGCGTCTGTGTGATCGTAGAAACATGTAGAAGAGTTTTATAAACTTTTATTACTGTTTTGTTACTGTTAGTGTACTGTTCTAATGATATCTCTTTGTTTGCTTCGTGTATGTTTGATTGGATGCATGTATGATGTTGATTGATGGTCGAGTATAGAAGGTGAGCAGTATTTGGACGATTCGGAGAATTTGAGCCAAGTCAGCAGTATTATTTGGAGAGCTTTGATCAAGGCAAGTATAACACAGGACTATCCTTGTTACCTATTCATCGAATTATCATACATATGCATATGCTTACCTTGACAACCTTAAAGATTATAACTTAGTGCTTGTTGTCTTGATTCCTTGTCAACCTTGGGAATGCATATGGGTAGCTATGGCTAGTGTTTAAACTAAGAACAATGATCTTGCAATAAGATTAATGGATCAAGCAATCAATCATTAAGATGATTTAATTTTTGTTAAAAGGGGGCTAGAGCATGTGTATTATTTTTTATGCTCTAGTTACTCTCCGTAAGGACTTATCTGTACGTGATCATCCGGGATATACAGTATAGCTGTGAGGGCTATATGGCTCTGGCTTTAGTTGTTCAAGAGACCTTTTCTAGCTTGTTAGTGGTTACCTTAAATGGCGTAAGAATGGCTTGCCACGTTGGGTGTAGTGCGAGCCCCTGGCCTAGTGTGTATAGGCTGCGGTTGTTGTGCCACAGGGAAGGGGGGTTCTACATCTGCCTGCCGAGTGAATCTAATGGCCCTAACTTGTTAGACGAACTCTTGAGTGGCTTTATGTGGTTCTCTAGTGTTTGGGCATGATCTCCCCACTCATTTGGAAATCATGACTCACAGTGAAAGTGTACACCTCTGCGCAGAGTTAAAAACTGGTATACTAGCCGTGCTCACGGAAACGAGCGGCCTTGGAACATTTACAGATAGATGATCACCATTGCTATATTATGTTTAATTATTGTTGATTATTATTATGCTCATGTTAATGTTATTCGTTATCATTATTGCAATTGATCATTGGTTCATTAATGGGAAGTGGTTTATCTTGAAGCTATTCAATTGTCAAATATATGATTAAAAGCTAACCGTAGTTAAACAGTGTCTAGCCATTTGAGCCTCATGAACCCTGTGTTATATTTGTTGAGTTCGACATGGACTCACTCTTGCTATTTCCACCATAACAGATGAAGATTATGAGGAAGATTATCGTAATGAGTACTAGTCTTGGTGTCAACCAGTCAACCGTGTCCCTGTGTGGAGTTTCCGCTGGAGATTACTATTAGTTAATATTATTTATCGTTCAAGACTTTGTCTTAAATATTTATTCGCTATGTAATAAGCACTGTGATGATACTATGTAATTTGTCTACTTATGTGTGCGATCATGACCTGGGGCGCATATGAGTAATTTATGCATCCTATTTTTGTCCTTAAAAATGGGTGTGACAGATTGGTATCAGAGCCGTGTTGACTGTAGGACGCAAGCCTAGTTAGAATGGTCGTTGATAGCATCCATACTTTACTTAATTCATGCTTCCTCTTTTCACCTTGTTAATTACTAAAGTTTTATGCTTCCTCTACTTTATTCTATTGCGAAAATACATTGATTCTATCTAATCTATGTCTAAATCTTGTAGATGCCTCCTCATCCCTGTCTGTCAGCTGCACAGTACGTTGCCCGTTTCAAACCCCAAGAGCCATATGAAGAGGGTGATCAAGAGCTATCCGATGCTGAATCAAGAGTTGGTGATACACCTATGGAGGACGTAGTTATGGGGTGGACTACGAAGTTTCATATCGTGGTTCCTAAGGCTGATGCTTTCTTCCATGATATGTTGACAAGAACTTTGGACAACTACTACTACGACTGGGAAGCTACTTTGGAGTATCGCAGTGCAGAGTATAGTCATCCATGGATGGATTCCTATTGGGAGACGGAGTTATGGGTCAAGAAAAGGGATCCTACCACTAAGGAGCCTAAGGTGGAGTCAAAGTTCATTACCAGAGTGAGCCGGGCAACCGTGGAGACAAGCATGGAGGATGTCGCTTTCAATGCATTTGTTTACTACCATGGTCTACGCTCGGACAAGACGTTAAAGGGTGCACTTCGGCATTTTCCTTGTTTCTTACATGACAAGGGTATTTGGACCGTGCCACTTGCAGATGATTCCTCTTTGACTTTACAAGCTACGGTGGGATTAGCTCGTGAATTGGCTCTTCATGAGGTGGATTTGAAGGATGAGTTGCTGAAGGAAAAAGAACTTAAGGAGCAAGCTTATAAGGAGATTGACCAATTAAGGGCGGAGTTAGGTCGTCCTAAGATTTATGAGAAGCTTAATTAGGAAATAGGAAAAAAACCCTATGTAATAAGAACGATAGTAGTTGCGAGTTAATTTTAAGTTTGGATTGTGTTAAGAGTCAGTTTGTGGTGTGAACAATTGTGTGATTGATGGATTGTTATTATGATAATGTGTGATTTAGATCTTTGTAATGTGTGCTGGAGTTTTGTAGACATGCCTACAAGTTCCATGGTTAAGAATATTAAGTTTGATCAAAATATATTAGTTGAATATGAGGTTAACTTAGTTCTGTCCTTTGTTGATTTTTGGATCAGTCTGGGATGTTTTAGAAATAACTTAAAATCCGATCATGGGAAATTTAAGAAATTTTACTGGGAATAATTAGACTTCTATATCTTTCCAATCCCACAAGAATCACCTTAATATCTATTATGAGTTAAGAGATATACCTGTTCCAAGTTGGAGTTACTGCACAGTCTGGAATTCTGAAACAGTTTCGGTTAAGTTCAGTTTTGACCAAATTATTGACAGAATCAGAAAAAGTGTTGTGAATAAAAGTTGTAGATAATTTTATAAGCTTTCCAACCATGTAAAGATCATCTGAATTGGACATCTGTAGCTCGAGATATTACAGTTTTACTGAGTTGCTGAAATTAGAGTTCGCCCAGAAAAATCAGATTTTGTTTATCTATTGTATACATCATCTCGGATCGTACTGAATTTCATCTTCTGTGTTTTGGAAACAAATGTCAGGCAGAGGTCGTGGCAGAGGTCATGGGGGTGCTAATCCACCCGTTACTATGGAGGAACTCATGCAAACCCAGAATCAGCTGATGCAGATGTTTATGCAGCATATGCAGAACAATCCCCCTGCAGGAGGACCACCACCTGTTTAAGTAAGGGATAAGCGTGGAGAATTTTTGAAGGGACGCCCTCCAATGTTTTCTCATGCTGCTGATCCTTTAGAAGCAGATGATTGGGTAAGGGCAGTGGAGAAACAGCTGAACATAGCTCAATGCAATGATATGGAAAAGGTGTTATATGCATCTGGTCAGTTACAAGGGACAGCTCAGACTTGGTGGGAGTCGTATCAGGCTGCACGCCCTGACAATGCTCCTCCTATCACTTGGAATGAGTTTGTTAGAGATTTTCGAGCTCGTCATATTCCTGAAGGTATAATTGAGCTAAAGCAGGAAGAATTCAGAAACCTGAGGATGGGACAGATGAGTGTGAGTGAATATCATGACAGGTTCACCCAGTTAGCTCGCTATCTCCCAATGAAGTTAGGGAAGATGCAGACAGGCAGCGTCTTTTCTTGAAGGGAATTTATTATGATCTTCGCTTGCAACTGAAGGGGAATAATTATGCTAGTTTTCAAGAGCTGGTGAACAAAGCTATTGTGCTTGATAATGAGCGTAGGGAGATGGACAGAAAAAGGAAGATGAAGGTACAAGGCTCAGGAAGCAACAACCGTCAACGCACAAATTCTCAGCATGGTTTTCATCAGAAGTTTCAGGGACCGGTTAGCCAGTGGAATCGCAATCCAAATCAGAGGTGGTCCCAAAATTGGCAAGGTAATCAGTCGCAGCAGCGTTCATCATATCCACAGCGTCAACAGTATCAGCAGACTGGGCAACAGACTTCTCGCACTGGAAATCCCAATGTTACCCCCATGAAGAATAGTACTCCCAGCACTCCTATTAGATGCTTTGTCTGTGGTAAAGAGGGCCATTTGTCTTATAATTGTCCTGAGAAGCAGAACCAATAGACTCCTCAGAGCCAGAAGAGCAACCAGAGGCAATCCGGTACTGGAAGGGTGAATCACGTGTCTTCTGATACAGCTCATGATGCACCAGAAGTTATGATTGGTACGTTCAATGTACATTCCACTCCCGCAACTGTTCTTTTTGACTCTGGAGCATCTCATACATTCATATCCAACATTTTTGTTAAAATGCATAGTATACCCATGCTAGCTATGAAAGAACCTCTCTTAGTAAATTCACCTGGAGGTACCATGCAAACTAGTAATCGTTGTCTTCCAATTAGTATGGTATTAAGGGGGGTAGAGTTTAAGATAACTCCTATAGTGTTGAGGACATCTGGTATTGATGTGATATTGGGTATGGACTGGATGAAGCAAAATCAGGCAGAGATTCAGTGTCAGCAGAAGGTGGTAGTTGTGACTGTGCCTAATGGAGATAAAATCAATGTGGATGTAGCAATGCAGAAGCAACCAACCGCGGTGGTGAACCAGATTGAAGATACTATTAAGGAGAATTCAGTGATTGAGGAATTTCCGGATGTCTTCCCTGATGAATTGCCAGGTATGCCACCTGACCGAGACATTGAATTTCTTATTGAATTACTACCTGGAACTGCACCTATAGCCAAACGACCATATAGGATGGGAGTAGATGAATTAGAAGAACTTAAGAAACAAATTAAAGAATTACAAGATAAAGGTTTTATTCGACCTAGTTCATCACCTTGGGGAGCACCAGTTATTTTTGTTGATAAGATGGTGGTCAGAGGATGTGTGTTGATTATCGGTTACTAAATGAAGTAACTATCAAGAATAAGTACCCTTTGCCCAGGATTGATGACTTGTTTGATCAGTTGAGAGGTGCTTGTGTGTTCTCTAAGATTAATTTACGTTCTGGTTATCATCAGTTGAAGATTCGTGCCTCTGATATTCCAAAGACAGCTTTTACTACAAGGTATGGATTGTATGAGTATACTGTTATGTCGTTTGGATTGACCAATGCACCTGCATACTTTATGTACATGATGAATAAGGTGTTCATGGAATATTTGGATAAGTTTGTGGTAGTGTTTATTGATGATATACTGGTATTTTCCAAGACAGAGGTAGAGCATGCTGAACATTTGAGGTTGGTATTGCAGAAACTTAGAGAGCATAAACTGTATGCGAAGCGAAGTAAATGTGAGTTTTGGTTGAAGAAAGTTTCTTTTCTTGGTCATATTGTTTCTAATGGAGGGATATCCGTGGATCCAGGTAAAGTAAAGGATGTATTGAATTGGAAACCACCTACCGATGTTAGCGAGATTCGCAGTTTCTTAGGTTTAGCTGGATATTACAGACGGTTCATTGAAGGGTTTTCTAAACTTGCTAAACCTATGACATCTCTGTTAGAAAAGAATGCCAAGTTTGTGTGGTCTGATAAATGTCAAGCTAGTTTTGAGGAGTTGAAGAAGAGGTTGACTACAGCGCCTGTTTTGGTTTTACCAGATTTGAGTAAGAAGTTTTCTATTTATTGTGATGCTTCTCGTCAAGGTTTGGGATGTGTTCTTATGCAAGAAGGCAGAGTTGTGGCTTATGCGTCTAGACAGTTGAGAAAGCATGAGTTGAATTATCCTACACATGATTTGGAGTTAGCAGCTGTAGTTCATGCTTTAAAGATTTGGAGACATTATTTGATTGGACATAAGAGTGACATATACACTGATCATAAGAGTTTGAAGTATATTTTTACTCAGTCAGATCTGAATTTGAGGCAACGTAGATGGTTAGAGTTGATTAAGGATTATGATATTGAGATACACTATCATCCTGGTAAGGCTAATGTAGTAGCTGATGCTCTTAGTAGGAAAAGTTATGCCAATGAGATAAGAACATTGTCTATGACTAGGGAGTTATGTGCTGAATTTAAATATTTGAATTTGGAAATTGTTACTAATACAATGGAATTAGTGATAGAGCCTACTTTAGAGCAAGAAATCTACAAGGGTCAGTTGAAGGATGAGAAACTAAAGAAGATAGCGGAGGATATAGTGATTGGTAAGTCACCAGGCTTTCGAATGGATGATAATGGGATTTTGTGGTTTGGAAAGAGGCTGTGTGTACCTGAGGATCAAGCTGTTAGACAGGCAATTCTTCGTGAAGCTCATGAGTCAGCTTATTCTATTCATCCTGGTAGTACTAAGATGTATTTGGATCTTAAATAGAAATATTGGTGGGTTGGATTAAAACGGGATGTGGCTGAGTATGTGGCATTGTGTGATACCTGTCAGAGGGTGAAAGCAGAGCATCAGAGACCTGCTGGATTGTTGCAGCCAATGAAAATTCCTGAATGGAAGTGGGAGGAAGTTGGTATGGACATTATAGTGGGGTTACCGCGTACTCAGAGAGGTTATGATTCTATTTGGGTGATAGTGGATAGGTTGACTAAAGTTGCTCATTTTATACCAGTCAAGACTAATTACATGGGAGTACAATTAGCTATCTTGTATATGGAAAGAATAGTCTGTTTGCATGGAGTACCAAAGAAGATTGTGTCTGATCGAGGTACGCAGTTTACGTCGCACTTTTGGAAAGCTGTGCATGAATCTTTAGGAACTAAGTTGAATTTTAGTACAGCCTATCATCCACAGACAGATGGACAGACTGAAAGGACCAACCAGGTATTAGAGGATATGTTGAGAGCCTGTGCATTGCAATATGGAACTAGTTGGGATAAGAGTTTGCCTTATGCAGAATTTTCTTACAATAATAGTTATCAACAGAGTCTTAAGATGGCACCGTTTGAAGCTTTGTATGGACGTAAGTGTAGAACTCCATTGTTTTGGGATCAGACAGGTGAATCTCAGGTGTTTGGTACAGATGTTCTTAGAAACGCAGAAGATCAAGTGCGAGTGATTCGTGAGAATTTGAGAGTGGCACAGTCTCGTCAGAAGAGTTATGCTGATAATAGGAGAAGAGATCTAGTTTTTGAGGTAGGGGATTATGTCTATTTGAAGGTGTCACCTATGAGAAGTGTGAAGAGATTTAACATGAAAGGTAAACTAGCACCAATGTATGTTGGACCATTTAAAGTTATCGCTAGACGTGGGGAAGTTTCTTATCAATTAGAGTTGCCTGAGAATTTATCTGGAGTGCATGATGTGTTTCATGTTTCACAACTTAAGAAGTGTTTGCGTGTGCCTGAGGAGCAGATACCTTTAGAAGAGTTGACTGTTAAGGAGGATCTTACATATGAAGAGTTTCCAATTAAGATTTTAGAGACTGCTGAGAGGGTTACTCGAAGTCGGATTATTAAGATGTGTAAAGTTAAGTGGAATCGATATTCAGAGGCAGAGGCAACTTGGGAAAGAGAGGATGAATTGAGGAAATCATATCCGCAGTTATTTGAGTAAGCAGTCCAATCTCGAGGACGAGATTCTTTTAAGGGGGGTAGAATTTGTAACACCCAAATTGTAGAGATAACAAATTTTGAATAAATTGGATAACAAATAATGACAAATTAAAATAATAATAAAATATGTTGGTGTTGCATTCATGCTGTTGCATTTAATTTATTTTGTGGTGTGCATTTATTTTATTTTGCTTTGGCTTAGAAAATTTTATTTGAAAAGGTTTTGGAAAATAGACAAATAAAAAAAAGAATCATAACTTACCTCCTTACCTGTTGGCTCGGCGGCCCAGCTAACCAGGTCCGACTGCGCTCGCGCTGTGGGCCGATGCCGCGTCGGTGGGCGGCCCAGCATCGAGCAGCCGCGCGGCCCGATCCAGCTGGCCCAGCAGCCGCGTTTTCTCTCTGCCGCTGACTGGTGGGGCCGTTTTGTCAGTCGTCTCTTCCACCGGTGGATCATGGCCGAGCCGGACACGTTTTGAGCTAGCACCGAATCGAGGCCGGGATTCTCGGGTTTGGGTATGATTTCCGCGTGGGGATGCCTTATAAGAGTCGCGGTATTCTTTCCTCCCTCATCTTTTCCATCTACTAGCCACCGTCGCCTTCGTGTATGAGCATTGCGCCGTCGGGTTGCCCTAAATCTGCCGCCAAGGGGGAGGTGCTCGTTTACCGTACCTTCGCCTCTTCCACGCTGTTGTCGGGGTTCTAGACGAGGTAGTGAAGCTGTTCCGCGTTTTTTTCCTTGCTTCTCGCGCTCTCTGTTCCCCGCTAAGCCTCGCCGAACTCGCAGTGAAGTCCCGCCGGTTGCCGTGCTTGTTGGTCGTCGTTTCCATCGGTTCTCCGGTCAGATAGAAGCCCTAGGTGAGTTCGCGTCGTTCCCCGCTTCTTTCTTATGCTTTTCCCTTGGTCGGGGATGGCCGGAATCTCGTTTTCGAGGACCTCCGGCGAGCTCATGGCGGCAGCCATGGCGGCCACCGGCCGGGTGAACAGTAGATGGCCGGGTTTTTCTTTTTCTTTTGCCTTGAATTGATGTCAGCCGTCCGTTCACAAATCAACGATCAGGATTAGAAGATACCTCTTCACATGGCAGATTTTCTAAAGAGACCCTCCAGTTTTTAGTAATCAACCCGCCGTCCAAAACGTAATGCTGAAAATGCGTTTTCGCGTTTTGAAAACGTAATTCTTCCCGGTTAAATCAAAAATACGTTTTCAGAAAATTACAGATTTGCCACTAGAGCTGTTTTGGCCATAAAAACTTCGTTTTAACTCCGATTTGATCCGTTCAAGTTGCGTTAGGTTCGTAATTGCGAGCTCTACATGTTAGTGTAGTTGTACAGTTAGTTTTGATAATTTATTTTTCGAGTTTATAATTAAGTATTTATTTATCTATAGGAAATCTTAGAAAATTCATAACTTTCACGTTTTAACTCCGAATTTGGTGATCTTTGCGTCTGTGTGATCGTAGAAACGTGTAGAAGAGTTTTATAAACTTTTATTACTGTTTTGTTACTGTTGGTGTACTGTTCTAATGATATCTCTTTGTTTGCTTCGTGTATGTTTGATTGGATGCATGTATGATGTTGATTGATGGTCGAGTATAGAAGGTGAGCAGTATTTGGACGATTCGGAGAATTACTTTGAGCCAAGTCAGCAGTATTATTTGGAGAGCTTTGATCAAGGCAAGTATAACACAGGACTATCCTTGTTACCTATTCATCGAATTATCATACATATGCATATGCTTACCTTGACAACCTTAGAGATTATAACTTAGTGCTTGTTGTCTTGATTCCTTGTCAACCTTGGGAATGCATATGGGTAGCTATGGCTAGTGCTTAAACTAAGAACAATGATCTTGCAATAAGATTAATGGATCAAGCAATCAATCATTAAGATGATTTAATTTTTGTTAAAAGGGGGCTAGAGCATGTGTATTATTTTTGATGCTCTAGTTACTCTCCGTAAGGACTTATCTGTATGTGATCATCCGGGATATACAGTACAGCTGTGAGGGCTATATGGCTCTGGCTTTAGTTGTTCAAGAGACCTTTTCTAGCTTGTTAGTGGTTACCTTAAATGGCGTAAGAATGGCTTGCCACGTTGGGTGTAGTGCGAGCCCCTGGCCTAGTGTGTATAGGCTGCGGTTGTTGTGCCACAGGGAAGGGGGGTTCTACATCTGCCTGCCGAGTGAATCTAATGGCCCTAACTTGTTAGACGAACTCTTGAGTGGCTTTATGTGGTTCTCTAGTGTTTGGGCTTGATCTCCCCACTCATTTGGAAATCATGACTCACAGTGAAAGTGTACACCTCTGCGCAGAGTTAAAAACTGGTATACTAGTCGTGCTCACGGAAACGAGCGGCCTCGGAACATTTACAGATAGATGATCACCATTGCTATATTATGTTTAATTATTGTTGATTATTATTATGCTCATGTTAATGTTATTCGTTATCATTATTGCAATTGATCATTGGTTCATTAATGGGAAGTGGTTTATCTTGAAGCTATTCAATTGTCAAATATATGATTAAAAGCTAACCGCAGTTAAACAGTGTCTAGCCATTTGAGCCTCATGAACCCTGTGTTATATTTGTTGAGTTCGACATGGACTCACTCTTGCTATTTCCACCATAACAGATGAAGATTATGAGGAAGATTATCGTAATGAGTACTAGTCTTGGTGTCAACCAGTCAACCGTGTCCCTATGTGGAGTTTCCGCTGGAGATTACTATTAGTTAATATTATTTATCGTTCAAGACTTTGTCTTAAATATTTATTCGCTATGTAATAAGCATTGTGATGATACTATGTAATTTGTCTACTTATGTGTGCGATCATGACCTAGGGCGCACATGAGTAATTTATGCATCCTATTTTTGTCCTTAAAAATGGGTGTGACAATAGGCTCAATTGAAAGATATATGCTTGGGTGTGTTATCAGAGTATCTTCATATGTCTCACATCAATAACTATCTATATTGATCCCTGGAAACGTTTCATGAAGTTTGGAATCAAAAAGTCATATGAAATGATAAGTTATATGCACATTTGGATTATAACTAAAACCTGCCTCACATCCCATGGGAACTAGTGTTTGTGCAACATGTGCAACACATCGTGGACACATGTGGAACAACCTAGTGGAACATGTGTAGCATGTATCTTGAAACAACCACATGAAATAACTATAGCATTTCACTTGTGTTCTATGTTTCAAGGCATGTGAGGCCTACACTTTTGTGCAACCTATGCATGGTGAGTATGCTTGGCCTCTACAACACCTTAACTACACTTAGGACACTTAATGGAACAATGTTCACGTTGATCATTTTGCCTGAATGTGCTTCTAAGTGATGGTTGACCATGTATGGACCCGGGAACACTTTTGTTTGACCGTTTCAAAAGTATGACTTAACAACTTTGTATGGCTGTGCACCCTTTGACAAAGTTGAGGAGAATTTTATAAGGAACAAACTTTGTTTAAGAGTCAAGTCATGAAAATGCGAGGAACATACTCAAAAAGGGCCCACAAGTCAGATTGAGGGTTGTTTCCAGCACTTAGCAAATTCTAAGTCCCCTAATCGGCAGCATCAAGTCAACATGTTCACGACATTTTATCTTCCAATTCCATATAGTGGCTCAATTAGGTTCCTTAATATGAGTTGGAGTACTGTTCATGAGGGACACAATGGATCAAGTGTCACTCAAAATGGAGTTTAGTTGGACCTTCAATAAGAGTTTCCAAAACAGCAAAAGAACTGTTTTATCGCTAATTGACCTTGACATGTTGACATGCCGCGTTCTCGAAATTTTGTTAAACAACTTAACATGGTCCCAAAATAAAAGTTGGAGTGTATGTGGTGTAGTAGATCATGCAAAAAGTTGGCTTAAGTTTGACCTCATTTTGATCAGCAAAATTGAGTTTCCTTATTGGTTAGTAACGTGTTGACATTGCTAACTTAGATGCTAATTATTTCCTAACTTGTTGCCCTAATGACCTGAGTCTCTTAATAGAAAATAAAGAGCATTAGGTGCACTGCAAACTCTGTTTTGGGCCCAAGTCCAAACTCAGCCCGTAGTTGGCCCAAATCCACGTCCACCTTGCCTACTCTATTGCCCGCCACGTGCTCGACAAAACGCCTCCACCGGTGACACGCGCCCGGTGCGTGGCAACCAGGCGCAAGGTCACGTTCCACTGCATCTCCACGCGTCCAAGCTCCCTCTATCGCCATCGCACTCATTCTGCATCACTGCCGTTGCGTCCGCCTTCCTCCCGCGCGTCCCTCTGTGCTTGCCTCGCCGCGCTCCATGGCCACCGCATAGGTGGCCACACTGTTCGCCTACCCCCGCGGCTTGCCGTCGGCAGCCACCGCGCGTGTGTGACCGCGGCCTAACCGCGATACGGTCGGGACACCAAGGGTGTGCGCTGCAGCAACCGCCGGGGAGAGGCTCCAGCGGGACCGCGGCCGGCCATCCCTCCTCCATGGCCGACGAACATAGGCCACGCCGGCCACCGTGGCCAAGTCGCCTTAGGCCACCTCGCTACAAACCGAGGCCACCAGCAGTTGCGCCCAAGTACCACCGATCTCCAGAGCTGCCTCCGCGCCCAAGGCGACTCTGCGGGTTCGCTGCCGGCGAGCCGCCGCCGCTGCTGCCGCTCCGGCGCGTGGCCAGGAGTCCACGGTTCTTCTCCGACAGCGATTCGGCCTTCCCCGGGTGCGGGTAGGCACGCTGGTACTCGTGCCTCCCTTCTCCATCGCCGCCGGTGACTACATCGCCGGAGACCGGCCGGCCCCCAATTTCCCCTGCTTTCGATCTACTGTGAAGCCAGGGAGGGACCTCGCGGGCATGAATTCGAGTTCACTAAGGGTCCTAAATGCAAATCCGTAGACTCATTTAAATAGTGCGGGTAGGACCTATTTGCTTAGTTTAATTAAAGTTCTTTCAGGGGCCAAAATGAATAACCTGTGACTTAGTTGAGTAGTACCTTGTACTGCGGGTTGATTCTAGAAAGTCCAGGGGCCTCGAGGCAAAAGTGCTTTTCTTTTTCGGTTTAATTTTTTATTTTACAGATTTCAGTGTTGAACTTTGGAAATTCATAGTAATTAGTAGAAAAATCATAAAATAGCAAATGAGGACTTTTTGGAATCCTTGTGAAATTTTCTATGCAGTAAATCTATAATATAGCATGTTTTAGTTTAAAGTTTTACCTGTAAAAATCAATATATGCAACTAGGTTTTGAATTATAGTAGAATCTGTTATTTTTCATAACTACAGATATAGGGATCTAAATGAGGTGAAATTTTTTTGGCGTGCTACTATTGTGATGTGTGATGTCTGGTAAAAATTTCAGGATTTTAAGACTTATAGTTTAGGAGCTATAAAAATAACAAATGCCATATGCTGCTTTGCTTCTATTCTGGACAGTGTTGCATGTATGCATTGTTTGGCTCAGTTAAGTTATGAATCATGCCTTGTTGATAATAAATAAGTTGTAGTACTTTTCATAATATTTTCAAAAAGATAAAGATCACAATTTTTGGTTAAGTATATGTTTAGTTTTAGTTGTTTAAAGTACTGTGGCAGTTTCTGCCCAAACCCAGACAACATTGCTTTGTGTGCCATGTGTGACCTTGTTAGTGGCAGAATTAGTTTTAGATGTTTATAGAAAAGTTGTTCACAATTTGTTAAGCTTTCTAAAAAGTCTAGAACCATTATTATTGGATTTATAAAACTCAAGTTATAGCGGTTTAAAGTGGCATATCAGATTCTGTCCATATTTTGGACAGAGATGCAATTATTTAATTAATTGACCATGTTAACTGTAGAATCATCTTAAGATGATTACAAGAAAGTTGTAGGTAACTTTATAAGCTTTCCATAAAGTTGAGAATCATATTTGTTGGAGGTCTAGAACTCCATTTATGCTTCTCTGAACTTTCTATCAGTTTTCTGTCTATAATTGTACCACTGCTGTTGGGCTGCATGTGTGGTGTTACTCGTGTAACTAGTTTCATGGTGTAAATGATGTTTACTGTGATTTTGGTAAATACAAAAGTTATAGATAATTATCTAATCTTGCTTGTGTTAAATTTTCATGATCCTAGGTCTGATAGTTTAAGAGTTGCATGCTTAATAAGTCTACTGTCAAATTTTAATTACCTTCTGTGCAAACTTTAAAGATTGGCATGTTTGGTCATGATAACTTGGAAATCATGTTGAGATGATTAAACATGAAATGTAGATAGATGTCCTCTAGTTAGCTAAGTAGTGGATATGTTGATCATACCAACAATTGCAAATGCTTTAGACCTCCCTTAAGTAATTATAGATTCTCATGAATGAATTAAATTGGTTGGTCTAAGGTAACAGTATTTAGAGCTACTAGGATAACATGTTTGTATGCTCTCTTGTTAAGTAGAACAAAGGCAAGCTTTGTTTTGCTTGTTGAACGTTGGCTGCTAGAACGATTTCTGTTGTAGTGATGCTTTCATGGTCATAATGGTGTTTTCTGTAGTTATGGAGAATACCAAGGTTGTAGCTAACTTACTTATCTAGCTTGTCCTAAAATTTTATGACCCTAGGTCTTATGGGTTGAGAGTTATAAATTTTAGAAGTTTGTTGTCAGAATCTGCTCATGTTTAGAACAGATCTGAATGTTTGCTTTATTTGACCTATGTGCTTATGGAATCATGTCTTGGAAATATTAGAGGAAGTGTAGTACTTTTTCTAAGCTTTCAAAAATGCTAAAGATCACTACTTTTGGTGGTCTAAATTTCTAGTTATGAGCTTGCAAAGTGGAATGACAGAATCTGTCCAAATCTGGGCAGAGATGTCTTCTTTATCTTGTTTGGCCTTGTTAGCTGTAGCATCATATTAATATGATAATAAGAAGGTTATAGAAAACTTAATAAGCCTTACATAAAGTTAAGGCTCAGCTTTGTTGGGTCCCTAGAACTCTAGTTACGCATTTTTAGTCATGTTAATCTATAAATTAGCTGTTGGTATGAATAACTAAAGTGTAGCCATCTTCCTAAGCTTCCTAGAAAGTCTAGGATCACCTTTGTGAGATGTCTACAACCTCAGTTATGGTAGAAACAAGTAACTAATGTGCTGCTGTCCAGATTCTGGGCACATGCTAAGTTGGCCTCCTTAACTAACGTTTGTTTGGACTAAACTTGTAGTTAGTTCATGCTTGAGATAAATGCTTATTTTGGGTGAGCTTTTTGCTTGGTAATAGTTGCTTGAGTCATTTGTTTAAGCTTCTTCATGTGTTTGCTTGAATTTATGATGCATGGATGTATGCTTGTTACTTTGGGTAAAGCCGTAGTTATCACCTCGTTTGTCCTCGGTGAGCATACGAGTGTCGCATAGCTTTATCCTAGAACAACGTTCATGTTACGTAATTGTATGGTTGTTGTCTTCCATTAGGTTCTCTCTCTTAGGAGCCTGAGCCTGTAGACTTAGTGGTTAGTCATTGAATGTTTGTATCCATGCCTGTGCTTGACCGAAAGTCCAAAGTTTAGTTCTCCTATATGTTTGCATAAGCCGTGGGTGTTTTGCAATCCTTTTGTGAAGACCCTTATCTACTGACCAACCAAGTTAACTTCCATCAACGCTAGCCTTTGACCATGGTTCGTACGTTGCCAGTTATGGAGATCGTACCCAAATGCATGTTGGACCTTCCGGTTACCTCTCCTAAAGGTTAGCTAGTGTGATGCAACGTCTCTCTGCTATGGCCTCTAAATCTTGTGTTTGCAAATTCATGTAGCGACTTTATCAACTCAATCTTCGATTGGTACCTCGATTTTATCCTTGAAATTTGCTTAATCCATCTCCAACCTTCCCAAGTCTCGGATATTTATCAGTCTTGGTTTCATGTTGTTGTCCAACATGACCAAATCTCATGGTAATCTTTCATCTAGGCATCACTGTGGTGAATGCTAGGCGTGCGTGGAATTAAGCAAAAATCTCGTGCTTAGTTGCATTCGGCATTTGAGCTATGTTCTCTTGTGAGGTGTTTTGATCTACGGATAGCTTCCTTGTTGATTTAAACCTTGTGACTACCATTGCTTGCTATTGTCCCTTGTATAATGCTTGTTTTACCACCCCAAATTGTGTCACTTGAAATTTCACCTTGGTGGTGTGATCGGTAATGGTGTTATGAGTAGCAACTAACGGTGCCGCGACGAAACCGAGAGCCTCCTGTGGGCGGCCGACACAAGGTTGTGCTGCTCGGCACGCGCTGGTATCGTGGTTTCTAGTCATGATCCATTGCGGGACAACATCAATGTGTTATTCTCATGTGAACTTTTCCTTGGTTATCTTCCCATATCGTATCGTAAGATCCATATCTTAGACCAAAAGTAGTGGAGTTTCCTTCTGAAGTTGCTAAGAGGATAACCTTTGAAGAATAGGTCACCGACATAAACATTAACAGACTGCAATAGGTGGTAGACAAGTGACTCTACTTAGTTGTCCCAAGTATTGGTGACCACCATCTAGTAAGCAAGTATCTCATCTCTATTGGATAAAAAGGACACACCACACTTGTTGTTGGACAAGCCATCGTCACATTATGCAAGTTTTAACCTTTGTATGCATAATGGCCATATCGTCGAAATCAACCATCTCTAGAATAACTTCGTATTTGGTAACATCGATGACAACCATCTGTTCTGCATCAACCACAGTTGTTGTGGTCAAGAGTGAAGATTTGGAACTTTTTAGTGTTGAGAGACAACTGATTAGTTACCAATAGGAAGGTAATCTCTAGCTAGTTAACGACCCTTTGGTAGCTACTAAAGCTATGTCTTACAAAGCAATAACCAATAAGAAGTTAATCAACTAGCCAACAACTTGAGCAATACTTTATCTTCCAGAGCCATTGTGATCAAGTCAATTCCATCTTGGACAATCACACAGATAGTGCAAAGTGTTCTATCAACTAAAGTGAAGAATTAGAGAAAATATGCCCTAGTTTCGATCAACATCCTTGTGCCCTTAGGTGCCACAAATGGTTTTGTTCAGAACTCTATTGGATAAAGTATTGAGGAATATTCAGAAACGGTTCCTTAATCTTGTAGGAATGTCCTCCAGGCGAAGTATGCATTTTGCCTTGCAAAAGTAAACCGCAAGTTCAAAGCGTGTGCATCATCGGACTGGTACGTAAATTAATGGTTGAGATCTACTGTTGGATGGCCCTTTTGAGGTCCCGCAGATACTAGTTTACACTCTTTCGTTGCTTTTGCTTTCTCGTATCCACAATGTATGAGCAGCCTTGGTTTCTGCAAATCAATTTACACCATCGCGAATCAAAAGCAAATTGAAAAGTGTCAAACAACAGATTTCCCAGCTTAGAGTTGTTGTTTAATCCTAAAGAGGAAGCCTCACAGTGAAAAGTTAGCCTGACAAAGCTAGTTTCACTAGGTTGCAAGTCAAACTCAACTTACTGTGCAACTGCCTCACGAAGGGGATTGTACTCAACTTGCTCGGTAGTGAGTTAATTACCAAAGTTGGTAAATACTTGCAATTTTTGCTGTCTACCAAACCTTGCTAATCCTTCTTTAGCAATAATTGCTAATACTCACTGATCTTTGGTACCTTAAGGTGTTCTTACCCAAGAGGTTGCATCTGATTCAACCCAGATAACGGTTGTCTTTGGATAAAAGAATCTTCTTAGGTAACATTTGATGGAAATACGAAGCCGACAGAGTCAGCTATCACATTCACTAATCCCTCAACAGACACATATAATACAGTGTTGTCGTCAGAGAAAGAGAACTGCACACATGGAACCACAAGTAGTTTTCCATTAGTGGTGTCTAAATGAATGAACATTTATGACCAACATAGACCCTGTCTATTGGTTAGTCAGTATCCTATAGCCTCAGCGTATATTTGTTGTCTATGATCTCACCCTTTTGGAAAGTTGTACCCAAGCCATTTTGGTAGAGAACTGCTTTTCGAAACCGTGTGAACATAGAGCCATTTCAACGAGTATACTTCTGAATATTTCGGTCTAATGTCAAGTTCATATGGCCTACGTTGTGCTCATTAGAGAGTCAGATACTTGTGAGTGGTTCACTCATCGACCAAATGATCTTCGTACACTGAGAATGCAGTACGTGCTATCTTGGATTCCTCCCAAAGTAACAATGCTTCATGGAAGTCAATGAAGGAAATTCTTCAGACAAATTTTACCATAAAGAGTAAGTATCAGAAGGTGCCTTTGATCAAATCATTCACCGATGTTGAATGCTTTTAGCTGAATGCTATAGCAGATATTGGGAACTAGATAACGTGTCTCTCTTCCTTAAAAGATCTTCCATTCCGAATCTCGGGACGCAATTCTTTTAAGGGGGGAGGGCTGTAACACCCCAGGTGTTTATCACTAATTAAGTAGTGGGTTTGAGCTCAAACATGATAGATTAGTGGAGATGACGATGTCAAAGTCAAACCTATGGAAATAAACCCTAACCTAAACTTGGATATTGCACCCTTGCTTACATATAGGCTCAATTGAAAGATATATGCTTGGGTGTGTTATCAGAGTATCTTCACATGTCTCACATCAATAACTATCTATATTGATCCCTGGAAAAGTTTCATGAAGTTTGGAATCAAAAAGACATATGAAATGATAAGTTATATGCTCATTTGGATTATAACTAAAACCTGCCTCACATCCCATGGGAACTAGTGTTTGTGCAACATGTGCAACACATCATGGACACATGTGGAACAACCTAGTGGAACATGTGTAGCATGTATCTTGAAACAACCACATGAAATAACTATAGCATTTCACTTGAGTTCTATGTTTCAAGGCATGTGAGGCCTACACTTTTGTGCAACCTATGCATGGTGAGTATGCTTGGCCTCTACAACACCTTAACTACACTTAGGACACTTAATGGAACAATGTTCATGTTGATCATTTTGCCTGAATGTGCTTTTAAGTGATGGTTGACCATGTATGGACCCGGGAACACTTTTGTTTGACTGTTTCAAAAGTATGACTTAACAAGTTTGTATGGCTGTGAACCCTTTGACAAAGTTGAGGAGAATTTTATAAGGAACAAACTTTGTTTAAGAGTCAAGTCATGAAAATGCGAGGAACATACTCAAAAAGGGCCCACAAGTCAGATTGAGGGCTGTTTCCAGCACTTAGCAAATTCTAAGTCCCCTAATCGGCAGCATCAAGTCAACATGTTCACGACATTTTATCTTCCAATTCCATATAGTGGCTCAATTAGGTTCCTTAATATGAGTTGGAGTACTGTTCATGAGGGACACAATGGATCAAGTGTCACTCAAAATGGAGTTTAGTTGGACCTTCAATAAGAGTTTCCAAAACAGCAAAAGAACTGTTTTATCGCTAATTGACCTTGACATGTTGACATGCCGCGTTCTCGAAATTTTGTTAAACAACTTAACATGGTCCCAAAATAAAAGTTGGAGTGTATGTGGTGTAGTAGATCATGCAAAAAGTTGGCTTAAGTTTGACCTCATTTTGATCAGCAAAATTGAGTTTCCTTATTGGTTAGTAACGTGTTGACATTGCTAACTTAGATGCTAATTATTTCCTAACTTGTTGCCCTAATGACCTGAGTCTCTTAATAGAAAATAAAGAGCATTAGGTGCACTGCAAACTCTGTTTTGGGCCCAAGTCCAAACTCAGCCCGTAGTTGGCCCAAATCCACGTCCACCTTGCCTACTCTATTGCCCGCCACGTGCTCGACAAAACGCCTCCACCGGTGACACGCGCCTGGTGCGTGGCAACCAGGCGCAAGGTCACGTTCCACTGCATCTCCACGCGTCCAAGCTCCCTCTATCGCCATCGCACTCATTCTGCATCACTGCCGTCGCGTCCGCCTTCCTCCCGCGCGTCCCTCTGTGCTTGCCTCGCCGCGCTCCATGGCCACCGCACAGGTGGCCACACTGTTCGCCTACCCCCGCGGCTTGCCGTCGGTAGCCACCGCGCGTGTGTGACCGCGGCCTAACCGCGATACGGTCGGGACACCAAGGGTGTGCGCTGCAGCAACCGCCGGGGAGAGGCTCCAGCGGGACCGCGGCCGGCCATCCCTCCTCCATGGCCGACGAACAGAGGCCACGCCGGCCACCGTGGCCAAGTCGCCTTAGGCCACCTCGCTACAAACCGAGGCCACCAGCAGTTGCGCCCAAGTACCACCGATCTCCAGAGCTGCCTCTGCGCCCAAGGCGACTCTGCGGGTTCGCTGCCGGCGAGCCGCCGCCGCTGCTGCCGCTCCGGCCCGTGGCTAGGAGTCCACGGTTCTTCTCCGACAGCGATTCGGCCTTCCCCGGGTGCGAGTAGGCACGCTGGTACTCGTGCCTCCCTTCGCCATCGCCACCGGTGACTACATCACCGGAGACCGGCCGGCCCCCAATTTCCCCTGCTTTCGATCTACTGTGAAGCCAGGGAGGGACCTCGCGGGCATGAATTCGAGTTCACTAAGGGTCCTAAATGCAAATCCGTAGACTCATTTGAATAGTGCGGGTAGGACCTATTTGCTTAGTTTAATTAAAGTTCTTTCAGGGGCCAAAATGAATAACCTGTGACTTAGTTGAGTAGTACCTTGTACTGCGGGTTGATTCTAGAAAGTCCAGGGGCCTCGAGGCAAAAGTGCTTTTCTTTTTCGGTTTAATTTTTTATTTTACAGATTTCAGTGTTGAACTTTGGAAATTCATAGTAATTAGTAGAAAAATCATAAAATAGCAAATGAGGACTTTTTGGAATCCTTGTGAAATTTTCTATGCAGTAAATCTATAATATAGCATGTTTTAGTTTAAAGTTTTACCTGTAAAAATCAATATATGCAACTAGGTTTTGAATTATAGTAGAATCTGTTATTTTTCATAACTACAGATATAGGGATCTAAATGAGGTGAAATTTTGTGGCATGCTACTATTGTGATGTGTGATGTCTGGTAAAAATTTCAGGATTTTAAGACTTATAGTTTAGGAGCTATAAAAATAACAAATGCCATATGCTGCTTTGCTTCTATTCTGGACAGTGCTGCATGTATGCATTGTTTGGCTCAGTTAAGTTATGAATCATGCCTTGTTGATAATAAATAAGTTGTAGTACTTTTCATAATATTTTCAAAAAGATAAAGATCACAATTTTTGGTTAAGTATATGTTTAGTTATAGTTGTTTAAAGTACTGTGGCAGTTTCTGCCCAAACCCAGACAGCATTGCTTTGTGTGCCATGTGTGACCTTGTTAGTGGCAGAATTAGTTTTAGATGTTTATAGAAAAGTTGTTCACAATTTTTTAAGCTTTCTAAAAAGTCTAGAAACATAATTATTGGATTTATAAAACTCAAGTTATAGCGGTTTAAAGTGGCATATCAGATTCTGTCCATATTTTGGACAGAGATGCAATTATTTAATTAATTGACCATGTTAACTGTAGAATCATCTTAAGATGATTACAAGAAAGTTGTAGGTAACTTTATAAGCTTTCCATAAAGTTGATAATCATGTTTTTTGGAGGTCTAGAACTCCATTTATGCTTCTCTGAAGTTTCTATCAGTTTTCTGTCTATAATTGTACCACTGCTGTTGGGCTGCATGTGTGGTGTTACTAGTGCAACTAGTTTCATGGTGTAAATGATGTTTACTGTGATTTTCGTAAATACAAAAGTTGTAGATAATTATCTTATCTTGCTTGTGTTAAATTTTTATGATCCTAGGTCTGATAGTTTAAGAGTTGCATGCTTAATAAGTCTACTGTCAAATTTTAATTACCTTCTGTGCAGACTTTAAAGATTGGCATGTTTGGTCATGATAACTTGGGAATCATGTTGAGATGATTAAAGATGAAATGTAGATAATTTCATAAGCTTTCCAGAATATCTTCTTGCAAGTCAATTGGATTTAGGGATCTCCAGTTATGATTAATTTACTGAGCTACTGTATGTATGTCCAGAAAGTGACCGATTTTAGTTGTAGTGCTTTGATTAACTTTGCCATGCTAGTGTGTTGAAGTGTGACTCATACCTTTGAAAGTACTTGGGTTAGTACCCTGTGATCTTGAGGCTTGTATCTTGCTTGATGTGCTTGCAATCTTCTATGTTATGCCCTAATAAGGATTAAGTTAATTAGCTCTAGGTGTTTATGCGAACTTTGGTATGCTTGTTTGATTACTTTGTTTATTTCACTTCTATGTATTCATACACATGCATTATTGCACCTCATTTAGGTACGCTAGCTGAAAAACTTGAAGGACATGATGTGGCATTGGAGCCAAACCCGAAGACGGTGTTTGGTGGATCCATCCCGAAGAAAGAAGGACCGGACAAGTGGTAGATTGGAGGTTGCTCGCCAAGTGACTTCATCTGACATACTCTAACTTGAGTCGGACCCCAGGCAAGCCACGGAGCATTATAAGCCTCCTACCTTCAAAGCAATTAATTATATATATGTTATAAGTATTGTTGCATTAAGTGATAGGAGTTGGTTGAAAACATTGCTGCATTATATCATTCCTTGTCCAGATATATGAATCCTTGAATCCTACATAGACTAGGATCGAGTAGATGCTTAGCCCTGCTTTAAGCGGTAGAAGTCAGGTGATTTCCTGTCACCTGCGAGATGTAGGGATATTCATATATGGCACGGTTGGCTATATTGCTATCGTGGAATGGAACCATGTGTTAATAAAATGAAATGAGACCGGGCGGGATGACGATAGTGAAGCAATAAGGCATGGAGGTCTTGGGTGTGGATCTATCCCCGTCTGAGTCGTTTAAGGACCGATTCGCTGTACGTCCTTGATTCATGTTGAACGCAGTCTAACACTTAGTTGGCCGGATAAGTCGTTCCGACCGCGAAGTCGAGTAGTATAGTTCAGGCCGGGAATCGAATGGTAGGTTGCATCTTGGAGGAGAGAAAGGATGTGCTTGGGGACATTGGCGTGAGACCAAGGGGGGGTTAGAGTCCCTATCACCTGGCAGAGTGTCGCCCTTGGGGACGCGACATCATTCGGACCCGCGATTCCTGAACTGTACGAAAGGTGACCTGAGCAGCCCTCGCCAGGCGTGACTCGGTGAGTGTTAGAAATACCCCTCCAGCTGGATAGGAATTCAATTCGAATCGCCGTCGCTCCCGGTTAGTGAGCACTTGACTTGAGCAGCGGCAACGTAGATTCCATTAAATTGAACGGATGGTTAATTGGATAACGATGGAAAGTTTACCTCAATTTATACCTGCTATGGTTAATATTGTTTGCTCCTAATAAAGTGAGTGCTCTAGTACAGGTTCTAATATAGATGACAGGTTAATGATAATTAACTTGATGCTTAAGCATTAATGATTACTTATCCATAATAAGCTTTTATGCAAAATGTTGTCAAGCTAGCCCACTTTATAACAGCCTTGCATGATCCTTGGTGTCACTTTATTTCTGGTTTTTGACGGGTAAGTCTAGTTGAGTACATTGTCGTACTCAGGGTTTTATCCCCACTTGTTGCGGGTTGTGATGTATCATGGCGACTGCAAGAGTTGGTTGGCTCCTGCCGTAAAGGCGGAGTGTGATCACGGGCATGATTCTTCTGAGTTCTCTTCTCTCTAATGCTTTTGTTGGAAGTCGACCTTGGTACTGGCATGTATTTGAAATAAGATTAATGTTAGTTTTAAATTGCTTTGCTTCCGCTACTTTTGAACTTAAGTTGTAATAACTATGTTGAACTCCGATGTATATTGAATTACTTGTGAAATGGTTGTAACATATGACTTGTTATGTTGAATAACTACGATATTGGCTTGTATGTTGGTTGGTTTGAAATCCCTCGTGATTTCACGGGACTACCGGAGTTATATGGGCTCAAGTGCGAGAATTTGATCACTTCGGTGATTGTTTTTGTACTTGTGCTCTTATAATTTGGACGGTTCCGTTACACTAATGCCCTTGGCTTGGGTGATACATTTGAGAAGAACCCCATTTCGCCCTCGCTTGTAGAGGGTACCACCTACCATTTGATAGCTCATGGCTTTACGGCTGGTTCATTCTATATTTGTATCGTCAGCCAGAGTAGCCTGGTTTGTGAGGTATGCCTGAATTGGATCCATCTAGTTTCCCCATTTCCAACTAGAGCGGCAGCACGAGCCGTATCGCCCAGCAAGACTTCCCAAGGAAGTCACTGAGTATTGCCTCGTCGCTTGATGGATCAGGCGTGGGGTTTGGACCCAAATTTGACATCGGGATAGAGGGTTTGGTTAGCACTTCGACCAGGACGTCTCCTGGTAGGTGCTGTCATTTAGCTACTCAGCTAGCGAGCATATCAGCATCTAAGTTTAGTTTCTCAGGATGTATTGGACCTCGAGTCTATCGAATTTAGATTCCAATCATCTGTATGCCTGTAAATATGCAGCCATGTTCTCATTTGTTGCTCGATAGTCCTTGCTGGTCTCTTTAGCAACTATTTCTGAATCCCCTTTCACAAGTAGTCATTTAACCCCCAAGGATATGGCAATTCATAAACTAGTTAACAGGCCCTCATATTCGGTAATGTTGTTAGTTGGAGAAGGATCATTAAAATCAATTTGAATTGCGTACCTCATGGCATCCCCTTCTGGAGATATTAAGATGATTCTAGCCCCTGCACCATTCTTGCATGTTGCTCCATCATAGAACATCAACCAGTGTTCGAGGTTTTAGGCCACCTCCTCGGGTTTGGGATTTGTCCATTCTCTAACAAAATCTACTAGCGCCTACGATTTGATCGCAGTCCTAGGCACAAACTCTATGTTATATTGGCCTAACTCGACTGACCATTGAGTGATTCTACCAACGGCATCTGGATTATGAATAATGGTACCGAGTGGATATGAAGAAACCACTTTGATCTTGTGACTTAAGAAATAATGCTTAAGCTTATGAGAAGAAATCAATATGGCATAGAGTAATTTTTGGATGTTTGGGTACGTGGATCGGGCATCATGTAGTACTTCGCTCACAAAATACATGGGGTGTTGTTTTGCTGACTTCTTGTCTTGATGCTTGACCACCAGGACCGCGCTGACACCTATTGGAGTTGCTGCTACATAAAGGAGCATGGTTTCACCATCTTTGGGAGGAACAAGTATAGGTAATTGTTTCAAGTATTGCTTGAATGCCTAGAATTCTTCTTCAGCCTGTTCGCTCCAAAGAAAACCATCATGCTTCTTTAATAATTTACAAAATGGAATACCTCATTCGCCTGACTTGGATACGAATTGACTCAAGGCTGCCATTATGCCAGCTAGCTTCTAGATTTTTTTCCTATTGCATGGAGACTACATGTCATCGATAGCCTTGACCTTCTTCGGGTTAGCGTCGATGCCCTGATGAGACACCAAGTACCTGAGTAGCTTACCTAAGGAAATGCCAAAAGAACATTTGTCAGGATTTGGCATCATCTTGTTCCTACGTAAGTTACTAAAAGTTTCTTCTAGATCGGCGATTAGATCACCTTTGAATTTTCTTTTAACAACGATATCATTAGTTGATTGTCAGGTACCCTATCATTAGTCTCTTTGGTAGCTTCGCCTTGACCAGGGCTTACTTCTTTAATTATTGGCAAGGATTGAGACTCTATGTTGGTTTGAAGCCTGTTGATGGTCATTAAACACCAAATATACCCGTCAATTATTGCATACTTGATATGAAATGAATTGCAAAGCATAGTTGTATGATTTGATTCTAACAAGTTCCACGAGTTTTGGTGCTCTCATTTGTCTTATAGGATTTACAATTTTTTATAGAATAAAAGTATCTCAAATGATGAATTAGAGTGCACCATTGCGAAAAGCTCGTCGAGACGATCAAAATAGACCTATCATTTGTTATATTCGGAGTTTGAGATCAAATTCTACCGTGGCACATATGTGGGAAGGCTCTAGAAGGTACTAGAAGACACCACAACGAAGATGGGCCCGAAAGGCCACGAAAGTGTGTCGGGCGGCACCCCCCTAGGGTCGGGCGGCACCCCCTGGAGCCTGTTTGTCTCCGGCTTCTAGAAACTTCCTCCACCGCCTCCTAGGATACATCTAAGCCATATGTCAAGTCGGTTTGATTGAAGGACTTACATTCATCCCACCGGGCTATAAAAGGAGACCCCTACACCCTCCCTAGAGCATCCCAATAGCCTAATTCATATTCTCTCATTAGGATTAAGAGAGGAGTCCCATGAATGGATCTACCTCCTAGAGCTAGCCATCAAGAGAAGATTAGTCCTCTATAGGATCTAATCTTATGAATAGAAATAGTGAGATAGAGAGTGAGGGAAGAGTTTGGAGGAGATGTCGGTCTGTCGGTGCTCCCTCTATGGCTTGTACTTTAGCGGATTCAAGTTCTTCGACATTTCTCTGGTAATCAACTTCTGTTCCAAGCTTAATATTGTTTATATTTATTGTTCCATCTTGTTTGTGACTCTTTTGAGTGCTTTTATTCTTGTTTCGGATAGAGTAGAGTATTAATCTTAAGTGTAGGCGTGGTATTTAGGCTTAGGTTTAATCATGAATGCCCCTTGTTAGCCGGAAGGTGGTAGATCGCGTAGGGGACAGCTGTGTTGAGTCCTTTGTAGTCCATCTCCCGTTAATAGGATTGGTAGGCCAAATGGTGCTCATAGGGAAGAAACTCTGATTTTGTTCCTTGGGAGACATCGCCCTAGTTGGATATAGAAGACAAAAGTAGAGGACCCTTAGTTATCCTCTCTACACCCTTAATTATCCTAACCTTGTTGCTACTCTTAGTTATCACAACCTATAACCCAGTTATCATCCTTTTGTTAAGTTATATCATAGTTAGTCTCACATGTTTCCCTATGGATACGATATTTAAAACCTCTGGGTGAAAGTTACAACGGTATCCTTGCGCTTGCGGATTATTCCTTATGATTATTCTGTGTGCGTTAAAAAATGCCAATGGGAAGCGTCAGAACCTTGGTCTCTAGCAAGGTCAGAGCCTTGAGTCTGGCTTTGGCTGCTTTAGAACTCTCAGGAACTGGCTGTTTGGTCGTGGCCTCAAGAAGCGGCATTGTCATAACAGGCGCAGGTAGAGTTGCTGCTGGCATTGTCATGATAGCCGGGTTCGCTGCTTTCTGTTGCTTTGATGGTGGTTCGGTCGGGTCTGCTAGAACTTGCTTAAACTGCTTGATTAAGTCAAGAGTTTTCATGTCTGTTGACGGTCCTTAAGTACCAAATATAGTTATCAAATAAATAAAGAAAAGGATCCAAATGCAACCAACACCTAGACTTAGGGTTTTATCTGATAGAATTCCACGAGTTTTGGTGTTTGTCTGTTTCTGTAGGGGGTTATCAGAAAATACGGAGGAAAGGCCCACACGTCGGGTTTACATAGAGATAATAACGTGTTCACCAATTTTCTATCATCTAGAAGACTCCAGAAGCCACGAGAACGAACGGGAGGCCGAACGGGCCCGGAGGCAGGGCGCCCGCCCTGCTCCCTAGGGCGCCCACCCTGGCCTGAGAGCCAATCAGGCTCCGTCTCGCGGATTATGCTCCACCGACCTAAGGGATCAAGGAAAACCGTGCGATTAATGTCGGTTTGATCCGACGGCCCACGTTCACTTGAGGGGGCTATATAAGCAGGACCCCTGGCCCCTGGAGGAGGCACTCCCTCATTCTCAATTCCTCAAACCCTAATCTCAGGAGGAGAGTCTCTGATCAAGCCCTAGAGCCACCACATCAACTAGATCTCTAGTATAGCATAGCTACATAGGATTAGAACTAGAAGGAGTCAATCTTCGATTGGTTTCCGGATCTGTCAAGAGGATTCTTGGTAATTCCTTTACTGTTCTTCATTGTTCATCTTTGTTCTTCAATATTATGAATACAACTTTGTTCTATTTCAATATATTGATTATGACTTTGCTCTACTTGTTTATGTTTGCAATTATATTGTTCTTAGTTTATCGTAGTTATACGCTTGGCTTAGTTAGATTGGAATTATATACATGTTTAGGATCGTATAGCGTTTATCCATCGGATCCATGGGTAAATGATAAATATTGTGTAGGCGTGGTGCTTAGACCATATTTATCTGCGATTGCACCTTATATGCCGGATCGTGGGGTGGTCCGCGATGGTGACAGCTTCGTTGGTTCTTATATAGTCCCCCTCCCGTGTGTAAGGCAGGCATAGCAACATTATTACGGGAGAGTGATTGCTATGTTTCTCATCTTCCATGATAATATCACTATGCATGGGCGTAGTCCTTTTTTGCAATGATTGCCAAGTGTACTTGCACTAACTATGATATGCTAGACTTTATAGTTAAGAATAACTTAGGAAATATCCTTGTAGTTCGTCCTAATACCATGCTAATGACTTGCTAGAATATCTGTTGAGGTGCTTATCATTATTATATGTGGCTAGCTGATCAGATTAATTATCTTTGTCACCATTCATACTTTGTCTATATTTTATGTGACACTTACCCCTGTATGCAAGAGATAGATGAATGCTCTCACTTATACATGCAATGATTGATACTCATTCCTATATTCCATTCCATAATCAACATTGATGTTAGTAATCCCTTCCCAGTGGTAAAAATATAAATAATGATACCTGGAATACTTCCCGGTTAAAATGCTACATCGATATTAATCTGTGCGCTTGCAGATCTTATTTATTATTTATTTAGAAGAGCAGTTGCATATTTCAATACCGCGTCTCTCATGTCATGCTGGGGATGACAACTTGGCTTAAGTGGCATGAGGGATAGGTTCGGCATTTTTGGCGCCGTTATCAGAATTAGAAAACTAAGTCTACTTTTGGTAATGACGTTAAGAATGCCCAACAAGCATTTTTGGCGCCGTTGCCGGGGAAGGTTGATTTACTAACAAGGAATGAATACGGAATTTGAGTCATCATTCGCATCATTAAGTGATTGAGATCATCAATTCTCCCATACAGATTTACCCCTGTATTTTTCCATTCTTATTGTTTTGCAGGGTGATGTATGAATAGAGGACATCTTCCAGAAAATTTTGTTGACAACCCCGAAGCATTAATCAGAGGGGCAAGAGCCAAGCTCAAGAAGTCAACACTTCGACGCAACACTTCATCCAATCCAGAAGACCGCCGAAGTTTCATCCGGAATTTGTCAACAGAGTTCGCAACCATGGCGAACAAGACGATCCATGAGTTCTCAGCTCCCACTACGGACAACATCCGCACTGGACCTGCCGCGGCCATCGACAAGAACTTTGAGCTCAAGCCAGGGCTCATCAACATGGTACAAGCCAACCAGTTTTGTGGGAAGCCGCACGAAGATGCAAGTGCTCATCTCCAACACTTCCTAGAGATTTGCAGCACATTCACTATATTAGATGTTCCCAGAGACGCCATACTACTTCGCCTTTTCCCATTCTCACTATTGGGGAGAGCGAAGCAGTGGTTCTACGCGACGAAGGATAAGAACACTACGTGGGCACTCTGCTCTACGAACTTTCTGGCTAAGTTCTTTCCCATGGGCAAGACCAATGCTCTCCGTGGGAAGATTACAAGTTTTCAGCAACAACATGATGAATCCGTTAGAGAAGCATGGGAGCGCTTTCAAGATTACATCCTAGAATGTCTCCATCATGGAATGGAAAGCTGGCTACTTATGCAGACTTTCTATCATGGGCTCATCACTAGTGCTCGTGAGACCATGGATGCTGCAGCTAGAGGCGCATTTCTATCACTCACCATACCACAAGCTACAGCCCTTGTGGAGAAGATGGCGTCCAACCAAGGTTGGAACGAAGAGAGGACTCAAACACGCAAGAAGGGTGGAGGTATGCACCAGCTCAAGGAGGTAGACATGCTATCTGCAAAGTTAGACCTACTCATGAAAAAGCTCGATGACAAAGCTGGAGACAAAAGAGAAGTCATGAACGTCTACGACTCTCACATGACTTGTGAGGAATGTGGAGATACTGGACACTCAGGCAATCACTGCACTGAGATGCTTGAGGATGCAAGGTACATCAACAACAACAACTACTACTACAACCGTCCTCAACAAAATCAAGGTTGGAATCAACAGAGGCCTAACTACTCAGGTAACTACTCAGGTAATTATCAAGGTAATAACTCTTACAACAACAATAATAATTTTCCACCCCTGAGAGAGTTAGTGTCTAATCAAGGAAAGCTAATGGATAACTTGTCTAAGAAATTAGCATCCAATGATAAAATACTAGAAGACATAAATAATAGAATGGATAATTTCTCTACTGCCATCAAAAACCAAATTAGCTTTAATAAAATGATTGAATCTCAGTTAAATCAAATAGTTGCTGCTGTTCCTCCTACTAACCCCGGTATACCATCACAACCGGAAGGATTAGAATCTGCAAATCTTGTAGACATGTTTGATGCAGGTAACTATTGGAGTAATCCCGCTGTCGAAGTACATAATGACTTTCTGCCAGTCAAGAGAGGCGATCCAGGACGCCCCGTCATCCCGATCTCCATCGGCATGGTGGACTTCCCAGAAGCACTCTGCGACTTTGGCTCCAGCGTCAACATTATGCCCAGGGTACTCTATGAAAAATTCTTTACATATCCTTTATCAGAAACAACTATGTGTTTGCAGCTTGCAGATCGGACACTAAGCTTTCCTAAAGGAATATTAAAGAACATGTGTGTCCGAGTTGGTACCTCGTATGCTCCAGCTGACTTCGTGGTGATAGAGACTGGGTCCGATGAGAGGTCACCAGTTATTCTAGGAAGGCCATTCCTGAACACCTCGGGAGCTGTCATCTACGCCAGCGCTGCGAAGATCAACTTCAACATCAAGGGGAGGAAGGAGACGTTTTCCTTCAAGAACAAGATTACACAAATCCCAGAGCAACCCCAACATGAACCAAGGAAGAGGACCAACAGGAGGAACAAGCAGAACAAGAACAACCAAGGATGGACCGAATCAGCTAAGATGGTCACTGCAGTTCAAGGAGGTCAAGATGGTCGACTCAAGTCGCCCTTCCTGAACAAGAAGGACGACCCAGGTATGCCAAGCATTGAGTGCTCAATCAATGGATACTCCTTTCAGAAGGCGCTCTGCGACACTGGATCAGGCGTCAACATAATGGCCACAGTCACCTATCAGCTCTTGTACGGGACCATGCCCTTAAAACCAACATACACTCAGCTCCAGATGGCAGATCAGACACCCCGAAAGGTCGAAGCTATAGTAACCGATGTCCCTGTTAAAATTAACGATCATTTTGTCCATACAGACTTTCAGGTCATTGACATGGGAGACGACGAGTACGATCCACCCATCATCCTAGGAAGACCGTTCCTAGGCACCGTCAAAGCAATCATCTACATTGGAACCGGAGAAGTCCATATGCATTTCCCCTCTGAGAAGGTACGCCGCTACTTTAATGACCCTAACTATATAGTTGAAGATTCTAAGCAGGTCAGGACAAGAAGAAGGTGACGTAACCGTAACCAAAGGAGGCAAACCATCAAGGACGTATGGGCAGACTATGAAGGAGAGGTCATAAGGCCCGAGGATACACAACAGGAGACCGAAGCACCAAGTCGGGTATGGAAAGTGAAGACAGTTACACAAGAAGAGGAGGCGCTGCCGGAACCACCGTCTACGCCACCCAAATCCCAGGACAACTAAGAAGAAAAGAAGTCCTGTTCGGAGGACTTAAAAACACCGAACGCCGTGCCAAGAGGTAAACTTGGTAGTTATCATTTTCCCTTTAATTATTGCTCAGTTAATCATGTTCATTCTGTCTAAAAAAATGTTGAAAACAGTAAGCCCCATGTGAGTATGCGAGTGGCATAAAACCCATAAGTACATTCACTGTGGTGGCATAAAAAAAATAATAATATATATTTTTTCTGTTCTATAAAAATGAAAATAAAAATAGAGAGTGACATTTATCAAGGAAGCTCAAACATGATAAAGGCTAGATATTTATGCTAACGCTTAATCAAGTTCCACGAAGCTTTGTTGTCTATTTGAGCTCCACAGAATTCAGGTAGACTAGCAGACGGAGGATATCCTAATCGTTGTCAGGTGCTGCCGACATTCAAATACACCTCTGCACCTGCTAGCTACATCAGAAGAAATTACGTCAAGATCCAGCTTGGGGGAGAGCACCCCCATTTATCCCGATAAGTATTTTTATCTACATTTATACCTATGCTTTATTAAAATAAAAAGATGCATAATCATGAAAACCCAAATAAATATTTTGTGTTTATATATATTTGCTTAGTTTAATAAATAAATAAAGTAGCTATGCTAAACTGAATCTTGAAAATAAAACTCTAGCACGGATATGATGAATAGTTGCTCTGCCTAATTTTCAAATTTGTTTTCTCTCTAGTTTAGACATAACTGTTATAATTTAAAACTGGCTCTAAACCTGAACTAGTGGGAAGAGAACTTGATCTGAAGTCTAAGTTGTTAGCGGATATGATATGGGAAGGTTGAGCTGCTGTTTATCTGTTCCTAGAGATGCTAGAATTCTGGAGAATTTTATCTTTGAAAATCTTTAAAATGTTGCATGATGAGTTCCTGTATGATGAGAGTTTAAATTCCTACCATAGCCATATATACATGCTTGTTAGATTAAGAGCCGCACTTTTACTACTTACTGCTTATGGGCATTGAGTGTGGTCAAGCTGTGTAGACCCTTAGGAACTTGTCATGTGGTTAAAATCAAGATTCACTTGCACGTTCACTCATATATGCTGCTTCTATTCCGGAAGTACGCATCCAGATATATCCACTCATTTCCATCTCCAGATTCACCCAAAATTATTCTACTCCTGACCCGGGAGAGAATAGCCAAAAACATTATCCCATTCCTGTTATTCCCTGTGAAGTTAATGCTCAAGTCATTTCTACTACCACTTGCTATATTTTCAAAAGAGGGAGATTGCTCTAAAAAAATATAAATACGAGGAAATAAAAAGGAGCAAGTGCTCGGAACCTCGAAGAAAGAAAAAGTGAGACGAGAGGTAAAAATGGACAAGTGTCCGACAGTAGAATTAGGGGTACAAGATACCCACCTGAGAGAAAAAAAAATATAGAGCATCTCATTCCCCTCAAAAGTTTTAAAAAGCAAGAAAGGTATGTATTCCCTCAAAAAGAGCATTAGACTTTTGTTATCACCATACACCACTCATTCACCACACATGCACATCTTGATTTGACTTATTGACTTGTTTCTCTGGATCCATGGTTTGACTATGCAATAAATATTCTATGAGTATGTATACTGTATCTCCCACCTATGAGCTCCAGATATCAAAGCCTTATTAGAGTAGGGTGAGAGAGAAGGCAATGTCACTACGCCTTATACCATAAATACCACATACTTTGAGAGAGAAGGCATATACCATTACTGCCTTGGTAAGGATCCAGAAATACCACAAAAGAGAGACCCGAGAAAGTCATACAAGGAATCTCTGTGTTTTATTTGAAAAATTTGCAAAAACTCCAGAGCTATAGCTGATCAAGAATAAGAGACATGGCGTTTGACTAGACCGTTCTATCTTTTAACCACTCAAGATGCAGGTGACGGTTGCAAGCCCCATGGTGAAAGGTAAAATGAGTAAGTTTTAAGTCTTGACAGTTTACTCTAACTCAGGGATGAGACCTTATTTGAAAGCATATGTACCGTCAATGTTCAAAGGCGTTGCAGCAACTTCTGATCCATAATGAGTCTATCCTTGCTCAGGGACGAGCAAGAGGTAAGCTTGGGGGAGTTTGTTGATGGTCCTTAAGTACCAAATATAGTTATCAAATAAATAAAGAAAAGGATCCAAATGCAACCAACACCTAGACTTAGGGTTTTATCTGACAGAATTCCACGAGTTTTGGTGTTTGTCTGTTTCTGCAGGGGGGTTATCAGAAAATACGGAGGAAAGGCCCACACGTCGAGTTTACATAGAGATAATAACGTGTTCACCGATTTTCTATCATCTAGAAGACTCCGGAAGCCACGAGAATGAACGGGAGGCCGAACGGGCCTGGAGGCAGGGCACCCGCCCTGCTCCCTAGGGCGCCCGCCCTGGCCTGAGAGCCAATCAGGCTCCGTCTCGCGGATTATGCTCCACCGACCTAAGGGATCAAGGAAAACCGTGCGATTAATGTCGGTTTGATCCGACGGCCCACGTTCACTTGAGGGGGCTATATAAGCAGGACCCCTGGCCCCTGGAGGAGGCACTCCCTCATTCTCAATTCCTCAAACCCTAATCTCAGGAGGAGAGTCTCTGATCAAGCCCTAGAGCCACCACATCAACTAGATCTCTAGTATAGCATAGCTACATAGCATTAGAACTAGAAGGAGTCAATCTTCGATTGGTTTCCGGATCTGTCAAGAGGATTCTTGGTAATTCCTTTACTGTTCTTCATTGTTCATCTTTGTTCTTCAATATTATGAATACAACTTTATTCTATTTCAATATATTGATTATGACTTTGCTCTACTTGATTATATTTGCGATTATATTGTTCTTAGTTTATCGTAGTTATACGCTTGGCTTAGTTAGATTGGAATTATATACATGTTTAGGATCGTATAGCGTTTATCCATTGGATCCATGGGTAAATGATAAATATTGTGTAGGCGTGGTGTTTAGACCATATTTATCTGCGATTGCACCTTATATGCCGGATCGTGGGGTGGTCCGCGATGGTGACAGCTTCGTTGGTTCTTATATAGTCCCCCTCCCGTGTGTAAGGCAGGAAGAGCAACATTATTACGGGGGAGTGATTGCTATGTTTCTCATCTTCCTTGATAATATCACTATGCATGGGCGTAGTCCTTTCTCGCAATGATTGCCAAGTGTACTTACACTAACTATGATATGCTAGACTTTATAGTTAAGAATAACTTAGGAAATATCCTTGTAGTTCGTCCTAATACCATGCTAATGACTTGCTAGAATATCTGTTGAGGTGCTTATCATTATTATATGTGGCTAGCTGATCAGATTAATTATCTTTGTCACCATTCATACTTTGTCTATATTTTATGTGACACTTACCCCTGTATGCAAGAGATAGATGAATGCTCTCACTTATACATGCAATGATTGATACTCATTCCTATATTCCATTCCATAATCAACATTGATGTTAGTAATCCCTTCCCAGTGGCAAAAATATAAATAACGATACCTGGAATACTTCCCGGTTAAAATGCTACATCGGGTATTAATCTGTGCGCTTGCAGATCTTATTTATTATTTATTTAGAAGAGCAGTTGCATATTTCAATACCGCGTCTCTCATGTCATGCTGGGGATGACAACTTGGCTTAAGTGGCATGAGGGATAGGTTCGGCATTTTTGGCGTCGTTATCAAAATTAGAAAACTAAGTCTACTTTTGGTAATGACGTTAAGAATGCCCAACAAGCATTTTTGGCGCCGTTGCCGGGGAAGGTTGATTTACTAACAAGGAATGAATACGGAATTTGAGTCATCATTCGCATCATTAAGTGATTGAGATCATCAATTCTCCCATACAGATTTACCCCTGTATTTTTCCATTCTTATTGTTTTGCAAGGTGATGTATGAATAGAGGACATCTTCCAGAAAATTTTGTTGACAACCCCAAAGCATTAATCAGAGGGGCAAGAGCCAAGCTCAAGAAGTCAACACTTCGACGCAACACTTCATCCAATCCAGAAGACCGCCGAAGTTTCATCCGGAATTTGTCAACAGAGTTCGCAACCATGGCGAACAAGATGATCCGCGAGTTCTCAGCTCCCACTACGGACAACATCCGCACTGGACCTGCCGCGGCCATCGACAAGAACTTTGAGCTCAAGCCAGGGCTCATCAACATGGTACAAGCCAACCAGTTTTGTGGGAAGCCGCACGAAGATGCAAGTACTCATCTCCAATACTTCCTAGAGATTTGCAGCACATTCACTTTATTAGATGTTCCCAGAGACGCCATACTACTTCACCTTTTCCCATTCTCACTATTGGGGAGAGCGAAGTAGTGGTTCTACGCGACGAAGGATAAGAACACTACGTGGGCACTCTGCTCTATGAACTTTCTGGCTAAGTTCTTTCCCATGGGCAAGACCAATGCTCTCCGTGCGAAGATTACAAGTTTTCAGCAACAACATGATGAATCTATTCCAGAAGCATGGGAGCGCTTTCAAGATTACATCCTAGAATGTCCCCATCATGGAATGGAAAGCTGGCTACTTATGCAGACTTTCTATCATGGGCTCATCACTAGTGCTCGTGAGACCATGGATGCTGCAGCTGGAGGCGCATTTCTATCACTCACCATACCACAAGCTACAGCCCTTATGGAGAAGATGGCGTCCAACCAAGGTTGGAACGAAGAGAGGACTCAAACACGCAAGAAGGGTGGAGGTATGCACCAGCTCAAGGAGGTAGACATGCTGTCTGCAAAGTTAGACCTACTCATAAAAAAAGCTCGATGACAAAGCTGGAGACAAAAGAGAAGTCATGAACGTCTACGACTCTCACATGACTTGTGAGGAATGTGGAGATACTGGACACTCAGACAATCACTGCCCTGAGATGCTTGAGGATGCTAGGTACATCAACAACAACAACAACTACAACCGTCCTCAACAAAATCAAGGTTGGAATCAACAGAGGCCTAACTACTTAGGTAACTACTCAGGTAATTATCAAGGTAATAACTCTTACAACAACAATAATAATTTTCCACCCCTGAGAGAGTTAGTGTCTAATCAAGGAAAGCTAATGGATAACTTGTCTAAGAAATTGGCATCCAATGATAAAATACTAGAAAACATAAATAATAGAATGGATAATTTCTCTACTGCCATCAAAAACCAAATTAGCTTTAATAAAATGATTGAATCTCAGTTAAATCAAATAGCTGCTATTGTTCCTGCTACTAACCCCGGTATACCATCACAACCGGAAGGATTAGAATCTGCAAATCTTGTGGACATGTTTGATGCAGGTAACTATTGGAGTAATCCCGCTGTCGGAGTACATAATGACCTTCTGCCAGTCAAGAGAGGCGATCCAGGACGCCCGTCATCCCGATCTCCATCGGCATGGTGGACTTCCCAGAAGCACTCTGTGACTTTGGCTCCAGCGTCAACATTATGCCCAGGGTACTCTATGAAAAATTCTTTACATATCCTTTATCAGAAACAACTATGTGTTTGCAGCTTGCAGATCGGACACTAAGCTTTCCTAAAGGAATATTAAAGAACATGTGTGTCCGAGTTGGTACCTCGTATGCTCCAGCTGACTTCGTGGTGATAGAGACTGGGTCCGATGAGAGGTCACCAGTTATTCTGGGAAGGCCATTCCTGAACACCTCGGGAGCTGTCATCTACGCCAGCGCTGCGAAGATCAACTTCAACATCAAGGGGAGGAAGGAGACGTTTTCCTTCAAGAACAAGATTACACAAATCCCAGAGCAACCCCAACATGAACCAAGGAAGAGGACCAACAGGAGGAACAAGCAAAACAAGAACAACCAAGGATGGACCGAATCAGCTAAGATGGTCACTGCAGTTCAAGGAGGTCAAGATGGTCGACTCAAGTCGCCCTTCCTGAACAAGAAGGACGACCCAGGTATGCCAAGCATTGAGTGCTCAATCAATGGATACTCCTTTCAGAAGGCGCTCTGTGACACTGGATCAGGCGTCAACATAATGGCCACAGTCACCTATCAGCTCTTGTACGGGACCATGCCCTTAAAACCAACATACACTCAGCTCCAGATGGCAGATCAGACATCCCGAAAGGTCGAAGCTATAGTAACCGATGTCCCTGTTAAAATTAACGATCATTTTGTCCATACAGACTTTCAGGTCATTGACATGGGAGACGATGAGTACGATCCACCCATCATCCTAGGAAGACCGTTCCTAGGCACCGTCAAAGCAATCATCTACATTGGAACCGGAGAAGTCCATATGCATTTCCCCTCTGAGAAGGTACGCCGCTACTTTAATGACCCTAACTATATAGTTGAAGATTCTAAGCAGGTCAGGACAAGAAGAAGGCGACGTAACCGTAACCAAAGGAGGCAAACCATCAAGGACGTATGGGCAGACTATGAAGGAGAGGTCATAAGGCCCGAGGATACACAACAGGAGACCGAAGCACCAAGTCGGGTATGGAAAGTGAAGACAGTTACACAAGAAGAGGAGGCGCTGCCGGAACCACTGTCTACGCCACCCAAATCCCAGGACAACTAAGAAGAAAAGAAGTCCTGTTCGGAGGACTTAAAAACACCGAACGCCGTGCCAAGAGGTAAACTTGGTAGTTATCATTTTCCCTTTAATTATTGCTCAGTTAATCATGTTCATTCTGTCTAAAAAAATGTTGAAAACAGTAAGCCCCATGTGAGTATGCGAGTGGCATAAAACCCATAAGTACATTCACTGTGGTGGCATAAAAAAAAATAATAATATATTTTTTCTGTTCTATAAAAATGAAAATAAAAATAGAGAGTGACATTTATCAAGGAAGCTCAAACATGATAAAGGCTAGATATTTATGCTAACGCTTAATCAAGTTCCACGAAGCTTTGTTGTCTATTTGAGCTCCACAGAATTCATTAAGACTAGCAGACGGAGGACATCCTAATCGTTGTCAGGGTGCTGCCGACATTCAAATACACCTCTGCACCTGCTAGCTACATCAGAAGAAATTACGTCAAGATCCAGCTTGGGGGAGAGCACCCCCATTTATCCCGATAAGTATTTTTATCTACATTTATACCTATGCTTTATTAAAATAAAAAGATGCATAATCATGAAAACCCAAATAAATATTTTGTGTTTATATATATTTGCTTAGTTTAATAAATAAATAAAGTAGCTATGCTAAACTGAATCTTGAAAATAAAACTCTAGCATGGATATGATGAATAGTTGCTCTGCCTAATTTTCAAATTTGTTCTCTCTCTAGTTTAGACATAACTGTTATAATTTAAAACTGGCTCTAAACCTGAACTAGTGGGAAGAGAACTTGATCTGAAGTCTAAGTTGTTAGCGGATATGATATGGGAAGATTGAGCTGCTGTTTATCTGTTCCTAGAGATGCTAGAATTCTGGAGAATTTTATCTTTGAAAATCTTTAAAATGTTGCATGATGAGTTCCTGTATGATGAGAGTTTAAATTCCTACCACAGCCATATATACATGCTTGTTAGAATAAGAGCCGCACTTTTACTATTTACTGTTTATGGGCATTGAGTGTGGTCAAGCTGTGTAGACCCTTAGGAACTTGTCATGTGGTTAAAATCAAGATTCACTTGCACGTTCACTCATACATGCTGCTTCTACTCCGGAAGTACGCATCCACATATATCCACTCATTTCCATCTCCAGATTCACCCAAAATTATTCTACTCCTGACCCGGGAGAGAATAGCCAAAAACATTATCCCATTCCTGTTATTCCCTGTGAAGTTAATGCTCAAGTCATTTCTACTACCACTTGCTATATTTTCAAAAGAGGGAGACTGCTCTAAAAAAACGAGGAAACAAAAAGGAGCAAGTGCTCGGAACCTCGAAGAAAGAAAAAGTGAGACGAGAGGTAAAAATGGACAAGTGTCCGACAGTAGAATTAGGGGTACAATACCCACCAGAGAGAAAAAAAATAGAGCATCTCATTCCCCTCAAAAGTTTTAAAAAGCAAGAAAGGTATGTATTCCCTCAAAAAGAGCATTAGACTTTTGTTATCACCATACACCACTCATTCACCACACATGCACATCTTGATTTGACTTATTGACTTGTTTCTCTGGATCCATGGTTTGACTATGCAATAAATGTTCTATGAGTATGTATACTGTATCTCCCACCTATGAGCTCCAGATATCAAAGCCTTATTAGAGTAGGGTGAGAGAGAAGGCAATGTCACTACGCCTTATACCATAAATACCACATACTTTGAGAGAGAAGGCATATACCATTACTGCCTTGGTAAGGATCCAGAAATACCACAAAAGAGAGACCCGAGAAAGTCATACAAGGAATCTCTGAGTTTTATTTGAAAAATTTGCAAAAACTCCAGAGCTATAGCTGATCAAGAATAAGAGACATGGCGTTTGACTAGACCGTTCTATCTTTTAACCACTCAAGATGCAGGTGACGGTTGCAAGCCCCATGGTGAAAGGTAAAATGAGTAAATTTTAAGTCTTGACAGTTTACTCTAACTCAGGGATGAGACCTTATTTGAAAGCATATGTACCATCAACGTTTAAAGGCGTTGCAGCAACTTCTGATCCATAATGAGTCTATCCTTGCTCAGGGACGAGCAAGAGGTAAGCTTGGGGGAGTTTGTTGACGGTCCTTAAGTACCAAATATAGTTATCAAATAAATAAAGAAAAGGATCCAAATGCAACCAACACCTAGACTTAGGGTTTTATCTGACAGAATTCCATGAGTTTTGGTGTTGGTCTGTTTCTGCAGGGGGTTATCAGAAAATACGGAGGAAAGGCCCACACGTCGGGTTTACATAGAGATAATAACGTGTTCACCGATTTTCTATCATCTAGAAGACTCCAGAAGCCACGAGATCGAACGGGAGGCCGAACGGGCCTGGAGGCAGGGCGCCCGCCCTGGCCTGAGAGCCAATCAGGCTCCGTCTCGCGGATTATGCTCCACCGACCTAAGGGATCAAGGAAAACCGTGCGATTAATGTCGGTTTGATCCGACGGCCCACGTTCACTTGAGGGGGCTATATAAGCAGGACCCCTGGCCCCTGGAGGAGGCACTCCCTCATTCTCAATTCCTCAAACCCTAATCTCAGGAGGAGAGTCTCTGATCAAGCCCTAGAGCCACCACATCAACTAGATCTCTAGTATAGCATAGCTACATAGGATTAGAACTAGAAGGAGTCAATCTTCGATTGGTTTCCGGATCTGTCAAGAGGATTCTTGGTAATTCCTTTACTATTCTTCATTGTTCATCTTTGTTCTTCAATATTATGAATACAACTTTGTTCTATTTCAATATATTGATTATGACTTTGCTCTACTTGATTATATTTGCGATTATATTGTTCTTAGTTTATTGTAGTTATACGCTTGGCTTAGTTAGATTGGAATTATATACATGTTTAGGATCGTATAGCGTTTATCCATCGGATCCATGGGTAAATGATAAATATTGTGTAGGCGTGGTGTTTAGACCATATTTATCTGCGATTGCACCTTATATGCCGGATCGTGGGGTGGTCCGCGATGGTGACAGCTTCGTTGGTTCTTATATAGTCCCCCTCCCGTGTGTAAGGCAGGCAGAGCAACATTATTACGGGGGAGTGATTGCTATGTTTCTCATCTTCCTTGATAATATCACTATGCATGGGCGTAGTCCTTTCTCGCAATGATTGCCAAGTGTACTTACACTAACTATGATATGCTAGACTTTATAGTTAAGAATAACTTAGGAAATATCCTTGTAGTTCGTCCTAATACCATGCTAATGACTTGCTAGAATATCTGTTGAGGTGCTTATCATTATTATATGTGGCTAGCTGATCAGATTAATTATCTTTGTCACCATTCATACTTTATCTATATTTTATGTGACACTTACCCCTGTATGCAAGAGATAGATGAATGCTCTCACTTATACATGCAATGATTGATACTCATTCCTATATTCCATTCCATAATCAACATTGATGTTAGTAATCCCTTCCCAGTGGTAAAAATATAAATAACGATACCTGGAATACTTCCCGGTTAAAATGCTACATCGGTATTAATCTGTGCGCTTGCAGATCTTATTTATTATTTATTTAGAAGAGCAGTTGCATATTTCAATACCGCGTCTCTCATGTCATGCTGGGGATGACAACTTGGCTTAAGTGGCATAAGGGATAGGTTCGGCATTTTTGGCGCCGTTATCAGAATTAGAAAACTAAGTCTACTTTTGGTAATGACGTTAAGAATGCCCAACAACTGTTCGTGAAGGAGTGCTTGGTAGAACGAAGTTAAATGGAAGGTCATCGGGTTCCTTGGCGTCGGGGCAGAGCTTTTCCCTTTTCGGCAGCAAGGACTTCGGTGTCTCTATTCTTGCGCTTCTTGTCCTTACCCTTTTTCTTATCCTTCGCTGCTCGGGAGGTGTCAAGTTGTCCATGCACTCGTGCTCGAGCATCAGCTACCTTGGCCGTTGCCTCGATGATCTTGTAGAGCTCAGCCACCATTTTAGGATTTTTAATGGCTAACTTCTCAGTGGTCTTCTCATCCTTGCAGCCCTGCTTGAAGGCTACGATCACCCGATCTTCAATCATGCCGGGGATCGTGTTGTGGATATCACTGAACTGTCGAATGAAATCCCTAAGAGATTCATCGGGTTTCTAGACACATGCAAACAGATCATCCTCCTAACCGGGATGGGTGTATGTTGAATGGAAGTTGGCCTCGAACATCTGGCATAGATGAGCCCAGGACTGAATGGTACCTTCGAGTAGATTCATCAACCATGTTTAGGCCAAACCCTGTAGGACAGTCAGGGGTGATTGGCCTTTACATAGTCATCACTGTATGCTGCCTCGATAACCATGGAGTAGATCTAGATCCACTCTCTAGGGTTGGGGTGCCATCAAACTTCTCGATCGGGCTAGGCTTGAACTTCGGGGGCCAGACAACCCTCCAAAGATTTGGAGCGAATGCGCGATAGTCGGTGATCAAGACTTAGGAATTGGTGCCATAATGTTTAGCTCGATTGGTGTTGAGCATTGTTCGGGCATCCCGATTTCTCTAATTCGCATCTAGCTTGGGCCTGAGGTCCCGGCCACCGAGCGGTGCGTTATAGCGGTTGCCCACATATCGATTAGATCTCTCAGGGTGAGCATTCCGATTACGCAATTGTGACCTGGCCGATTTGGAAGGCATGGCGGCCTTTGCGTTTAGGCGCTGCTTAGCCTGATCAGCCAAGTCTTGAGCCTGTTTGATGATGGTTGCTAGTGGCATTCCTTCTTGAGCTAGGGCTCCATAGTTTCTAGGAGTGTTTTAATCTGGATATTATCTTCCTAAGCCGCACAAAAGTCAAAATTTAGATTCCTTGGGCATAGGGTAGATTATGTCACTGTTCATGCTGGAATTGTGTTGAGGGTCAGAGCGTTGCCGAGATAAGGCGGCTATCGTGATGCTAACGACCCAGCCTCAGTTGCTACTGGCATGTAATCCCGTGTAGCCATATAGATCTTATGGCTTTCGTAAGGATCAATCTCAACCTCTTCGTCTAAGCCGTCGTAGTCAAGATTGAGACAAGCAGCAGAGTCAGCTAAATCCTCTGGGATTTGACTGAACGAGGTGAAAACTTCACGGCCAGCGCAAGTTAGATCAGGATCATCGATCCCTGTCAACTTCAGATTGAAATCTCCCTAGTGCTTGAATACCAGACTTCTAAAGTGGATAGTCGGTGACACATCACAAGATGGAGATTTGATCTATGAGTATGAGTAATAATTGCCCATAATCGCAGATCTGACAGAGGATGGTGCCATAGTGGCATTGGAGCACGTCGGATCTGGATACCAAATCCTGTTGATGATTGGTATGATCGGTCTTCACGCAAGATCCCCCTATCTGGCGCGCCTCTATCGGTGTTTTTTACCAGTAGATATTTGGTTCTTGGGGAACCCCGCTTGGTGCGAAGAACAATCACAGATGGAGATGAGATTTATACTGGTTTGGGCCCTCGAGGAAGCGAGTAAAAGCCTTACGTCTAGTTGCTACTCTTATATTGCTTGTATTCGGTGAGATTGCTATTACAATGTAGCTATGCCTATGAAAGAGTTGATGGATACAACAGGGGATATTGCTAGCTATTTATATCCAGGATCAACCTGCCCTACAAGCTAAGGAGTTGTGCCCAAGTTAGAGTCCTAGCGCAATCAGGAGATATCCTTCCTTGAATAGGGTCTTCATGGGCCTTCGGGTCATCTCTGATCTGGAGTGGGTAGTCAGCAATATGGAAGTCAGGATACCCGGGGGTATGGCATCGACAATCTTGTCATCATCGCCTTTGCCCAACATGTCACTAGTAGATGGATCTTGCTCTTTTTCTTCTTCCCAGCGAAGTCATAAAAACGTGTGTTGATGCCACATAGGAACCAGATCACACACCAGCATGGGCTAGCATGCCCGCGTGTAGGGTCGAGATGGCAGACTAGAGGGGGGCTGAATAGTCCTTTCTAAAATTAATCGTGCCAACTAACAGAAACAAATGTGGAATTAAATCTATCAGTCTAGCTAAAACTACATCCCTCCATCTAAGTTCTTAAGCACCTTATAAAATATCCTAATTAGGCAACAATGGTGCTGGGCTAGCTAGAGTTCACCTAATTGTTGGTATTTCTTTACATTTACAGAAAGAATCCGCAAGCATACGAAATTACCATTGTAGCTTTCACCCGGAAGTATTCAGGGTATCATATTTCTATAGGGAACAGAGGTATTTCTTCTAGCTAATTCATCCATGGACAACACAAAGATAGCTGGTGAGGGTAGAGAAGAATTCCTATGGCTTAGGGTCTAAGGATAGATAAACTTTACTCCTTCTTACTTACTTCGGGCATTGACATACACTTGGTTTGCCAAGCGATACTGGCCTCCAGCTCTATGCCGTATCCGAACATGGGGAATTATGAAGGATGGACAAGGCTGTCACCACTTGCCGCCTACCCCTCAACTAGGGGATACGAGGCAAACGAAGGTAGCCTCTAGCCTAGACACCACGTCTATGCTATCGACTACTACTCTAGTGTCGATCAGGGTGATCCGTCTTTATCGAGAGCCCTCTACTAGAGTATTCGCCATGGGGACTGACGATGAACCTGCAAACAAGTAAGAGTACAGCTTAACTACTCAAGGACTTTTATAACCAAAGGAACCATGAACACTTACTAAGATACCTGTAGAGGTACAAAGCCAGTGTTCAACGAGGTACAAGTAGGGAGACACCGACAAGTTTGGCTCTTCCCCAAATTCTCCCTCACATCTCTCTCTATTTATCTTCTAGAGCTAGCTAGGGCCTAAGTCCATGGAGTGGTGCTCTTGCTCTTGCTTTTTGGCGCTCTTCTTCTGTTGTGTGTTGTTCTCCATGGAGGGGGTAGCTTCTTTATATAGTGCTTCATGGTCGGTTTGGGTGAGAAAAATTAGGAAACCCCCTAAAACCAACCCTAGGCACATTAATGATACCGCCAAAGGAGAGTTGGCCCGGGAGACGGTGGCAGGGGTGCGGGCGCACCCTGGGTGCGGCCGTACCCAAGTGGAGCCACCCCGCGACAGCCTTCCTCTAGTCGGTTGCTACATGGGCCTAGACTTCTCCTGCGTTGGTATTCTGCTAAGATGCATCAGTTGCTTAGGCTTTTGGCATGATACTCCTTATGTTCGAGCCTTGATTTGCTTAGCGACTGGACCTCTTTTCTTTGGCTTGAGTTGAATGTATTTATGCTTTGTCTTCTTGCACATTTTTAACCCTTTTTTATGTGTATTTTCACAAATGCCCTCCTGCAAATGGTAAATCACCAAAACTCATGGAATTCGTTAGTTATAAACCCTATCACTAGGTTTGGTGTTTATTTCAGTGGATTTCATACGAGTGTTGGTGGTTAAAAGTGTGAGTTAAGGACCACCAACACTAATCAATTCTAGAAGCAAGGTCACAGGAACCTATGCAACTAGTACTTCAAGCAACGGGGGACCTCCTACACAAACTAGTATGCAAAAGTACAAAAACTAAGCTCACTAGCAATGCTTAATAACAAGGTTACTCAAGCCAAATTAGAGAGCTCAAATTACTTAGCTATACAAACTAAGCTATATGACTAGCAAGGCTACTCAAGCTAATTAGTCATACAAGAGAGCTACTTCTATGCTACACAAGTAAGAAGGTAACTGTTGGCATTTCTTAGCACAATTACCAAGTATGGAGATGGAATCCATTCCTAAAAATGGCACTACAAATGCCTATTAGTATTTCTTAGCACCATTACTAAGATTTGGATAAATCTTAGCAATGCCGCCAAGGAACACTAACACAATAGTTCTTAACGATTACACAAATAGTATTCGCAAGCGCACGGATCTATCATTGTAGCATTTCACCTGGAACTATTCAAGGTATCATTATTTATATTTTTCCAAAGGAAGACATGGTGTAAAGAGTCTAGTGTTGATATTTCTAAACGACTATTGGAGGATTCCGCAAGCGCACAGAACTATTGCATAGCACTTCGCTCGGTGAGTACCGAATGTCGAATTTATATTTTTCCCACAGGAAGGCGGAAGGCTAGAATTTATATTTGGGCTAGGAGTTAAGGCCTAAATTGATCCTTGGTAGGTGAACAATAGTGAAGGGTGAATGTGAACTACCTAAACTAACTACTAATAGCAAGCTAACCCAGAGATAGCTAGGTGGGAGAGCGAGCGATTTATCTTTCTAGTAACTAGGGTAAACAACTGACTAGGAGAAATGCGATAGTACTTTGGGGCACAGCCCGCCTACCATCTAGGAGAGTTAAATAGACAAGGTCTGCCACGAGCCCTACGATTTAATAACTAGACCTATCGTGGTGGAATACAGAGGATGGACAAGACTGTCACCACTTACCGCATACCACAATCTATCCGGAGGCCTAGCCGTATCCACAGGTAATCTATAGCCTAAGCACTATGCTTAATCTATAGTCTTACTACTTTGATCCGAGCTCCGATGAAATGAGATCAAAGCAACCTAACCAGACGGTGAAACTGATACTAACGAATAGCTACTAGTTAAGAGATAACCTATGCTACTAATGCCAAACAATATGCACCTAAGATCACTAATGATGAACACTAATGACTAAGTACTTAAACAAAGAAAAGCAATAATACTAGAATAAAGTACTTAAAATAAATACCAAATAAAGTAAATGCTGAAATGAAAGAATTACAAAGGAGCTATACCAGATCTAGAAGACTCTTTCGTACTCTGAGAGAAGCTCGGCTCTTGCTCTACTCCACTACTAGACTACTTCTTTATAGCTAATGCTAAGCTAGAAAGCTAAGAGAAGCTTGGAGAGCTTGGAAAATGAATGGGGCGTCTTTCCACTGAGCTCCATACCTCTATTTATAGTGTAGAGAGGCATGGGGGTACTTGTAGGCAGCAGGGAGGTCGGTGGCCACAGGGGGCACTGGGTGACGGCATAGGGGCACCGGTCGGCCCTTAGATGCACCGCCTTTGCATCCAAGGGTGCTAGTTGATCCTCCAAGTCGGTTGTGAAGCTAGCACATGGTGAAATTCAGCAAGTATGGCGGTTGGTAAGTCGGTGGAGGCTCCCAAGTCTATGATAATGGGCCCATGGATTCACCGTGAACAAATCTTGTAAGTTGATCAAACCAACTTGAATAGAGGCTTCTCATTGGCTTTGGAGCAGCTCCCATGGATCAGTGATGTAGCAGGGCCACTTGGGGGGCTGGGTGGCACCCATGTGGGCCGGGGCGGCACTGCCAAGTGGGCCCTCGACCTCCTGTCACATCCACTTGCTCCATGTGTCCATGTTTGTCACTATTTTGGCCTATTTTTGCTATTTTTCCTGCATACAAATAATTCCTACAAGCATAAGTGGAACTAGGTGAAATTTAAACAAAATTCTACACATGTGATGATGATGTACCTCACTTTATCATGCATTTGGGTGGAATGTTGATGGTCAAAACGGGTGTTAGGAACCGTCAACAAGCTCTCCCAAGCTATCCCTTTGCTATCCTTAGCAAAGATGTGGGTTTAGCACGAAATAGGTGTTGGATCAAGAGTTGCTACTATGTAGCGCCTTGGAAAGACTTGTATACAAACAAATATTGTCTCTATCTCTTGAGTTGAACATGTTAACACTTAGAAATTTCACCATTAGTCTTAGCAATGTGGACTTATAGCTTTCACCTTGACACAAGCAATTGCAAGAATGTGTAGCTAGATAGATACTTTTTGCCTACTTTGGTTTAGCTCAAACTTCCTGGAGGTTTTCAACAAATTTTAAAAAGAACTCTTGCCTAAGTTCCACAGATGGTATACTCAAGTCACTCAATGGTGTTTGAAATTCTCACCAAGGCCATGAATCTTAGCCTTAATTTCTATCCTAAAGCTTATGTGGATCTCAAGGTAGGGGGTAAAAGCATAGCCTACTTGAATTGAATATATTGCTAAGTCAAACACTTGGATCACAAGAAGCAACAAATCATACAAATTGATCAAGATGTGCATGTGTGTGGTATATTTAGTGGAAGTGGTACTCCTTTGAGAAGTTTCCCTTCTCTAGCTTCTTTTTGAGAGGGCATGGCTACTTTTCTTTTTCTCTCTCACTTTCTCCCTTTTTTGAACACTAGAGATTTTTGCTCTTTTATTCCTTCTCACTCTTTTTTTCTCTGTAGCCCATGCCTCTCTTTTTGATGTAAGACAGCTAGAGAGGTAACTTTGATTCTCATAGAGCAATAATGAATGGAAAGCATATGTGGTTGCATATCCCTAGTGTAGGAATAGCATAAATATATGGGTGTACGTGATCTTGATCAAAAAGCATGAAAAGTTTCTCTACTTAGATCAACAAGGCTTGAAAAAGCTCAAGACAAACCAGCAACTTTTATGGTGGCTTTATCATATATGAATGGATATGTAGTTGGCTCTGGTAGGAATTTATCACCATTGAGGAACTTATAGCAAGGGAGTTTTAGCATTTTGCAAAACAAAACTCCGGGTTGTTTTTACCATTCCTCAGATAGGTTGTTGACGGTAGTTAATAACCATTATAAATTGTCAAAGAAACATGAAGGGTACAATTGTGATCCCCAACAAAGATCTAGGGGTTTAAACTAACAAATTCCACGAGTTTTGGTGAATTTGTGATTTCTGCAGGGTTTATCTAGAAAATCGTCAAGGATGACCTACATGTCAGACTTAATCACGCTTATCCACCATGGTAACAACTCTAGAAGATTTTAGAGGACCCCAGAAGGCAACCCCCCGAAGCAAACCTTGGGAGGCTGACATGTGGGGCCGGCTAGCCCCACCTTCAAGCCGACCGACCCCTTGGCCCACGTGTTAGTCCCTCTTCGCTATGTTAGTTCTCCACCGCCTCCTAGGATGCATCTACGCCGTTACTTCAAGTCGGTTTGATCCAAGGGCTCATATTGCAAGCTCCGACCTATATAAGCAAGCCCTTGCCCCCTGAGGCATCAAGTCATTTGAGAAGGCAGAAACCCTAACCATCCTTAGAGCTCCACCATATTCTAGGGCCTAGCTAGTTAGGCTAGGTCTAGAGCGAGGTAAGCAGGCTTCTCTTGGATTTTCTATCTTGTCAAGAGCGTGGTTTGGTATAATTCTTGTACCTCCTCTCTCTTTTGTATCTCCATTATTTTTATATGCTTGCTCTAGTGGGCTTCTGGCTGGGCCTGGGTGGCTCCCACGTTGGTGCTCGGCCCAGGTTTGGCGTGTAGGTGGGCTTTCTCCTTTTATTCCATTGCGCATTTCTGCTTTACGCTTTTCGAGTTGCGCCTTTTGTCTTGATTTCCACTTGTATTCAAATATATGTGCTGCAAAACATGATTCTTCCAATACAAGTGGAACTATGTAAATAATAACTGCATATGTGTCATAAGTTTGTTTATTTCTCCTATTTTGGATATTAGTTGGCGATTAAATATGGTCGTTAAGGACCACCAACAGTAACTAGCAAGTACACAAGCTAACAAATTACAAGAGCAACTACACAAGCATAATATATATGAAAGTAAATATAAGCTTGTGTATAGGGATCACAAACCAACAGAAAGATGACGACACAGTGATTTTTATCTCAATGTTCACTTGGTTGTCACTAAGCTAGTCCCTGTTGTATCGATCGCTCACTTGGTGGTTCGGTGGCTAATAGGCATTCACAAGCTAGCCCACATGTTGGGAGCTACAAGAACCTACCCACAAGTGAAGGTAGCTCAATGACACGTTCAACTAGAGTTGCTCTTCGCGGCTCCCGCGGGGTGCACAATACCCCTCACAAATCTTTCTCTGGAGCACTGTACAATCTTCTTGCGTGCTCCATGATGAAGAACTTACCATCAAGCCATCTAGAAAAGTGGCAACCTCTAAGTAACAAGCACCACCGGCTTGTAACTCGAACACCTAGTGCCACTCGATGCAATCTCATAATGCAATGCACTAGAATCACTCACTAGCAATTGATTCACACTCTTGCAAGCACAAGTGAGTTAGAGGGATCTCAAACCAAGAACACACAAAGGGTAACACATCCCCAAGGTGCTCAACCTCAGCCAAGCCCGAACTCCACCTCTATTTATAGCCCCCAAGCCAAATAGAGACTTTGGAGCCTTAGAAGAGCTTTCTACGCAGTCACCGAACAGCAATGTCCATGCACCGAACAAGGGGTAGCAGTGCCCCAATAGTTGAATTGCACCACCCTAGGGGTAGCGGTGCCCCTGCGGCACCCAAAACATGTTTTCGCCCCTCCCTGGAAAAATATGGCAATGCCACCACCAGACAGTCTGGTGACCATCGTGGTGCCCCCTTCAGCTCAAAACAAAAAATCACCAGTTCGAGGATGTAGAGCTTTTCAATAGCTTTTTGAAAAGTCCAAGACCATTGAAATTGGAGTTCGGAGCTAAGAGTTATGCCCAAAATACGAAAGGGTGACACTACTGATTTTGCCCACTGCCCCTGGCACTGCCCTAGGATAGCGGTGCACTACTCTAGGGGGCAGTGCCTTGTCCGGTGCACACCGGTAAGGGCGGTGCTACCCTCAGCAGTGGCTACGAGTTAGGTTGCTTCTTTCGACCCCCAGACAACCATAACTTGCCATTTTCTTCTCCTTTTCCAACACCTTTGCAAATGTACTAACACCACCAAGTATTCACCATCTTATGCATGTGTGTTAGCATTTTGACAAACATTTTCCAAAGGTTATGACTCTTTTCACCAGACCACTCAATCCTAGCAACGATGCAAAGTTAGATCACTCGAGTGGCACTAGATGACCGATATGCAAACAAGTTTGCCTCTTTTGATAGTACGACCATCTATCTTAAACCTGGTCATAAACTTCTCTACACACCTATGATTGGTGAAATGAAATACTCTATAGGTTATACCTTTGCCTTGCGCATTTCATTCCATCTCCATTCCGTCGGTTGGTGCATATACCATCAACAATGGAGGAGATGGAATGGAATATGCAAGATAAAGGTATAACCTATAGGGCATTTCATTTCACTGGTCATAAGTGTGTACAGAAGTTTATGACCAGGTTTAGGATAGATAGATGGCCATACTATCAAGAGGGACAAACTGTTTGTATATCGGTTATCTAGTGCCATTTGAGTGATCTAATAACATTGCATGTGTTGCTAGGATCGAGTGGCATAGTAAAAAGAGAGAGAAAAATCTTATGATAAAATGTTTGTGAAAAGCTAACACACATGCATAAGAAGGTAAACACTTAGTGGTGTTAGCACATTTTGCAAAGGTATTGAAAAAGGAAAAAGAGCAAGTTTAGGTTGTCTATGGGTCGAAAAGCATAACTAAACTTGCAGCCAACATGCAGCCCAGCATGAGGGGTGGCACTACCATTTCTGGCGTGCACCGCCACCTCCTGTACGGTGCCCAAATCATCAGTGACACACTTTCGTATTTTGAGCATAACTCTTAGTTCCGAACTCCGATTTCGATGATCTTGGATTTTTCAGAAAGCTAATGAAATGCTCAACAACCTTGAACTAGTGGAAATCAAGTTAGAGCATGTTAGGGGCACCAAACTGTCTGGTGGTGGCACCGCCCTAGTTTTCCAAAAAGAGGGGCGAAAACGCATTTTGGGTGCTGCGGGGGCACCGCCACCCCTAGGATGGTGCATCGCCCCTCTATGTCTGGTGCCAAATCAATTGCAATTTGACCATTGGGGCACCACCATCCCTTGTTTGGTGTGACACCGCCCTGTCCAGTGACTGCGCAGAAATATGCTCTAAGGGATATTACGGTTCTATTTGGCTTGGTGGCTATAAATAAAGGTAGAGCTCAGGATTGGCTGAGGTGAGCACCTTGGGGATGTGTTGCCCTTCTGTTTGCTTGACTTGAGAGCCCTCTAACTCACTTGTGTTTGCAAGAAGTGCGAATCGATTACGAGTGAATGATTCTAGTGCGATTGCATTGTGAGATTGCATCGAGTGGCACTAGATGATAGAGTTGCAAGCCAGTGGTGCTTGTTACTTTTGGAGGTTGCCACCTCCTAGATGGCTTAGTGGTGGTCTCCGTCGAAGCACGCAAAGAAGATTGTGCGGTGCTCCGATCCGGAGAAGAGATTGTGAGGGGTATTGTGCTCACCTCGCGGGAGCCGTGAAGAGTAACTCTAGTATAACGCGTCATTGAGTTACCCTCACTTGTGGGTTGGTTCTTGCAGCGTCCAATTGTTGGGCTAGGCTTGTGAATGCCTATTAGCTCACCGAACCATCAAGTGAATAGTCGACATAACGGAGACTAGCTTGTTAGCAAACAAGTGAACCTCGAGATAAAAATCGTGTCAACATTGTTTTTTCCGTAAGTTTGCAATCCCCTAACACAATCTTATATTTATTCATTCATTGTGCTTGTGTTGTTGTAGTTGCTCTTGTGACTATAGGTTGAGTAGCTTTAGTTGTCTTTATTGCTTGTGTAGCATAGAAGTAGCTCTCTTACGTAACTAATTTGACTTGAATAGCCTTGTTAGTTACATTACTTAGTTTGTATATAACTAAGTAATTTGAGCTCTATAATTTGGCTTGTCTAACTTTGTTATTGAATATTACTAGTGAGCTTAGGCTTTGTGCTTTTACATATTAGTTTGTGTAGGAGCTCCCCTGTTGTCTGAAGTACTAGTTGCATAGGTTTGAGTGAATTGATTATGTAAGCTCTAACTAGCCTAGTACCTTTGTTGCCTAATTAGGATATTTTATAAGGTGCTTAAGAACATAGATAGAGGGGTGTAGTCTTGGCTAGACCGATAGTTTTAATGTTGCATTTATATCAGTTAGCCGGAGCGATTAATTTTAAAAACGACTATTCACCCCCCTCTAATCCGCCATCTCAACCCTACATCTGGTAACCCAGTTTATTAGGACGTTGCTAGGAGGCGGACGCCCACGCGGAAAAAAATTCACCCGCACAATCTGTCTTCTTCCTCCTTAGTCCTCCCCACCCTCTCCTCCATCTCCCCTCCCTTATGCCGTCGCGACCTCCGGGCATAGCACCCCTGTCTCGACTTGGTCTGGCCGTGTCCACTGCCGCCATGGCCCCTAAACTGCCTTGCTGCTGTCCACACCATTTGGCCAACCTTTCTTCCTCCAAACCCTTCTCTTCTAAGCTGGTCGGGGTTGGAGAAGAAGGGGTGGCGCGGGCCGCCGAAACCCAAGCCGCTGAGTCGGAGCTAGTGAAGAAGACTGGGCACGAGCGAGGAAGAAGACGACGGGCATGGGTGGGTGCGGGCACGAATTGAACGGCCTCCTTCCTCTACGCGAATTGGACAGCCGTCGCTAGTGTGCATGTTGCAGCACCAAATTCTACGTGCTCGGTAGTAAGCGTTTCGTTGTTTTTATACTCTTTTCGTTCTAAATTATAAGTCACTTTGACTTTTTTTTAGTATATCTATTTTACTATACATCGAGATATAGTCGTAGATATGTAGCAAAATGGATGAAATAAAAAGTCAAACGAAATGAGTATATTGCAGAGATGTAGAAAAGGGAATTCTCTGTCCAATGAAATCTATCCTTACTCGCGAAGGAAGACAAAACCAAAAAGCAATTGTGGTATGATGATATATGATGATAAATAAAAAAACCACTCACTTTCCTCCGGTAGTCGCATGCACTCTCCTCTCCTCTCCTCTCTTAATTTCTCTCATCACACAAAACCCTCTCATCACAAGGGCGTAGATCCGACGCCTGCTCCTCTCTCTGTATAGGGGCCGCCGCCGATCGCTCACCATGGCGGCGGCGGAGATCTCGGCGATGCTGGACCTCCTAGTTGCCTCCGGGGAGCCGGAGCCGCCGGTACGCCGCCTCCGGTCGCCCGCGGCGCGCCCGGGGCTCGAGGCCCTAGCGGGGGCCCTCGCCGCCGGCCAGTCGGCTGACCCAGCCGCCGCCCGCACCGTTCTCGCTGTCGCCCGGGCCGTCGTGTTTGCCGTCCTCCCTGCCTCAGGTGTGCTCCCCCGATCCCGCCCGCTAATTCCTTCCCGACTCTCCGTCTAAGATGGATTCCGTGGACCATGGGTGGTGGCTGTGGAGTGTGGACCATGGGTGGTAGCTTTGCTGTTACTATCGCGGGGTTGTAGATAACTGTTGGGGTGCTATACTAGACGCGATGCTGCTGCTTTACCTTTTATTGTGTGATCTTAAATTGCTTATGGTTATTAGAGAGTAAGATAAGTATCGCCTTCTGTTTGATCGATGAAAGCTTCATATTCATTCTTGTGGAGCAACTTAGATATCCTTAGTTGATTAATTGATTCGTTTCCTTTTGGATTTTGATAGGATGTTTTAGTTGCTTTGTTTCTTGTTTGGATTTTGATATGATGTTTTAGTTGCTTCATTTCTCTTTTGGAATTTGATATGATGTTAGTCTATAATTCACACTCTCTCAGTTGATCTATATAACATTGTAATATTGTTTAAAGTTCAAAGCTGTTTCACTTATAGCTCAAGCTTTTCTTCAGTTAATATTTAGTATCAGTCTCAAATTGTTTGTCAGAAAGGTTTAGGCATCCTGATTTTTTTTTTGTTTCACTCTTTTAGGGCATGGTCCACTTATGTATTCTGCTTCAGTCTATTATGTTTGTGTGATGTGAGGCTTATAGTTTTGCTTGTTCTTTGTCATCTTTGGGTGCCATGAGGTCATGAATGCTTGCTTTTTCTCTATACATTTTTGTGAGTCTTTTGATACTATGACTACGAAGAGACCCATTAGAACTAGTTTTAGCCACTTGAGAACTTTATATGCACAGTTGAACTAAAAATGCATGCTTCATGCATGGATCAGGTTCACTATACTTCTCCCTGTGGTTGACGAATCATTATCTACCTTTACCTAATATTGGACTGGTTGTTGCTTGGTTATCAGGATGAGTTCTCAGTGGTACAGTTGTACAGTGGCTGAACTGCATGATCAGCAGTCAGTGTAGATTGGACACATTTTTTCTTTACCGATATTTATCATTTGGTAGAAGTTGATGCTGTGATCTGTGGTTCCCATTTCTTGCCAACTATGGAGCTAGGTGTTTAGATTTTGGAGCACTGCAGAAAATAGCAAGACTAAAATCCTGTTTAGAACTGCTTATTATTCAGCAGCTTCCCATAAAAAAAAGCTTCGAGGCAGCTGAACACGTTGCTTCTATTGTGCTTTTTTTTGTCCCAACGCTCCTCAGAGATGATCTCGACTCTGGCTTTTCGTAGAAACAGTCCCCAGGCAGCTTCTTAGCTTTTTCCACCAGCCCTGCACACAGCCGCGTGCCATCCACCTCCTCCCACCGCGCCAGCCTCCGCCTCCTCCCACTGCACCGGCCTCCGCCTCTGCCTCCACTACCCTGTTTGTGCCACTTCCCATCAGCCTCACTGTGTCCAACGGCATCAAGTTCTCTTCTGGTGGCATTGAGCTGCCCTGTGACCACCCTCAAGTCCCCTAAGCCACCACTGACCTCCCCTCTGCCTTTGACTCCCCTCCACTGGCAGCGCCTCGTAGAGGCGATACTGGACTTCTGCCCCTCTCTGCTAATGTGGCCAGTTGACGCTCACAGAGGGGTTTTGGTCACCTTGGATGAATGGCAGAAGCTTCCTATGTGGCTGCAGCTAGTCTTTTTGTCGATTGTCCTTTATGATTTGACTTCCCATCTTAGGCGTGAAAGCAGTATGGTGCATCACGCTGGTATAGAATAAGATGTGTCCTACTATCATAATTTGTTATAAATCCTAAATTGAGTAACCTTTGCAAGATAGTTTTATTTTGACGTGAGACCTCGGCCGTTGGCCCTACTATGACACTTACTGGAACCACCGAGCTTGCCTTCTACAGTGAGTGGTTTCTCATTGCATATCGGCTCCTTCGCGATTGCACCCCCCCCCTTTGGTTCACCCTCCGCCACTGCACCCTTCAGATGGGTGCAGCATCGGATCAGCCCACCTTCCTGTGAGATCTGGCTATCTCTGTCTCCATCTCGGAGATCTGGCCGTCCACGTCTCCATCTCCAAGATCTGGCCGTGGAAGCCACCATGGAAGCTAGAGAAAAAGCCAATTTGCCAAACAGTTAGCTTTTCTGGGCCCGAGCTTCTCCACTAAGCGGCTGCTGTGGGCAGCTTGAGAAATGCTACCTTCTTCCTAACTTTAAGCTGTGCCAAACAGGGTATAAGAATCTTATATAAATTTTGTTCCATGAACAAGCAGACCACGATTTACCGATTCAGATTAACAGCTATAATTGTCTGGTTGCTGTTTGTTTTCAGAATGATATTCTCCACCAGATTTCTCTTTCACTATGTAATTTATGAAAGGCAAATAGCCCCCCAACAGATCACCAGGAATTCACACACACAAGAACAACATGAACATTGTGGGTTTGGTGGCTGGAATGACTTAGCCTTTTTCTAATTTTCCTCCTAGCTTTATGTAGTGCTGAGAGGTACAATTCTTGTTGTGATAGCCTCCTAATTAATGCAGAATGTTACCCAAATAATCAGCCTACTATTCCATGCTGAGATTTAGCTAAAGCAAAGGCTATGAACCTAGACACTAGCATGCACCTAGACATGTAGGATTATTTCCAACAATTTATAGGCATGAGAAAAACAAGAATATTAGTTTCATTGTTTGCTGATGCTCGGTTAAGTTCCTTATAGATATATACCCAGCATGAAGAGATAGTTTTCCTTGGATTAAAAGATTGTTCTTAGAGGTCAAGTACTCCAAATGAAAGTTCTTACCAATGTATCTATTCTATGTCAAGCAAGGGTAATGAATTTGTTAGTTTCCTCATGTTTCCCTTGTTCCAGTGTGATCTCTATCATCTTGAAACCCCAAGACTTCTAATGTTTGGAGAGAACTTTTGAGATTTGGATTGAACCTTGCAATTTTTTTGTCACCCTTTCAGCATTGTTTTAAGCTCGTGGATTAGCCCCTTGGTGACCTGAGCCTTGTTTACTTTGCGGTATACCTGTCACTTGGCATCCAATGTCCATTGTTGAAAGTTGTGATTCCATTGCATTGGGCTAACCCTAGAAGGGTAGCTATATATGGTTCCATACATGGGCCACATGGGCCTTAGCCTCATGGGCCTAAACATACTCCAACACCCCCCGCAGTCTGAACTACCGGTGCAGCGGAGTTCAAGGCTGAAACAAGAAAGAACACACACAACCCCCCACAGATGCAACTAGCCACCAGTGATGTTGAGACTGGAGCGAAACTCGGCGAAGGTCGAGGATGGGAGGCCTTTGGTGAAGATGTCCGCGAACTGGGAGGTCGTCGGAACATGAAGAACCCGCACCTCGCCCATGGCCACCCGATCACGGACAAAGTGTAGGTCGATCTCCACATGCTTCGTCCGCTGGTGCTGGATGGGGTTGGTGGAGAGGTAGACCGCACTGACGTTGTCACAGTAGATCAGTGTGCTCTGGGAGGGCGGAGTGTGCAACTCCGCAAGCAGCTGCCTGAGCCAGGCGGCCTCCGCCACGCCGTTAGCAACGGCGCGGTACTCCGCCTCGGCGCTGGACCGGGAGACCACCGGCTGGCGCTTGGACGACCAAGACACCAGGTTGCCGCCCAAGAAGACGGCGTAGCCGGAGGTGGAGCGGCGAGTATCCGGGCACCCGGCCCAGTCAGCGTCGGTGTAAACGGTGAGGTCGGTGGAGGAGTCCCGGTGGAGGAGTCCCGGTGGAGGAGGAGGCCGTAGTCGAGCGTGCCCCGGAGGTAGCGGAGGAGGCGCTTGAGAGCCGTGAGGTGAGGCTCCTGGGGGTCATGCATATGGAGGCAGACCTGCTGAACTGCATAGGTGATGTCC